>OZ026613.1:44699081-45301581 GCA_964020975.1 Hermodice carunculata
TTTAGAACGTTGAGTCGTGTAAGCCATCAGCGTGGGCTAGCGTTCGGGTAAGCAGATGTGGTTCTTTTGTTGGAGTGTGTGTTACAGCGGAACATACGACATGCTGAAGGCATGCAATCAGTTAATGAGACGAGGATTTGTAGGAGCTGTCCATGTAACACACATCGCTACAGGCCTGTGAGACCAGAAATTTGAACAATATGAAGACACTGAAATTCGGAAAATTTAAACTTTCGACTCATATTGAATGCATGGGTTTATTAAAATTTACAAAACTTGTGAAATCGAATGACACAAAAAGAGGGTGACAAAATATTGCATATAATATGGGCCGGTTCTTTTTCTTCTATTTTATTTTGATTGTGAGTTATATCGTGGCTTGCATCATGATCCCCAAGAACCGTCGAATCTGCACTCTAGTTGTGTGATGGAGCTCAAAGATGCCAATTGGTCGTTTATAGAATAAAAATTGCTGCATCGAATATACCACGTGGAATGCAAAACTTTGGCACAAATGGGAAAGTATAAAGAATGCAAAAGTGCTGGTCAGAACGTATTGCGTACAAAAATAACACCCATTTGCTTCCACGCAAAGCACTTTCCGTAAGCCAGTGCATAATTGCTTATCTCTGTCCAAATGAGTTTTTGTTTCTGTTCTGCCAGTCACAAAGCAGGACAAAGGGCGCCTCTAATTTTGTTCAAATCACGTGAACCTGTACACTCTTCATCAGTGGCCAAAAGTATGATGCTGGCTATAATAGCGCCCGAAAGCCACGTAAGTCCACTTATTTGGCGATACATAAGTGTTGTGTCGCGTTAGCATATTTTACATATATTTTCAGACAAAAGAATTATTTTTTATCATTTGAGCTATAGCATTTTAACAAAGAACAAAAACAATTGGGTCTTATTTGATAAACTATTTGAATATGTTTATTTAAGACAAAGAAGAGGATGGCGACAACCAAAAACTCACAATTTTAGGTATTTCTCATTCATATCATGTTCATATGCTCAAAGATAATCAACATAAACCATGCATTTTTTGACAACCAACAATCTATCCTTCGAAGTTTCTTATTCCAAACATAATAAATTAGCTATCAGTTAAAGATACCGGTACATGAATGATAAAAGTGAGATTTTCGTGAATTTGCTCACCTTACTCTCTTAAATAAGGGTCCATTATGTTGGGGCTTGACTTTGGAATTTATATCGCATATACGCCCCTAGCTTCTTTTTTGGACATGAATCCTGCAAAAAAGTACCCAGTTTTTGGACAATTTGTTATACGTTTCTCAGAATCACCAGAATCGTACAAAACCGGGTCACTTTCGGCTGAAAAACATTGATTGAAAAGGCAAACTAAGCACAACTGACTGTCGCACCTTCGCCTCACCTTGCATCGCTCATTGGTGGGCGGCGTTCATGTTTGTTTGAAATTTTTGACGCATTACACATTCAAAGTATACAAGGTCGCTATTGTTGCGACCGCTCTACAACATTTACATATCTTTCTACCCATCTATGCTCTGGGTAAAAAAATGAAAAGTTCAAAAATAGAAAAGTTTCGATATCTATCTTTTTCCAAAAGGCTTTTGGTTCTCTGTGCCACAAATAAGGTTTTCGTCTTGGAATCAGCGGGT
The DNA here is from genome assembly GCA_964020975.1 of Hermodice carunculata. Taxonomy (NCBI): domain Eukaryota; kingdom Metazoa; phylum Annelida; class Polychaeta; order Eunicida; family Amphinomidae; genus Hermodice; species Hermodice carunculata. The sequence goes on from OZ026613.1 coordinate 44,700,728, forward strand.
GTGCATCAACTTCAGTCATGTTTTCGCATATTTTTCCCCAAAAAGGGACGCATCTAGCTTCAGAACAGTCCTCCCAAATCCTTGGTCACTTTGGGTCTTTTAAATTTCTTATTGTCCCTTTTTTCCTGAATGTTGGTGACCCTGATATCAGAGAAGCCGTAGCAACGTGACAGTGACAGCCGGTGACAAAGTCTTACTTTCATTAGCTGGGACAGGTTGATGGGAGTAATTGTGGTAATTGTAGTGCTCTCAGAGGCTGCCTGTTCCCTACAACTTCATTTATTATGTGAGGGCTGAGATTAGGAATGCTCAGTATTCCTGGTCTCAGATGAGGTGAATCAAAGTTTCAGTCATTCAGCGAGAAGACAATCACGTTCAAGCATGCGCAGTTTTCTTTGGCGCTGATTTGAATAGCGTTAGTGTTTCTATCCAGTATTTGTTGTTGCAAAAAGCCCTGAGAAAGCAACACAGCGGTGAAATATATCTCAAGCACATAGGTAAAACCTCACACCAGATCATGTAACAGTATTTTATGTATGTCTTTCGCCATTTTATAATGCGTAACATATGAGGCTAACTGAAGCAGCACAGTCTACCATAATTTAGAAGTGTCACCGTTGTGACGAGATATGTGGAGTGTGTGTGTCTGTGTGTCTGTGTGTCTGTGTGTGCGTGTGTGTGTGTGATCGTGCATGCGTGCGTGTGTCTGTGTCTGTGTGAACCAACTTATTAGAGGCGAGGGGTTTTTGAGACATGTTCCATGACGGTTATTACGTCGAAAATAAACTTATGTGCAAAGAAATAAGGTACGAAGCTCAACTTCAGTTTCTGGAATTATGTAAAGATCCGGGGCCCTAAGCGAAAATTTGTTTGATTTTATAGTTATTCTCTTTTTATCCAAGTACTCTCTAATCTAATGATGCATAGGTCCGCTCAAAGTTATAGGCTTTTTGGCTCCCGAAATCTATTGAATAACTAACTTTGCTGACGATATAGCCCTCAAGAAATGTATTCTCGGGAAGTTTTATCCTGTTATTGCATAGTATCCGCTGTGTGTGTGTGGGGGGGGTATTATTATTTTTTGTCTGATTGGATCTACAATATAGGCATATAAATCATCACTGAATCTATTTCTTGTATTTGTGTTTTCTTAAGTATTTAAATTACGAGACATGAAATACAAGTTTGATCTTTTATTACATGATTGGACCTGAAGCATCTGAATGCACAAGGAGGTCAGGCTTGTATTACATCGCCTTGACAGTGAATGACACATGTTGAAATGTTGGCTTCATCGATGCCAGGTTGTGCGGCAACTTAGATAATAAATGGTAATTAATACTTCATATATTACTGACAAATATACCTTTACATCGGGGGCACCAGCAGCCGGTGCAAGTTGCCAAGAGCTAAGTATGTGTTCTCTGGAATTTGCCTGTAGAGACTAGTCGCTCATTTAATTGCAAAACTGGGGATAGAAAATGCGTCTTTTAGTCCAGTGCGATGGACCAAATGCTGCAGGATGACACATTTATGTATCATAATTTCATTAGCATTAAAATATGCCAAAAGTTTAAGAATCTCAACATATAGGTTTCCAATTCGATTTATTGCATGATACAATTACGCTTCCAACTTCGGTTGTCGTACCTTATAGTGGAAGCAATGCTATACTAGTTTAAGGATTCCCATTTACCTTCACCTTTTGTTGTCCATTCTGATTCAGTAATGTCGTTGAATTAAAGTAAGCTCTTGATAGTCTCATGGTTTTTTAATGTACCATCAATTGTTTCGCCACAGCAATGCCATGAATGAACGACTTGAATGATTTCACTGTTTCACACCGTACACCGCAATTTGTCAGTCAAAAAAAACTAACAAAACACAACACAATATATTACAATACAGTCCAGAACAAACTTGAAAGCAATAAAATCCGGTATAAACATGTCAACAACACATACAACGCAGTCACAAATACAGACCAGAAGATTTTACGCAATGTACACGACCAGAACACACACACACAATAAATGTTATTTCAAAATATTGGTGCAGATTATGGTTCTTAAATACATTGTATTTACAAAGCAGTCATACGGTTTTGAAGATGATCCAATAAGCATGATAAGAATATGTTGCCAGCAGAATAAGTGTCTTGAATTAAAATAAAACAAGACATTCAAACGCTTGTGTATGCTCGTGTAACATATTAATGCTAACTGGAGTACAAATACCCCAAATTTTGTAAACCTGCCACTTAACCTTTTCAGAGTTAAGTTGGTGACAGAGTCAACAACTTTCTCAGGAATGCTTTGAGCGCAATGAAGCGCGATGGGGAAAGCTGTTGACCTGGAAAATCAATATTCTCTGGGAATATAGGCGATAGGTGCTGATTTTTTTCTTTTTGTTATTAGGACATTTGATTCGGAATAATTATGCCAATTCAAACAGTACAACGTTTTGATCAGTCCTGAAGGACAGCGGGACTGGACGCCAAATACTGTCCAATGAGTTGCCCTATATCCGTATGGCGGCCAGACACGTTATTAAGATTTTATTTATATTTGATATCAGCTTTACATTATTTAACAGACATCTACATAAATCAAATGTGCCAGAAACCGTGGGAATCGAAGTACATGTGCAAAAAGACCATAAAACGTTATTATTTTTCAAACATATGTGTACCGAAGTGTTATTGCAGAATTTTTAGAGATTACGCGAAAATTCAGGTAACCTAGTAAATGTATCCCGCTTTCCAAAAGTAAATAAGAAATGAAATAACATTAGGGAACATAAAATTCATCGATCAACAACCAGCTATGCTTAATTTGAAAGCCCAGTTGTTTGCATACCGTCTTGTGCCTACTGCTGGCGCAATCCACAATAGCTTGCTACCCTTATTTTATCTGCCTGGAAATAGTTACTTTCAGACAGCGCCAATGCCTTGTGGCATTAAAAGTGTACTGGAGAGAGAGAGAGAGAGAGAGAGAGAGAGAGAGAGAGAGAGAGAGAGAGAGAGAGAGAGAGAGAGAAAGAGAAGCCCAAATATTATATCAGTGAAAAGGGAGCATCATTTTCTCCATTTGTGATATACTAGTTGTACATGCTGGCATCATGCAACAGCATGTATTCTATAATGCAGCAAGGATCACACAGCAATCCAATTTGGGTGAAAAAAGAAATCTGAAAATTGACAACCGAAAAATTTTAGCAGAAGAATAACCAAAAACAATAAATAAAATGATGTTGTCCTTTGGATATTTAACTGAAAATGTAACAGTGATATTCCGCCTGTGAAATCATTGTATAACAGAGCATTGTTGGGCATTCATATGTTAAATTTCATAGTGCTCAAATTCGAGTATTGTGATGTGCTAGCTCCTACCTTTTACAGCTCGAAAGCGCACAGAGGTGTTAACCGATTTTCAGAGAAATGGTTACATTATAACAAAAATGGACCCAGATCATGTGATGGAAGGATTGAAATGGTCAGATAGAGCTAATATGTTTTTCTTTTTTCCACAATTTGGGTATACGGATATGGCTCTTTTGAACCCAAAACGCAACCACAAGTGACGATGTGTGTCTATTGTCACATTTTGTCAAATATGCCATTTTCAGTTGGGTATCCAAATTTGCGACCCATTATTCGACACCATTGGAATATCTGTTACCTGGTCGATACCCAAGTACCCGTAAATGCCGTCCAGCGTACGTTAGAAGGCGACCCTCAGGATTAAAATGCTGTAACTTTACTAAGGGGTCGATAAAAACATCTTGTTTTTGGCATTGTGATGAATGTGTAATCATAATATTTTTGTTTGCTCCCCAAAATAACAACATAAAAGCAACCCGTTGTGTTCAGAAAAGGTAAGACATTAGTATATTTAGGACAAGTGCCTAGCATTTGCAGAAACAGAAACAACCACAAAGGTTGATTTGCTGCATAGCAAATCAGCGTGTGTGTCTTCAAAGCATATGGGTATGGCAATATACACCTATTCCATAACATAGCTTTGAAGTTATTTAAGATTGAAAATTTTGAATACTGATAATTAGCATGATTTAAATTGCTATAACTTTTGTTTTAGATTCATTACATGCGCAATGGTCAACGACCCCTAGTAGAAGTTGAAATTACATTTCTATCTATAATAGTTTTAAAGATATTCAATTTTTAAAATTTCAAATGCTGCTAATTAGCATAATTTAAATTTCTACAAATTTTTGTTTTAAATTCATTATATGTGCAATGGTCAATAATCCCCTAGCAGAAGTTGGAATGACAGCCCTATCTATTATACTTTTGAAGATATTCAAGATTTAAAATTTCAAAAGCCCTAATTTGCATTATTTTAAACACTTTCATTCTTGTGTATGAAAAAGTCCAACTCCTCGTATGGAGGTACAATCATGCCAAGTTTGGAGTGTCTGTGTATGATAGGGTCCGCGAAGAGTGTCAAATTCACTGGTAAAGAAGAAAGAAAGAAAGAAAGAAAAAACAGAAAAGTGTGTGTTGACACGCACACACATAATATGTGTGTATGTATGTATGTATGTATGTATGTATGTATGTATGTATGTATGTATGTATGTATGTATGCATGTGCGTACGTCCCGTAGTTTCAAGGGCGACAACTGGAAAGACCATAAGATTAATCATGTCCATCCTACCAACTACTCTCCTTCACATTCTCTATATTCTGTCCCGTCGGCAAAACAATAGCACTCCAAACTCAGACATGGAAAATCCGTGAAGCAGTTAATCACCTTCAACAACAAAATTTGTTTATGAGACTTGAAGCTAGATCATGAATTTATTTGCCAACAATTTTGGTTGGCATCTAGGAAAAATAAAAAAAGATTGTGACGAGCAGGAATTTGAAATGAAATATGTGATAACACTTATGAAAGGATATCCTTTTCTGTACTTATATGAAAATTTACACGAAGGGTTGTGCCTGGTCGGTATATCATGTAAGCGTTAATGGATGCTGCCCGGTATATCGTGCCGATTGATCATGTCCGCTCCGTCGCCTAACAAGGAAACATTACGCTGCATATCTGAGAAAGAACGCACCATAAATGAGGAACAACGTCATATTTATATTTTGTAAGAAGGCCCACGGACGGTGCTATGAATAGCGCGACCCTGGATTGACAATCCACCAGGAGTACTGCTGTACAAATTTATTGACTTCATTTTTTTCTTCCTGTAATGTGTCCTCAGTTTGTTGCCGAGCTCAGCTCCAAAGGACCAGTAACTTCAAAATCAAGCTTGCTTCGTAAGCTTTGCATTCGACAGTCTGAAGTGAAAGAAAGACCAACTTGGACCATTTGACAAAATACATACATAGACTCTCCTATTTTGTGTTGGGGATTTGACGCTTATAATGGCTAGATCATGAGGGAGATACTGCTGCAGACTCGGTGTCAAAGAATATTTTGCCCCCGCCCCGAACGATGGGTCCCCGGGGCCCATTTGTTCCCCGATCCCCCCCCCCCCCGCCATGTCATTGGCAAAAAGTTGACATACTTTATATCTGCTTTTTATATTACATTTTTGGACTTTTTTTTATTCTTGCATCACAATATCTCTTATGTTATGTGGGTTATGTAGACAAAGTGTGTGTGAATGTTCTTTCGTCCAAAAAAAATCAAATACTTGCCAGTATATTGGCATGCCAAACGCATCCCTGATGTGTGTGGCTTGGTGATATTTACTGTTGAGCGCTTCTTAATCGAGGAGAGGGATCACTTTCAAGCTCACATGTACAAATATGGTATGACAAGATTGAAAATCAGGTATTCCATTATAAATATTTCTGTATATATGTAAATTTGGGTCCCAAACATTCTAGAACCAAAACCACCACCACCACCCAATAACTTGGTATTTGCATGGACATATGCAAGAGGTCCAAATATCATAGAGCCCAAAGCTCCAACAATTACAACAACTAAAAGGCACTTCAATCTTTTAACAGGGTCAAATATTTTGGAACTAAAAGACCGCTTCCCCATTTATACCCACATTAAGGCACCCAGATATAAATAAGGGGCCCAAATATTCTTGAACCAAAGGGCACCCTCCCCATTTATACCCACTTCACGGCACTGAGATACAAATAGGAGGCCCAAATGTTCTGAAACCAAAGGGTCTCTTCCCCTTTTATATCCACGTCAAAGCACTTAAATACACCAGGGGGCCGAAATATTCTGGAAGCAAAGGGCTCTTTTCCCATTTATACCCAGTTCAGGGTACCAAGATCCAAAGGGGGGGGGGCAAATAATGGGGAACCAAAAGCCCCCCCCCCAACCCCGCCCTATCTTCAAAACTGGATATTAAAACTCATTAATAATTATTTAACAGAAGTATTTTGGATAAGCTCAACTATTCCTGAAATTACTGGTCCCATTATAACTTTTGTACTCAGAGCCCAAACATGCTTGAATCAAAGTTAATTTCCACTTTGCTCTGAGAAACTGAACTTTATCATAAAAAAACACAGGAATTGTGTTGGTTGAAATTAATGCTACAGAATGGTTTGACTGCTTCTGTCAACTATTTCTTGGATTGTATATAAGAAAACTACTCACAAATTCAAAAGCTTACTAAATACAACTTTTGTTGAGACAGTCCATAGTACATGTACTAGTACAAGTGATAATAGACGGTTACACTCAATTTTCACTTTAATAGGAACGAGCAATCTGGTCTCAATCCTGCATCAATAGTAATGACATTCACATGACTCAGGACTATGTTTTGGCATTTTTCGCTGAACCTGTCCTCACACTGAGCTAGCAAAACACTGTGACTAGCACCTTCTACATTCAGTCTGCTGTAACATGACAAATTTTGCTATTTTGCACTAGCTATTAACATCGTCAATGTCACAACTGTAGTTAAGATGTCTTATGACGTGCAACAAAGATCAAATATGAAACGGGCCCAAACATTCAGAAGAGCCTAAATATTCCAGAATGTTTGGGCCCCCGGGGGCCTGAACACTTGGGCCGGGGGTTCTTCTGTTCAGCGAATATTTGCACCCGGGGGCCAAAATTTTCGGTAATATCGGCATTGCTTTTTGAATGGGACAGATGAATCTCTTACTTAATCTGGAGATCAAAAGACCACGGATTCTCCTTTGTTCTGAAAAACCAGTTTCTTGACCCACTATGCACATGTAGGTACTTCGTGACAAATGTACTAGTGTACAGAGCAAAATGCAATAATTTTACTTCAAAACCACAAGCATCCATAAAACAGGTTAGACTGCGTGACAAAAGGTTTTAATGTAGACTGGGCTTGTTGACCAATTGTTTTCATGTAACGGTTGTTAAAACCAAGCACATATTGATACATGTAAACAGGTTTTACTTGACATCCTTTCATTTTTGTATTTTTGTGTCAAGAACGGAGCTTCTTTGAGCTTGTTAAAATTTTCTCACAAAGAAAGAGACAATGTCTGTCATTCAGTTTGTCAACCCCTTGCCACAAAAATTAGATTAACTTTTTGGGCGGCTCGTCTCCGCCGCAAAGCCGATGAGTACCCGAAGGTCCACGATGCTGGGAGACTTTACAATTAAATATTATATTATAGATGAAATCGTTGTTTAATTATATAAGCAGATGAAAATAAACTTGAATGTTGAATTGCGAAATGTCTTACATCTCCGTGGCAGGCTTCATTGTGATACTGTTCTTGAGAGCAATTTCCGCTGCACGTCAGGCTGTCTAGCCGTAATAAACAACCTGAAATCCGGAGACATCAACCTTGCTCCATGCAATATTTAATGTACGTCATCTGTACAGCCTCAGTCAGACCGGTACAAGTGACGTTTAAAGGAGTATTTGTGGTTGGGTAATAAAGGAAATTGAGCACAATTGTGCCGTGTGATTCTGTGGTGTGGATTGCCTGAGCCAAACCTTAAAGTGTCAGGAGAGTTTGGGGGGGGGGGGGGAAAGAGAGAGACAGAGAGAGAGAGAGAGAGAGAGAGAGAGAGAGAGAGAGAGAGGGAGGCATCAAACTCAAGAACCCAGTGAGTCAGCTGAGCAGGCAATAGACGTTTACATTTACATGTACTTGTTATTCATCAGTCTCGGATTGGTGACGTGTATTCTGAACTGGCTCATAGCTGGGACAAACTAAAAACAGCGGTAGACACAATCAGTTTCTATAAATACCAAACACTTTATTACCCGTTTTCAAGACACTGTAAACCTGGTGTGATGACTTTTTTGTTTTGTTTTGTTTTGTTTTGTTTTGTTTTGTTTTGTTTTGTTTTGTTTTTCTTTCTTTTTTTGAGTGACTTCTGACACATTGTCATAAATTTTGGGAGATAGCCGCCTTGTATCGTCCTGCCTTCCATTCGATTGTTCTGAAAAGGCGTCAAATTTACGTATTATTGTAGACGGACGCCGTTTTAATCATATAAACATGTGGCGTTCACGAAATCGAATTTTTTTATTCTTATAGCAACTGATCAATTATATCTTTATCAACAAGCAGGACTGAAAGCATATTTTACTGCTTTGGTACATGGTTATCAAACGGTGCATGGAATTCTCATCACAGCACACGTGTGGCACCTGTTGCTGAGTAAGTTTCTGTTGGAATTACAAAAATGTGCCCCTCGAGTGATAACTGCAAATTAGAGTATTGGAAACAACCACGCTTACATGTATTCCAGTGTTTTGAGCTGCGGTGTGTGGATGTGGGTGTGCCTGTGTGTGCGACATATATATCAAGATAATTTTTGAAGGGCCTGTCTTGCTATACAGGTTAAATGTTGCAACTCTACGTACCTTAAAGCAATATGTCTGATTTTCAAATGACACGCCATTAGCTTATTCTCAGGAAACACACTATAATAGCAGTTCGCCTATAATAGTATACACGTCGCTGTCTTTCCCCCCTCATCATAAGTTGAGTATAGATTGTCAGACAGACTCAATCTTGTGAGTGTGGTTTATCATGAAGAGCACAGTTTAGAAACAGCTAGTTCTGTGTGAAGGCTCTTTCATTTACACAATAATTTTAAACTCATACAATTATCACGTATTACTGACATTTACACGATAAGCTTTCAGAATTTTTTGCTCTTGCCAGTGTTTTGGCCAATACTTTTTGTGTAGCATCGCAAAATGAAGGCCAATATCACCGTGGTCCTTGGCTGTCTTATTGTGCTATGATACATTTACGCAAGCCAACAACCAATGCGACCGTTTATGCCCGTCATTTGTTCATTATTTGTCTGACTGACCCAAATTAAATATTGAAGATTCCAATCCGTACATCCTGCATCGTAAAGAGCAAAACCGGCCCTTTTTTCCCCGAAATTGGCCTCTTTGCTATCTTGAGCAATATAAGAATGAAGAAATCAGTTGACATGTGTCTATATTGGCGCTGATGCTGAGTTGTGGGAGCGTTTTGAGATTCGCAAAATTCTTCCTGCATCGCTTTCCATGGTACTCATTTCTTGCTCCCCACTTTTGCGGCGATTCCTTAGCCGAACGAACACCTGGCAAAGAGCATTTCGGAAATGAACGTTGATGGCACAGTAGAGTACAAAGTTACAAGCAAAATTAATAGCCTGAAGTGTGTTCGTGCACACCTGAATGAAACTGTATGTGGTAAATTTCTCTGTGTTTTCTGGTTCTGTGATCTCTCCGTAAAACTGAGTTATTTCCGACGGGGAAACTAACAGCAGAAACATCATGATGAGAGCAATTAATGTCGGCGTTATCCTATTGCTTGTGCGACCTGAGTTGTCACACACACGATACCTTTTTCGCATCTGTCTCGATTCTCTGAGAGCTCTTACCAGGCACACATTACAAAAGGTTAAAAGCAAGAGCGGTATAAAGTAGCCTGTGGTGGCCCAAAGGTATGTGAAGACACGGCTCAAAGTTTTGTTCATGGTAAATGGACCGGCGTCTATCACGTACAGAACTGAGGTATTGTCTGCGGAAGGCAACTGCTGAACTTGGTAGATCCAGAACATAGGCAAATGAAGCAGAAACCACAATATAAATACAAGCACTATGGTCATTTTTGTACAGCAAGTGGTTAACAGGTAGCGGGCGCGAAAGGGATGGCAGACAGCAGCGTATCGACCAAGAGCCGTGGCGACCGTCAACCATGTGCTGGTTTTTATGAAGATATTTTGGAAGCAAACTCCATAGAGTTGGTAATATAACCAGAAGTTCTTAGATGTGAAGAGAGAATGAGTTTTACTTACGAATCCTCTCGGAATTGATATGCCACAGAAGAGCATATCTGACAATGCCAAAGAAATTAAGCCAAAATGTGCGCCTCTTTCAAGTCGGTCCATACCCGACTGTAGGCGTCGCCCGGTCAATACGAATATATTCAGTAAATTACCAACAACTCCGAACCCACATATAACTGGAATGATAACTACATTTAGATACAACATTATTGCTTCAATCAGTGTGTCCTCTGTTCTTACTGGCAAACTTATATTGGTCCATATATTTTCGTTGTCAAAGCTCTCCGTGGTTCTGTTAACGGAAACCTGGCTGGCATTTTCCATTATGTCACAGTTGTTTGAAGATTATTAAAAAAAGCGAGACAGGTGCAAGTGCGTTGATTCAATCGTTAATATTATATTCATTTATTTTGTAGAGGAAGAGATGAAGGTACTGACCGTTTGAGTAAGACTTTTGTGATGTCATCAATTGCATGCATTTCATTTTTAAGCATTAAAGAGGAAGAGAAAAACGACTAACGCATCCACTTTTCAGTTGCTTGCCACGTGTGTACATCCAGTAAACTGTCATTCATCACTTGCGACTCTTGGAAGCTCCGCGGGATCGGTCGTGACAGATAATCGTTACATCACCTTAGGGAAAGTCACCTTATACATATACATCCCTTTGGGACTGTTCCATACTTTTCGTAGTTGTCCCTTTCACATTGATATTGTTCTGACATTAGTCCCGTAAATGCAAAATCCCATGTTACACATATGTCAGCTTCCGACCTTGAAAAAAGTGCTGCTACAAACCCTCCTGTGGTTGTCAGATAGTATTCATGGTCATGCTTATCCTTGTCTTAAAGCTGTGGCCCAAGTATAGATCTAATAGAGATGACACTTATCACGGGGACTTTCCAATGTTGATCGTTTCTGACAAAGCGTGTATGTTCCAGGGCGTTCTACACCCTAGTGGTAAGCGTATACCAACGCAGGTGAATCAGGGAAAAATATCCGTGTTCTCGCGCACCATCATAACCGGTCCACCAACAGAGGACGTTACATCTAGGCTTCACGTACAGATGACAGACAAACCCTAGAGTTTATCAATTTCACGAACTTCAACCCTAAAATTCATTCTTGAATTTGAAATATTAATATGAAACATTTTCTGTTTGCTTGCCGTGGCCAGCCGGAGTAGTCCATGTATACGGCATCTTCTGTCACACAGGCCGCACGGGCTTGTTTATATTATTTGAACATCACTATGTGACCATTCTCTTGAAACACTATGTTGTCGGTGTGCCAAGGCTTTCATGCGACCAACAGAAAGCTCGATTTTATTGGCTAACTAATATTGACGTCATGGCATGTCAAAAGGTCCCTTAAAATGTGTGAATGACTGCTGCATGGACTTGGAATAAAAGCAATTGGCTGTTGAACCTGTTATAGATACTACATGTCCTTATCAGGAACCATATCAATGTCAATTTGGTTCCAAGCTCAAAGAAACCTTTTCAACGTAAAGCTGTAAATGCCTGATATAATATCACACCTTAAGGTAGCGGCATCGTTGTGGCGTAGGGGCCTAACTTTCCCGTATCGCAAAATGGGTTTTTATCATTTCCTGAAAGCACAATACTTGAAGTATATTGTCACCAAAAATCAGATTAAAAAATTAAATATTTATATGAGAAAATTGCGTTTAAACTTTTGGAAGTTTAGCTGTCTAGTACACGTGCTGGTTTCTGTTTGTTTGGATATGGTAATTTGCGACGGTGTTTTCGCAGCAATCCGCGATCGTCCACATACCTGGCAACGGGAAAGGGCACACGACCGTCGCCCAGAACAATGGCGGCACGCTGAAGTGGAACGGAGCTGATTAGGCTACAGAACCGATTAACGTTATGTGAACAGGCTGTTCAACGATGTAAAACTGGATGACTTTCATGTTTTTGGGGTGTTCCTATTTGTGATATGAACTTCGGGATGCGTGATTTCTCCAAATGGAACATAAACGACGCTGACTTCGGAGTCCTTTGATCTTGGTTTGCGATCAAATACCGATACAACACCCGGAAAACATTACCGTATTTAGCGAAATTTAACAATTATACTGGTGTCCTTCATTATGTTGAATTTCATCATGGGTTTCCTATTTATTGTCGCATTTCATTTGAACATGAAACACTGTGAGTTCGGTGGTTCTCTGGTTCAACTTTGGTGGTGCCAATGTGGCATTCATATATGATCTAGCTGACTAACTTACAATCAGTCTCCGTTCATGTTCACACAGTGACAGTACCGTCAAGAGCACAGAAGGTTTGAAATCCAAAAAGCAAATTCAGAAAAATGCCTAAAGTGAAAAAAGAAACTAAAGCCCAGCTACGTAAACGTCAAGCAGCCGAGTTAGTTGCAGTGGAAGAGACGGCACTTACAGACGAGATTACGCAACTGGGGTAAGTATATGTGTGTTTGTTATTTATTTGTTTGTTCTTTGCGTAGCATTGATATGACCATGAATTGTCGATATTATGACAGAGAATGAAAAGTTATATTTCTGTAGGCCTTGTTCTATCATATTACCGTAAATGTTTCCGTTCTGGTAATTGCCCATTGAAACTAATACATCAACCATGTCAACGTACGTATGTAAGTTCATATGCAGAAGATTTTTATTTCATCACAGTCTACTTTCAGTTGACAGCTATTGTTTGGCTCTCGCAAATAATGAATATGGACATTTTCAAAAGGTTGTGGATCATGCCGAATTTCTCTCCCAGTTTTTCCATAGATGCACATGGGAGCAAATATACAACATTTCAAAATTCAACAAGCAGCCGGAGCTAGACAATGCTGTAGGACCTATTTCTGATCTTCAGTATTTGCATGTATCAGCACAGATAGGAGTAAATCTTGGAGTTTGAGTAGTAAATTTCAAATGTTCCCTTCCAAATAAATACAAGGAGTTCCCTTCCAACTAAATACAAGGAAAATTATATTCCGAAAATTGCATAAAACCCCATCACATTCGGGTAAAATATGTCCAGCAGTTTACTTATCATTTTGAACACGTACACCCCCTCCCCCACCCCTTCGTATCCCATGACGAAGGGATTTTTTTTTTTTACAACACATGTGTAACTAAGTGTTATACAGTCAGTTTGGCCCGTATTGTTACCTGGACTGATACTTTTATTAATTTTCTTTTGTGGATATGACGGCCATGAATTTGTGACGAGTTTGAAACTTGGCGTTACAGCTCTCCAGCTGAAGAGAAACATGGTGCAGAGGAAGAAGAGATTTATTCGCTACTGCTCATAGGCTGGGAGTTTGAGAGTAAGTCCCAGATAACAACACTTGAATTATTTTCTGATTATCTGGAGCAGTTGTCCGAAGTATATGATTTTCTGCAGCATTTATACAACTTTCGATCTTTTCACCAAGTTGATAGTTCAGAATGTTACCCAAATTTGTCTTGTAGCAGGGAGCTTCTAGAACATGTCTCTGCTTGTCGTAATATTCTTATGGGTCGTTCAAAAATGTAATGCAGTAATTCAATAATGCAACTTAGCATTTTACATTCAATAAACAAAATGGGGGGGGGCGCAGTTTAATCAGCTAGTCATGTTGTCGTGTTTTGTTTTTGCAGGAAAAGGAAGTTGGTCCCGAAGGCTGTCAGTAACACCTACCCGGCCAAGATCCCGGCATTTCTGCGTGCTATACTGCCTTAATTTACAGGTCAAGGGGGAGTTCCGCGAGTCGGCGAACAGGGTTGAGATGGCATTGTTCTGCAGGGCTGTATGTACCAAGTTGGATTAGAATACAGTGAACTTTTCTCATGACAAAGCGATAAGAATATGGACAAAAAAGTTTTCATGTCAAGTTTGATTAGAATACAATGGACTTTTCTTACGACAAAGTGATAAGAACATGTACATATAGTATGTTGTATTTTTTTCAAATTGTGCAGCAAGGTCCTTGTTTTCCCAGGCCATATTATTTCAACTGTAGCATTACAAGACCAACTGAAGCTTTTGAAAAAATAGATTTGACTGGACTACGGCTGATGCATTGCCTGACACGGACGAAGTTCTGTGTATGCCACATACAGTTTTTATGTGTAGTAGATAAAAACCAGAGCTCGGTCTGCCATATGGAAATCTATATACCCCTCCCCTTACTTTATTTGCATGAAATAACTTCTCTGGAATAATGTTGATTGTTCATTACAGGTCTGTCACATATCTAGAAATGAATCTTGCCAGTCATTTATAATTCACAATCTAGTGCTACTGTTTCTGAAAATGTAGTCGTTACATATATTATATATGTAATGCATCCTAATTGAAAAATGATTTATTGGCTAAAGATTCAAGAAAACAATCAATGAGACAAACAACAAAAAAATATTTTATTCAACATAAGCTGGCGGTGGTGGATTAACCGGGCGTACATCCTCGGGTGGCAAAGGGTCACACAACACAGCCTCCTCCGTGCATTGATCCACGTCCCGGGGCTGGACCGCATCGTTCAAAAGTTTTCTACCTGTTGCACAATTTGCCTGTAAGCTGACTGCGTTTGTGTCTGTAGTCTGTTCGTCTCTCCTCTTTGCAAGTAGTTGCTTTACACTCCCTTTCATCCGCTTCTTCGTCCGTTGATACCTGGGCATTTTTCAATTTTCGTCTCTTCCACTTCCAATCGTAAAAATTCTCCAAGTTAACTGTAGGTTGTACTCGCTCAAAGCTTTCCAAAACACTGCAGGTCTTCATCAGTGACCACTCACCCAACCAGTTCAATACGACGGGATGAGATTTCTTAGTTTTAGACTTCAGATTTGCCTGTACTACAATTTATATTTTAATGATAACAGAAACTTTTCTTTTCCAATCTGGGTACACGTCCACCGGAAAGTAAAAGCGTTTTATGCCTCAAAGGACGTCGAGAATGATATTATTAAATGTGTTGCATGACGGGACACATTTGCTTTTCGATATGCTGCCAGGTCATGTCACAAAATGACAATACTGTTTCCTTACTTAGTCGGCATCTTTGTCCTTCCAATTCTGAACTTGGGATCCTAAATTTGCAAAAGTATTCCCTGTCTCTGCACCATCTACACAGCTTCGATGTACTTTACAAAATAAAATGGAAGTAATCGTCTTCGCATGCGTTTCAAGAGGGAAAGACATTGTAAATTTGCCAATTTTAGTCAGTTTAAATACATATATCAGGGAAAAGAAACAGGCAAGTATCTCTCTGACTGTGAGGGAGGGAGACTTGGGTTTATCACAAAGGCAAACATCCTTTTTGTGCTGATTTAGTCAATAAATATCATCGATATTCACAATTATTGCATCACTAGAAAAAAAATATATATTATGTTTAAGAGTCGCTGAAAGTTCGCTGTATACCAAAAGCGTATTTACTGTAGCCATCAATATTTTTGACGGCCATAATTTTGACCGAAAACGGACTGGTATCCCAGTTGCTCTCTCATTGGCTGAAAGTTGGCTTAGCCGATCAGGGGACAGCTGGGATCCCAGCCCGTGTCCGGTCAAAATTATGGCCGCCATAAAGTATGCATGGATTCGAGAACCACTGACGGAATCAATGCTGGTCAGGTTTCACCGTTTGTGGAAAGGAACACAGGATAAAAACATGAGTGGATCAAATAATACGGCCTGATTTACAATTGAAGACAGTTTTCATATGGCTAATGCTACGGAACAAACAGGTTTCAGGATGGATACCCGTTTGAATTTGGCGCTGGAATTTGCGGGGCATTTGCGACGCGTGCGGCTATGGATATATGTGGATTTTAACAGGTGACCGGTGTGATATACCTATAAAAATAGTTTTGGAATAAACTGGTGAGTTGCACTGTTTGAATGTAAAGATAAGGAGAAATCATGCCAAATGCGAAGTGGGGTGGTGGTCCAGATGTGAGCCTCGTTTCATACCTTTCTATACTGAACCCCAATGAAAAGTATCCACATAAAAAAATTAAAAAATTAATTTTGTAAGTTACTTAGTACTGTGTGTGCATATATGCATGGTTTGGAGCCTACATCAGGGTCATTCAGGACAACTTTTTAACTTTTGCTGGGTTGTTACATAATGCATGTGACTTTTGTGCACCGAATATGGCTTCTGACCACCACTCCTATTGGATGGCTAAAATGACCTGATGTTTTCAGTGGCTTTAAAAAGGGATGTTCAGCCAAGAAAAAAGCCAGTGGTCTCAGGTGTGTTGAGGCGATCATGCCGCGTCTGAGCCAAGGTCAAAGACACCATGCTTTCGGGCTTGCAGAGGGTGGAGTCCCAATCACTCAAATCGCACAAAGAATGGGGTGTACTCGGCGCACCATCCAACGACTAATTGAACGGCAACAAGAAACTGGATCCGTAGATGATCGGCCTAGGCCTGGCCGAGAAAGAGTGACAACACCTGGCCAAGACCGTCACATCCGGCTGATGCACCTGCGAGACCGTTTCCGTACAGCAGCCCAAACAGCCCGTGAGACTCAAGGGGTGAATCACCGTCCTGTCAGTAGTTCTACTGTGGAGAGGCGACTGAGGAGCAGTGGCCTAACAGCCAGAAGACCTTACAGGGGTAACCTGCTGACCCAACCCAGAAGAGAAAGACGACTGCAGTGGTGTAGAGCACACTCCAGGTGGACTCGCCAGCAGTGGAATACCGTCCTTTTTACTGACGAGTCCCGTTTTTGTGTCAGCAGAGCAGATGGCAGAGAACGTGTGTGGCGCCGGACTGGGGAGAGATATGCTGATGCCTGTGTCCGTCAGGCAGATCGATGGGGTGGACCCTCTGTCATGGTGTGGGCAGGCATCAGCAACCGCTACCGGACACCCCTAGTGGTCATTCAAGGGATCCTCAATGCTAGGCGGTACATTGATGAGGTGCTGGAGCCGCACATGGTCCCATTTATGGAGCAGCATCAAGATCTGGCGATCTTTCAGCAGGACAATGCACGTGCACACTCTGCAAGATTAACAATGAACTTTCTCAATGAGAACAACATCAATGTCATGGAATGGCCAGCGTTCTCACCCGATCTGAGCCCTATTGAACATTTGTGGGATCAGTTAGGCCAAGGTATTCAACGGAGGACACCTAGGCCTACTACCCGAAACCAGCTGATCCAAGCTCTGCAGGAAGAATGGAATAATGTTCCCCAACACAAAATTCAAACCCTGGTCAGCAGTATGCGCCGCAGATGTATAGCATGTGTTGATGCTCGAGGTGGCCACATCCCATATTGAACAGAAAAATTTGTGTGACTTTCAATTAGGGCAGTTAATGACATTTTTTGCCTGTAAGTGACGTTAATGTCGGTAGAGCGTGACATTATTTTTACGCCAGAAAAGTGAATGCTTTGTTAAGTTCTAAGCACGTCTAGGTATGAAATGTTTCAAGTATAAACAATAAAATACTTCAAAATTGGCATGTGGATACTTTTCATTGGGGTTCAGTATATGTGGGATCTCCATCTCGCGACAAAGTGGTTCCAGGTCCACCCCCCCCCCCCCTGCAGCCCCCACCACCAACCCATCTTATTAGCACGAATGATTGACAGCGCAGATGAATAAACAATACATGTACTTCATTGCAGATAAGGTCTTATGTGGGCCATTGCACGTATGGATGATCTGGTTTCACCCTCTCTACCCCCCCCCCCCCGCCTTATTAGCACGAATATTTTACTGACTGAACATTACGAGCGCCTGTGGTTTGAAAGGATATGGTAGTAGAAGACCAAGTATTCTTCCATAAGGTGGTATTTATAAAGCTCTATCACTGTAGAAATGTATTTACAACATGGATGCTTGGAACCGACCAAAAGAGAGCCGGAAAGAGTGTTGATAATATCACATAATCCACTCTTCATGTGAAAAGTGTGGATTATGGTCTTCCTTCACCATTAAATAACAAGTGAGTAATAAAACATACAATGAACACTTTTCAAAAAATAGCATTGCTAATTAGTGTCCATGACAAGCATGAATCCTGGAAAAAAGTAAATGAAATAAATTCCAAAAATTGATTGCTATTTTAAACTTCAGTAGGTTTCTTGTACCCTCCACTTTCTTCATTATAAAAGTGTGGATTACGGTGAAGTAAACACATAATGAACACCTTTCACACAGTAGCACTGCTTAACAGTGCCCATGACAAGCATGAATTCTGCTAAAAACTAAGTGAATTAATGTTAAAAAATTTATTGCTTTTTTTACCTGCAACAGTTTTCCTGTAGCTTCCACTCTCTTCATTATGACACTTACTCCTTTGAGGTTATAATAGCTGTTGAGTGGGAATGCTGACTAATTCACCTAAATCTGCCATTGTTGGTTCACCACCTGGTGTTCCTACTGCCACATGGGCAAGTTGAAAATACATGAACAAGCAGTCACACTTGACTGTGTATGTGACAATTTACCTAAGCAGCAAACTACACAAAGGTAGGGGGAAAATGTCATGCACCAAAGAATACATGTATCTTGGTCGGTTCCTACCACCCATGTTACAAGTCTTTTATAACATGTCACAATGACCATTACGCCATCATAGTCAACTTGGTCTTCGACCTCAATGATGTAGGATAATGGTCATGTGACATGTTATAACTACATGCATCACGTAATATGTGGGAAGTTTAGTTATGAGGCGCCGATTCACGCATTAATCTCCATCTATTTGTGCTCTCAGTAACGATGTGTGAAACAGGATGAGGTCACCTTGCAGCTGACAATAAATTCTTTCTTTTGCTTCATGTGAAGGACCCTTTCAAAGTGCCACCTCTCTCTATTTTAGACAATAGAAGGAGGGAGTAGTCCGTTTTATAATATTTGCAAGAACGTGCACAATTGATTTCGTTTATACTGGTACTTTCAACTGACAGTATAAACATCCTTTTGTCTATAGGTAGCGGGCTATGTTCCGTGCTGAAAACTATGTACAAAATGTGATTCAATGACCAAAATACTATTCGATATATGATCATTTGCAATACAATATTATGTTTCGAAGCAAAATCATCTTGTTTTGTGACAAAATGTGTCGATATAATTCCAAGTAAGGGTGTTTCATAACCGAAACCTCCACGGAGGAGACCCATTAATATGGTAAGTAAGAAAGGTAACGCAAATAATAATAACAATGATGACAATAATAAAAATAGTAATACTACTACTACTGCTACTACTACTACTACTTCTACTACTACTACTACTACTACTACTACTAATAAAAATAATAATAATAATAATAATAATAATAATAATAATAATAACAATAATAATAATAATAACAATAATAATAATAACAATAATTAATTCAAGACCCCGCTGGCACAATCGCAATTATATTTTTAGTTTTTAACTCAGATATCATGCAAGCATAGTGGTTCCGTTCACCAATGTCATTCCTCCGTTATAATTTAATCTGGCTGATAAAAATGCTTATAAACATTTATTACCTGACATAATTCTGTGAGCAGGCCTAACACTGCATTGTGTGCAGCTCCTTTTTGGCCATAAAAGCAACGACGGACAAAATTGATTAGTTTACAAACATCAAATTGGGTAAAATAAAAAGGCATATCCACCAACCACATATGCATCCTCCTTAATTCTATTTGTGTTTCCTCTTTCATTCTAAAAGTGACACTAGAGTTAAGCACCTAGAATGCACCAGGTGTTTGTATCATGTTTTGGTGAGCTTATTAAACACCACTTCAAAAGCTTTCTGCACTGTCAAAAAGAGTAAGGTAGGCAAATGATACCGTCTTGTTTGCTATCCATCACACAGAAAACAGCCATATTTCAAATCACAAGTCAAATTAAGTTAGTCAAAAAGATTATTTCACCAGGGTAACTTCGATTCAGTGTACACAATTTTACAACAAGGCTCTAACATACAGACTCATAATCAGTATAGACAAGACACAAGAGACAAAACATCATGACAGGTAAAATATACCATCTGTACAAAGATGGGGTACCAAATGTTAGGATTTGGCAGCTTTGGCGCGAAAGGACGCCCAATGTGAAAGACCGCCGAACGCCTGTGGTCAACACAAAATACACATACTTTCAGTCGATGCAACAAATTCCCAAATGATTTTACCCTAACAACTGTTACTGGCCAGCACGTGGATAAGTATGGGCGAGATGTTATGTTCTTAATGGAAACACGTACAAACTCAGTCGTGTCATATATTATTAACAAACATTTAAACGGTTCCCAGTGAAAGGTGTCATTCGTGACCTCTTTCCCATCAAAACTCAGGATGACGGTTCAAATTGTTATTTCTGTTGCAAGAGGGTTGGCTTTTATCCAAGTTTTGAGTTGAAACAGTACGTCGAGAACGCTAGGTTGGGGCTCAAAGCACAATCTGCAAATAGTTCTTGCAGCAATAGCCCATGTTACTACAGCAAAGGGCACATTTCAATGACTGAGGGTAACTATTCAGCAATTGGCGTGTGGACTCCTTCCTTTCCAAAATCGTTTAAGTGACCAGTTTGATCGATTGCTTCGTCGTTCTTAACTGCACGAAGTGCATTTTATATACATCACTATTGACCTTCTGATCAACATCTTTGCTTGGTTTACCATCATGAATGTGTCGAGGAAATATGTTGCTCACATGATCATCAATTAAGTCTCTTCTTAATGGGGAGCGTGCCTCGTGTTTGTTTCGTCGCATTCCTAAAAAATTGTGATTATGTCCGAGTTAATAGGATCCTCCATGAACACCAGGGTATAGTGATAAATCACATGACGTGTGATCAGGTTTTTTTTTGTTTGTTTGTTTGTTTTTTTGTTTTTTTTGCAAACGAGTTGAACGTGAAATTTACTGAAGAAACACGAATTTTATGTAACTCGTGATCGTCGTTTTTATTTCATATGATGTGTCAGTCGAATGCTTTATTTTGTGTTACATATGTTCGGTGGATTTCACGTTGGTAAACCCTGCTTCCCCCTTTCACCTCCGCATGGAAATATATCTTGTTAATATCGGCTCATGACCTTTATTACCTAAGCAGCGATCATCTAAGATAATAATGTTTAACGAGCTCCCAGGTCAACGTACTCGTTGGTGTTATATTTCCAACCTTTTCGTGGACGTTCAACAGAAGTGACGTTTAAGTAAAAACCGACATGCAAATAAGGTTGACAGAATATGCTTCTTTAGCGCGGAACATGACACATTTTGCAAGGAGCTATGCCTTGTCAGCACCCTGCTTCTCAACTGACACACAAAAGTCACCCCGTGCGAGATGCTGATATTTAAAACTTCGCTAATTAAATTAATTCAAAGCCCGTCGCTGCAGGCGGAAACGAATCATCGTAACCCAAGCAAATCTATGTGTTGAATTATGATCCATATCATTTAAGTGTAGTTTATCCTGGTCCAGTCAATGCGAGTCAATTCTATTCTGTTTGAGTTTAATTTAGTTCAGTTTAGCAGACCTTAGATTAGCCTACAAGCACAGCCTAGCATAACCCAGCAAAACCTAGTCTAGCTTAACATAGCACAGCTTCCCTACGTCTAGTATTGCTTTACTTTACACTGAAATCATCCTGAAAGTAATTTCTTGTGAAAATGTGAACAAAAATGAAACAACTATAAATGATTTCTTTTTCAAGTTTTCCCACCATTCTACACAACTTTTCAGCTTTTTTTCGTTTATTTTTTTTCCACTTACTGTAATCTTGTCGGTATTTTCCAGGGACATTTTAATTTCAAAATGACCAATACTGGGCAAAATGAAGTTGCCCGCCCTATCAAAGAGAGAAAAGAAGGCAACATTAATATAATATTAAATAAGAGTTTCAAGATGCAGTGGTTCTGATGAGCCGTGTTACACAGTGCTGGTGTTATGGTTAAATCTCAAGCAATATTTGCAAACATTTTCCATCTGAAATCTGAAAATTTGACTTTTTAAAAAATATATATTCAGTGAGAAATGCTATACTAGTCCAAAAGGTCAAAGTGTTGGTTATAATCCATTATTTATAACGTGATATTCGGCAAAAAGCTTATCTATGTCGTGCCAAATTTGGGCGGTATGGACTTTGTATACTGCATCCGTCTTGAATAAAACCTTATGCAGTTTGGAAAATCTTCAGACAGCGCAGGGACTAAGGACTGATAACAAGTTTTGCCATAGCGGGGTCATAAAGCAAGGAAGTTTTTATCCAGTAACGAATAACTGTGTTGCCTCGTCTTTCTTGTCTCTTTCATGTAAAGTGAGTGATTGCTTCCGTTTACTTGTGGGCGTTGATGAATCTATTTCTCTTACTTTTGTATCCGTAGCTTCTAAATGTATGCATGTTTTTAAGTGCAAAAACCTGGCGTGATAGGTTCCATACGTTCTTCTTTTATCGTTGAAAGAAACGATAACAGCTGCTCTCCGTTTCTCTTTATATTAATTATAAATGTCGTGGTCCTTTTCCCGGACCTCCTTAGTAACTTAAAGTCAGCGACCAAATTAAATACCCCAATGAAGAAATGATGTAAAAACGGGGCTATGATTTTAAGGTGCTAAAATGCGCTAAGCGTACATTAAGTTCAACTGATTTAAGTGGTGCAAGTTTCCGAGTTCACTGGCGTTATTAACGAGAGGTAAGACACCAAAAATAAATCCCACTTTGATCAATCCTAGCTCAAAATGTATTTGCGTTAGGATAATAAATCATATATGTGCGTAATCGTCATACTCCAAAAAATTTATATGTCCCGTATTTGGGTGTCTGTGATGTTGATTGTTGAATAAACAATTGAAAGTTGACCGCAAAGCATCCACCCTATAAATGTCGATATAATTCACTAATTATTTGTGATAAAATCTTAATTACACTTGCATCTGAATCCTGACATATTGACAACAACAAACGATCCTGCGATTTTTTATGTTTGGTTTAGTTTTTCTGTTATCCATCCTCAAAGTTTGATGTTTCAATTTTCCCTTTGATTTCCAGCATGTTCATTTTCTTTATTTCATACAAACAGAACTAAGCAAAATTTTGAAAATCGCTGAAACTTTTTGCAGTTCAGACTTTACAGAATCAAAAGCCATTAACCGGATTAAATTTGGTCCAGTCGTTTTATTGGAATAACCATTCTTAGGTGGGGTTCTCGTCCTATTATCCTTTCTGAGAAAATAAGCTTCAGAGGCCTTTGATGTTGATCATATACCTCTGAAACAATACCGTTTGCTCAAGTTGAGCTGATATTTGTACAAAACGGGGTAAACATCGTCCCTTAACATTTGGTGAGGTTGTCAATCAATTATTGGCCAATCATATGAATAAAAGAGCCTTTGAAGCACAGAAAACATTATTCAGCGATCTGTCAAACAGCGACAGCGACAATCTGGTTTCAAAGCGTGACGTCATGGAGGCGCCCCCTCCCCCCCCCCCCCCCCCGTGACCTCGAGCCTGGTAACGAACGTTGTATTGCTTTGCTCAGGTGGGGCGGGCTTCGGCCGCTCGGGGTCAGTGGACGAATGGCGGGTTTGGTCTTCCGCCCCCTACCTCTTCATCCCGTTTTTAGGGATGGTGTTTGAGTTTATTTACTCCTATCTGTATACTTTATGTTGTCAGCTTGTTAGACTTGTCTGTACACTTTGCTTGGTTAGCTTGTCATTATTTTGTAGTTATTTTCTCCATGAGTTTCTTTTCTCTTTCCAACCTGAGTTTTGTATCGCTATTTTGTGTGCTTTCCCTTCTGTTCACGTTTATGCCTATTTCGATGTGTTTATTTGCTTTTTTATTTCATCATCCTTGGGTTTCGATAAAATATGTACGTGGGTATTGTTGATTAAAGTGCCAGTTTTTTCTTTTTTTTTTTTTAATGCCACACCTGTCTTTGGTGTGCAGGACCATTGGGGTAATCCATCGCAGCACTGACTTTGAAGGGACATCGTCTGACGATTCCCACTCCTCCTTAACATTTAAAGTCTCCCTTCATTATAACGCAAAACAAGCAAAATAACTATAAAGTAAACCACTAAGGCTATGATATGTGAGCATGTTTGCATCTTTTCCCTGCCCACAAACATACTTTCGGCATGCCGCCTGATTTTGCGGTGCCGCCGTGATACCACTCTCTTTTTGCCATGGGCCGTTCCTACCTGTAGCCACGTGACAATTTTTTAAGTCTGATTGGCGGGTGGCATTTTACGCTTGGCGGCTGAAACCCAAAAGAATGACACATGGATGTTCGAATATCCACAATCATGCCTTTGGGTGTTTTGGTGTTTTCCTCATATTTCTACTTTAGTTAAAAGCTTGAAATTTTGACAGCTTATGGAAAGGACATTCATCTTGTAAAACTCGTTAAAATCTCAAAATCGGCCATGCAAAGGTTTTTGGTGTCTTACCTGTCCTTAAAAAGTATTCACGGGTGCTGTAAAATATTTACTTGTGAGGTGATTGAGCTTCACATATAACGGAGAAAAACTACAACCAAAAATTTCAATTATAACTGGCCGAGATGTTTAACATGGATATGTAGCTCCCATCTGAATGATGCCTGAAAAGGCTTAAAAGCCCATGCAAATCTCCGCAGAGACACAGACCTGCCTATGACTTCGCCTTTTAGTTTTAACCCTTTTAATTATAAGGTGAAAATTCAATCAAGAGCTTTCTTGTGTGTGCTTAGTAAGTAATGTCTCAAAGAACTCTAAGGATTTTTTTATCTGTACCTTTATTGTCTTTTCTAGAACTACAAGTATGCGGGAACGTGAACGAAAGGTTACTTTTTACAGAGACGTTAAATCTGAAATCACCGTTGATTAGAGTTCAACGTTAGTGTAATAACCACGAACAGAGTAATATCCGGACACACTGTAAACACAATGAGCTATTGTATAATGGAGATTGCTTTCTTAGGTTAGCACTTTTGCTTTCATGCATTAATTGCTACTTGCTACCGTCATGCATTAATTGCTACTAATTTTTGAGAGCATATGGTTCACACTGTCCTTTGTCGCAAACCATTTTACTAAACCATTAAATCCCTACAAAATGAACACAACAAACTTTTGTGCATAGTTCAAAATATAAATTAAATGTGCAATATCAGTAGACAAAAAGCGTCACCATTTTCAGCTTAAAAGCCTAACCATTTTCAGCTTGGAAGCTCTTTCCTTAATGCATGCCATACAAACTTCTGTGTCTTGGGCAATGTAATCTTAATATTTATCTTCATGGCATAGATCTGCTATGCACCCTCGAGTGAGCTTGAAGACACTGAACAGTTATCTTCATTTGCTCTCGATAAAAAACATGTAAACACTGTGAGGCATACAGTCGCAGCGAATATCAAACCAAACATCAATTACCCAGGCTGTGAACGACATCTTGACACATATCACTATACATGGAAATACGGTTCTGGACGGCATAGGAAACGTAATATTTTGAGGCAGCTGAGGAACACACTTTCAAAAAAATCCGGATGCTTTGTATTTCAACTCGATCTTTAATGAACTTAAAACTGTATATATATATTTTTATATGTATATATGTATATATATATATGTATATATATATATATATATATATATATATATATATATATATATATATATATATATATCTGTGTGTATTGTGTAAACAGCATGCTGTTGTCTGCTGACCTTACATTGTATTGGTATGATGTCTTAAGTTTTCTCGTTCTCGTCCAGTTTGTCGGTGTCGGATATACTGTAATGGGTATTTATCCATTGCTGTGCAAAGTTTCCATAATTGTATCTGGAGAACTGTTCAAACAATCCAGTTTTGATAAGTATGTTTACAATTATAATGTCCACACAAAAGCAACTTTGTCTACTATATTTGTCTAGCCTTACAAGTCCCGTTAAAAATACCATCAAAAATGCAAATATAAATTGCAACATTTATACTCGCTATTTGAGCATGCTGTTGTGAACCATTTTGGGAAAATGGAGGACGTTAAGCTTTCCAGAAGACCAAATGAGTAACAATGCAGAGTGCATTTCTTGAAACTTAAGCTGAAATATTGACTTTAAACTCCACGACGAAAGAATGCTGCATTTGATTAATTCATTGTGTTGGGAATTCAGAGACCGCGTTGACATAGGCATACCTTTTAATGGGATGTCTGAAGAAACATAACAGATAGACTGCCTCCAATTGTGGTGCTATTCGGCAAAACAATTATCGGTCGATACTCCTCTACTCCTCAGGCAGGAGGCTTTTTTATGCTGGGCATCAAAACAAGTCGCATTTGTTAAATTTCTCAGTACCCTTTTTCATTCAGTTTTTGCTGCCACTCTGCTTTCTTCACTATCCAGACAATGGTCAACATGCAATGTACAGAACAATAATCGACGAGTCATATTTTCCTCCGCTAAACACTGCAAAATATTGGAATTAAAATAACTTTTAACATTTGAACGTCAACTTCGATTTGTCGCTGTCACACATCATGGAGGGTCATATTTGGCTGCCTTCAGCAGAAAGCAGACAATAATTTAGTTATTTCGGTATATTAATTGAAATGGTCATTTATTGATTTCCTAGTCAATACCTTTCATTTTCAAGGCGATTCGAGAACATACATGTATGTCGTTAAATGATCTGGCAAAAAATAAAATGAATAAATAAGCAAAATACAAAACGATAGGTATGTGCAGAATATGGATCTTAGAAATGCACTAACCATGGGAGATACAAATGTTACATTACATAAACACAGATGTAACACCATTATGGATATCACAAGACATAATTTGTGGTCGGATCAGTGAACATTGTTCCAAATCTCTGATGTAAAAAGTATACCGCTCCGACTTCCGTTTGCTGCTTAACAGCCAAAGAAAATTCGAGATTCAAATGCACAAATTGGTTTGATGACCATAAACAATTATAAATCCTTCTTTTTAAAGAAAAAGCAAACTTATCTTTTAGAAAATACATACCGAAACAAAAACACAAGCTCATACGATTTTACTTCACATTTTTAAGGAAAATAGGTTGGTAATTACCAGACAAGGTCTCATAGCTTTTTCCAGCTGGGGCCTTTTACCAGACAAAAGAGAAACATGCTTTTCCGGATAGAAGCTGACTATTTTGGAATGCATATATTGATAATTTGTTAAAAGCAACACTTTTTCCATTATCAGATGTTGAATATGCGAGAGTTGTATTTTCTTGATCCAGATAATTTTTCCTTGATATAATTCGCTACGCACGAGAGTTGTATTTTCTTGATCCAGATAATTTTTCCTTGATATAATTCGCTACTTTCTCAAAGTACCATAACTACAAACCATTGACATGAGGGTGCACGGTTGGCTGAGCGGTAAGACGCTCGCCTTTCACCTCTGCGACCCGGGTTCGATTCTCGTCCTGGGCATCATGTGGAAAAAGTTCCTACCACTTTAACCGTGCACGGTGGTTTTCTCCGTGTTCTTCGGTTTCCTCCACTAGGCAAGGTAGGAAGTATACGCCAACATCTGTGCCATGGAGAGTGACTCGATAAGTCAGCTTGACATCTTTCACAATCCATGTAAAACAAATGTGTCTATACTTTTTTTTTAATACATGTTTTCTTTACTTAGCATAACATAGCAAACAATATATTTGCAACACATAACAGACGAGAACTACAATAAAAGGAAAATTGATCTCTGTAAGAGGGCGACAAAAGGGCGCTGAGCAGCGCATGCCTGGTGTAAAGCCACTTGAGGAAGCCAAAAGTTCGTGGAGAGAGGGGCAACTGTTTATGCGACTGTGTGCATTTATATATTGTGGGCTGAATTTGTAAACGTTGCATTTTGTTCCCCTTTTTATCATGCGACGAACATATTTAGGGATTTCAGTTAAAAGAGATAAAAAAATATGGTCAAAGGACCAATCTTGTGTATAGGGATCCATTTATGACACGAAAGTTGTTGTTTTTACAAATTATGTCATGTGTTCCAGGTATATTTTTTTCATGAAGCCGTGCCTAGTATAAATACGTGAGGTACATGTATGTACAAGGAATAGCAGCTGATAGTTTGAGACCCCCTTTCTGTGTCACCGGTATATACATTGTTTCACAAGTATATACATCTACTTGAACGGGATACTTTGTTCCAAGAATTGTGTTTACATACAGAATCTGGCTCGCTTTGCTGTGTTTAGGTATGCTCGAAACATTTCCGCAACGCAACCTCGTGATCAGCCATGGACTTTAGTTTTAAATGGGACTGAAAGGGGTACGGCATGAAGTCAATGTTGCTCAATCTCCCTATTAACACCACCTAAGGGACTGAAAAGTGGTCTTAACAGAGAGTGGTCTTAATGGGGATCTAATTCATTTACGGATAAACCAACACGGGTCTGTGAATTGGTGGTCTTAATATATAAATGGTCTCTTTATGGAGGTGGTCTTATTCGGAGTTTCTAATTTCTCTCTCTCTCTCTTTCTATCTCTCTCTCTCTCTCTATATATATATATATATACATATATATATATATATCTATATATATATATATATATATATATATCTATATATATATATATATATATATATATATATATATATATATATATATATATATATATATATATATATATCGTATTTGTGTCTTTTTGTCCAGTACCACTGTTGTCATTACCCTATTCCGTAGTCCGAACTCTTTACTCTCCATAAGCTAACATGTCACTGCCTAACCAATATACATATGGAAGTACTATTGTCAAAATTGCGCACATTCTTCTATTGAAGTTTGACATAGCCTGCATTAGCCCAAATAATTAAAGGGTCTTCAGCGGGTAACTACTCAGAACATGTTTCAGAGCCTATAACCGTCGTACATGTCTCTCTGTGTAGCGGCTCCTTGTCTAAGCCAAATATTCAGCAAAGACAACCCACATAATAATGAATAAATAGGCAGGTTGCGGTCCTGTGAAATGAGAACAGACTTAGCTAAAAAAAGAAGATCTGCTTCAGAGCAAATCTGTCAGTGTGCCTTCAAAAGTTCTGAATAGGGCTAGATGAAAATTTCAAAGTCCAAATGACCCTGACCTTCAGAAGTTATATGTAAATAAAAAAATATCCAGTGTTACAGTACCTGCAATTTGACTGAAATTTGATGAAAATTGACTAAATTACGGCTAGAAGCAAATTTCAAACTGCAAAATGACATTGACCTTTGCCCTTTCGGAGGTCACCTGTGCACTTCAAAAATGTTCAGTGTTGCAATACCTACAATTTGAGTCTAACATGACTAAATTTGGATGATATTTTTTTATGAAACGTGCTCATGAAAAGGATATAGGGACTGGTCATCTATTACCAACGTGTGAATTTAAAGCTGGTCATTTTCGAGGCTAATGAATCCCAGTTGATGCTGCAGTGCAAATTTTCTCGGACGCTATTACTACATTTGGAAACTCCAAATTTGCCATAATAATAAAAGCTCCAAACAAGGAGTCATGTCTTTTTAGAAAGAGGGGCGATGATTTTGAAAATTATGCAAATTACGGCAATTTAAAAATTTAAATTTTAATTCTCTCCGAAACTATTATAGGCACAGATAACCAATCCAACTTTAAGTCAAAGGTTTGTAACAGTGCACTTTTCTGTAACTTATATGTGACCGCTACAGATCAAAGATTAAGGCCATTTTGCCATTGAAATTTTCTTTTAGCCATATCAGTCAATTTTTATCCAATTTTAATCAAGTTGGGCTCAAATTGAAGATATGGTAACACTCTACTTTTTTGTATTTTACATGAGGCCTTCAGAGGTCAAGGTTATTTGGACCTTTGAAATTTTTATCCAGCCATGGTCAATTTTCATCCAATTTAATCATGTTGGTCACAAATTGTAGGTATAGACACATGCACATTTTTGTAATTTACATGTGACCTATAAAGGACAAATGTCAAGGTCATTTTGCCATTTTTAAATTTTCTCCTTACTGTAACTCAGTAAATTTTTATCCGATTTTGATCATGTTGGGATCAAATTGTAGATATTGTGACACTTAACATTTTAAATTTACATGTGACCTCTAAAGGTCAAAGGTCAAGGTTATCTGGACCTTTGAAATTGTCATGCAGCCATAACTCTGTCAATTTTCACCAAATTTTAAACATGTTTGACCCAAATTGTAGCTATTTTCACACTGCATATTTTTTGTAATTTGCATATAACCTCCACAGATCAAAGGTAAAAGTCAGTTGGACCTTTGACAATTTCATCTAGCCATGACTTGGTCAATTTTTCATCCGTCGAACAAAATTGGTAGGAGAGAAAGAAAGAAAGAAAGAAAGAAAGAAAGAAAGAAAGAAAGAAAGAAAGAAAGAAAGAAAGAAAGAAAGAAAGAAAGAAAGAATTTCTGCCTGTTTACCCCCACATAGACAAGTGATAGGTCCACTCCAGATGCTTCTGTTCAGCTCCTTAAATGCTTGTAAGAATCGGTCTTTTTAGTGCCTCCTGAAACTGACAGAAATTTAATGTTTTTTGTAGGAGTTGACCAGCGAGGATGACCATATTTCCAGTGAAATTATCATTCCATTATGAAATGTGGTTATCAAAAACGGCACCCACGCATACCATGTCGTGTTTGAATTAAAAAAAAAACGGTTCAGGTGTAGTTCCTTGCCATCTGATCAGATGATAAACAAGTGTTGAAATAAGTGTCAACAAAGCATTACTAAACATCTGTGTGCAGAGAACATTTGCGATGTTTTTTAAGGAGCTTGCGCCATAAGGGGGACCCTCTCTGTTTTCGGGCTGTCCGTCCGTCCGCCCGAATGTGCATATTCTCGTTACCGCGATATCTACAGAATGCATCCGTGTATTTCGCTTAAAATTCGCATAATACTTACCTTACCTGGGAATATGAACTAATGAGATTTTGGTGTCACCATGACCTAATTTGAGCCAATGGAAGCCAGACTACATGCTCGTCAGGGCTCGTTGCCGCAATATCTCCAGAATGTTCCAATGTATTCTGTTAAAATTTGGCAGTATGTTCATCTAGCTTGCCAAGATGAACTGACTAGATTTTGGTGTCACCGTGACCCAAGTTGAGCAAATGGAGGACCCTTCAGTCAACACTTGCTTTGAAGGTATGTCCAGTTTTTAATTATTAATTTCCTATCTCAAATGTTGTTTGTTTGAAAACGTTAGCACACTTGCAGTTTCCAATGGTGCATACGTGTCGAGAATTTTTATTATTTGTGAGGGGAGTGAATGGATGTCGCCTACATGTAGGCTTGTCGTTTGCATGTGCGTCCGGATCCAAGATCAAAATCTGAAAGTCATCCTAATATTGAGGCAAAGAATACGCCAATAAAATGAGTTGCGCGAAGTCAGTGGATATTTCAAAATACTTGAACTGATGGAAACTGTTCTCCCGTAAACAGGACCAGAAACTACACTTAGATATGTTTTAAATCCAAATCGAATTAAAATTACGGTTACAGCAGTGTTGTATACATGGTTTACATGGCTCAATTTTTCTACCTGTGGGTAGCCAGCGGCCACGAAATATTAATCCTGGCTTCTAATATTAAGCAATGGCTGCTAAAGTTTAGCATGGAGTTTAATTACACATGATGGATGCTGGCCTCTACAAAAATGTTTTGAGCCCTGATTAACGTTGAATAAAGCACGTTGAGTCAAATTTACGGGTACGTGAACCAAGAAAATTATCATTGAATATATCCACAGGAATTTATAACATAAAATTCATAATATCCCTTGACATTCCATTATAAATAATTTACCTTTAAATCTGTGTGCATCACGCAAATTGCCGGTCAATTGGTAATCTTTGCAGAGTACAATACTTCAAATAAATATAACAAATCGTACATTCTATGCACCTGCACTGTCGAAGATCGGATGTCGGTCGGCGCAGGTTACTTTATAAATTCATATAGGCTGCGGCAAGTACTGAAAGATATTAGGTGAAATTCAAATTCACCAATAATATACTAAGAAACAATGGTTCGCGACCTCCTGGAGGGATGCAAGCAGAGGAGTCGTTCAAGGGCGATCATTACAATGGGGACGGGTCGGGGCAGGTGTTCCACATGTTTTTGTCCTTCGACCATTATTATTTTAAAATACATTAATGATATGGTAAACATTGTGAAATCCTCCACACGGTTGTTTGCCACGACAGTGCTATTTTTATTAGGATGGATATCACCAGAGCTGCGACCAACACTCTTAACGCTTACCTTCAGAAACTGGAGGCTTGGTCCCAGCAGCAGCTTGTATCTTTCAACCCGACAAAAACCAAGAATATGATTATTTCCAAGAAAGCCTATGCAGTACTCTGATGCAGTCTCTGCGGACAGCCCCCTAACAAGCGAAACTGAACATAAGCACTTACGTAAAACACTATGTTCAGATTTAATATTGTTCTACCGCATTAAGTATTTCATCGTTAAATAGTAAATATTTTGAAATACTCAGTTTCGGCTCAATATGACGTCCCTGGAAATACCCTTTCTTTCATCAGACCTACGCCGGAATATGGTGCAATACACTGGGACCACTGCACATAATAATCTTCACAGTTAGAAAGCGTCCAATTAACTGCAGCCAGAATTATAACCGGCGCCACTGCTGGAACCAGTCATAATTTAATTTATTAAGAAACTAGTCTTGAAAACTTATCCGCACCTCGTGAAAAGGGTAAATTGACTCCGTTTATTCAGAATGATGAATTGCAAATCTCACCAATAATTACAATATCTTATTCCCGGTCGGGGTATTTAGATGCAACGTTAGGTCTGCGTTCCAGCCAATATTTTTTTTCCATCATAAACCAATCTATTTAGTTCTTCATCCCCCCCCCCCCCGCGTTTTCTTCGAATGTGGAACAACGTACCCGTCGATGTTTATAATTCAGAAGACCTTGCAGAATTAAAACAAAAACGTCGTGTTGTTTGGCTCTAAATACATGGATGATAACTAGACACTGTTTTGAACTTTCTGGTCAATTCATCCTTTGTTTGATTTTGGCAGTGAGACTTTCGAAACGCAGAAGTCCTTGATCCCACGATGAAACTGAAGACAAGCTGGAATTGCCATCGTGAAACTATGAATTCTATGTCTGTTGATTTGGTTTAAACATATTTTTACTTTTAAAAAAGCAATTGAAAACAGGTCTGGGCCCTGTACAAATTCCTCTTATACATGAAAAGGTGGAGACAGAACTAGACTCAAAACATCGGGACAAATTAATATTCAGATAAACGTCACATACAAATACAGTTACACTGACAGACAAGCCTTAAAATGGTACCAGGACAGGACGCCACAGACAGGGAAAAAGGTTGAGGTAGTCTTGCAATTGCAAATACATCAGTGATGAATCAATCAGCATTTCAACTCGGTTTGTTATTAATTTAATGCATATGCCACGTCTCCATTCGGCTTGATGTTTCAATATGGTTACATATATGTCCGGTATCGAAAAAAAATATTTGTTTTGCTTTGTAGTACACATAGCATACGAATGTATCTTAAAAAGTTCAAAGTTGCAGCATTCTAGGGTGGCAAGACAGCACTATATTGTATCCAAGCAAGGTGACAGCATGGAGAAATGACCATTTTTTACATGGTGCGTCTCTTTGCCACCGTCAGCCAGCGCAAGCAATGTTCCCTGTGTATATCCCGCATTCAAAGGTCTTGATAAATCATGATAAAAGGAAAGACCTCTGAACTCAGGAGGTAAAAATATATAGTAGTTTATTGTAGAAGAAACAAGGCTAGTTGAGAGGAAGTAATATCCTGCTAGGGACAATCGTGAATATTACATTGCCTATATGAGCAGAGAAAATAGATAGCATGACACACAAAACATACAAATGAGACGCAAGCAAAACAGTGGTATAGAGGGCTGCATAAGGAATTATAATCCTATGACTGTAAACGTAATCGCAAATCAGACACCACAGGGACAAAATCTAAGCCAATAGTGTCATTACCCAATACCTATATAATGAATATTGGACATTTGTATTCTAATCCCCAAGACTTAAGAACAGGCCTCTCTTAAAGCCCTCACATTGGAAAGCCTGCACATGCTCTGACCCGAATGCATTTTGTTAGCCAAACCATTTCGTATATTTCAAACGTAAATTAGACTCATAAATTACTATTTCTTTCTGTTTTTCCCCCAGTTTGCTTTGCACGTGAAATATTATACACACATTTTGTTGTCTAAAATCAATCCAAGTTGAAACCGTGTTTTCATATTTGGCCAACTGTTACATTTCGTCCTATTTATTATCGCTTTTCAAACGTCTGATATTTGTATGGCAAAGTTGGCTTATTTGCTGTTATTGATGGGCCCTCAATTGGGCTGCACGTCGAATATGCCTGTGATATTACCTTGGACGGTAACATCCTCCAATGGCGGAGGCTAAGTCAAGAAATTGAAATAAATAGCCAAGAGTCAAGTCAGAGCTGACAAGGAACAAACTTGATTCTCAAAACCGAATGTACAGACCATTTTAAAATGATAATCACTTCATTAATGCTGTTGCACAGTATTGCGGGAGACAGCAGCCCATTATGATGGTGGAGGGGTTACAGTCAAGAGAAGCCACGACAAACCCTGATTTTGAGCAGCGACATTGTACACCTTACATTCCATAGGCATAAACGTCACAGCAACATACACAAACATGCAATATAGCATTACGCATGCCAGGAGACAGTTAATCCAATTAAGCCGACGTGTGTTACACTCACCACATTTAATTTAGTATTTAAGACATGCTGTATGTCAAGTTGTATTCTTCGTACAAGCAGCATATTTCGTACTGGGGCATATCAATTATCATGAACATATTTATCCATTCTGCATCACCAGGTAGCTGGCAAACCCAATCTAGAACTCGAGGGCTCACGATAACATTATTGCAAAAGTTCAAGCTAACCTGTTGTAAAATGAATGCGTTCCCCATGGAAAGAGGTTTTCCGTGTTACCTGTCAAGGCTGCGAAATAATCCCACGCGAGGATATAACAACCACATTCTATTTACCTTGTCCTATTTTAGCGATACCATGTTGGAGTTAACTCTCACTCCACCCAAAAATGTCTCATTCCACAATTTGTGGCCGCATGCATATAGAAATCGTTCACAATGGCCATTCCCCGTGATACACTGCTATTTAACGATTGTCGTTAGAGATCAAGGTTAACGGAAATAATTAAATGATCAATCTGCAGGTATATTTGTGATTAATATTGTTCCTTTTCGTTCCCTTGTTTCTTAAAGTGCACAGGGACATTGAGTCATTCATCATACCAAATCTCTGTTAACAGTAATACATCTAGCCTTGTAAACGTGGTTAAAACATGAACTTTCTGAAGGTTAGACTTTTCAAAATATTTAAAAGCAGAGTTTGGTTGCACTTTTCTTCCACACGGAAATAAGTTAAAAATCAAAGAGCTAGTGGTTTATGTTCACATCAAGCACAATGGTCATAAATCTGTCCCATTGATGTAAGCATGTACCTCTGTGATCTTCTGTATCTAAAATTTCCCCGAATTGATAAGTAAGCTAAATTAATGTAAAATGAACGTCGATCATCATAGCAGAACAGATGCCCTATCGAGCATAAAATAATTTGTGCCGGCACTGTCTCATACGAGAGTAACCATAACTGAATTTCAACCGAGACTCACAGACTCCTCAATTGATGGCAAATGCAAAAATATCATAGCGCTATATATCAGACAAATTTTTGGACAACACTTATGCTCTTCATATATGTCCCTGTTTTGGCAAACTTTCTGAAAATGTCCGCAATTGTTGTTTAATATTCTGGGTAGAATCTTGAATGAGGTAGACTTCTACTTTTTTGTACGCAAATTAGGGAAAGCGGACTTGCATAAGATGAAAATATCAAATGTACGAGGACCTTGGGCCATTCTCGGCCAATTGACATATCAGCTGAGCAATAACAACAACGATGAACGACATATGTTCTGTACCTACTCCAGAGGACACCCTACATGTCCCATCAGGATTTGTCAATTCTGTGGAGTTTGCTAGGGTACAGCGGAACCTGGCAAATGGACGACAAATTGGACAAGGATCGTACACTTGCTTAAAACTATTTGCACTGATGATGTGGATGGATTTGTCCAGAATGTTTGATTAGAAGATTATTCGGGGGTGGGCGTATAAGTGCCTATTTTGTACTGTTTTGCACGTTGATGATAGATACAAGTATAGAACACCCGGGGTTCGAGGGTACCTGTATTTTGTATGAACTATCCAAGTCACCCAGAACTCAGAACTTAGAATGTATTTTATTTGAC
This sequence comes from Hermodice carunculata, assembly GCA_964020975.1. Classification (NCBI taxonomy): domain Eukaryota; kingdom Metazoa; phylum Annelida; class Polychaeta; order Eunicida; family Amphinomidae; genus Hermodice; species Hermodice carunculata. The sequence continues at coordinate 44,737,308 of OZ026613.1, forward strand.
TTACAAAAAGAGCAAAGTTAACAATGATCATATGTGTAAAAACATGTGTCAAATATAGTGGTTAACTATTACCAAGGTGGAAGCTGTGAAGCTAGTGCGCAGTGAGACTGGCAACTTTAGATCACAATTGCCGATTTAATTTTTTACAAGTACATTAAACCTATATATTATCTGATTACTGCATATCCATAGATTTGTATCCATAGAGTTTTTTTTTTTTTTTTGCAGGATTGGAATTTGTTGAGATTTTATAGCATTTTTTCTGACTTGGTAGGATTTTCACATTTTTCGCGCAGAAGTCACACAATTTTTTTTCCAGTTGAAATCAGAAGAAATTTAAAATATATATCCATATCCAGGTTCGAATTCAATGGTTCGTCCTGAAATAGCATGAATAAAAAGTTATAAAATTTTTAATTTGGTCCTGACAGGTTGTTCATTTTCCTTCTATAAATTGCTGAAAAAGTCACAGAAGTGGTTGTCAGGACAAAAATTCTGGAAACCGTTCCTGGATATGATATTTTTCGTTTAATGTCCGTTGATTTTAATGTGATAGGGCAATTCGTACGTATGTGAGGCGAGATACACATTGCAGAGGTTGAGCAAAAAACAGTTCTGAGAAAATCGCATTGAAAGAAAAAGTAGCCAATCCTTATGCATTTAGCTGTAGTATGACACATACTCATTTCTTCTGTCCTGTGTTTTACTAATTGTGTGAAATAAACTTCAAACTTTACCTCTGTGATGTTGTCATTAAACAAAAGTATATTTTGTGGCTTAAATCTTGACTTTTTTAACTTGGGAATAGCACACTTGGCTTGTTTGGGTGCGGGTTCACATGCGGCTTTCCATATTTGGGGACCAGTCAGTGGATTGTGCTATTTTTTTTTTTACATCAATCAGGGAGGTGTATGAGAGGGAGAGGTCACTTGCGGCCGTCCTTTCAAGCTATGTGTGTCTCGGTGTTGTTACTGCACTTTCTGAGCACCCTGTGTTTATTTTGCCGTCGAGGGCGAAAAGGGCCACACTGCACATGCTCATTCTCCCGGAAACAGCGTATCACTTGAAAAAACATTTTCTCTTTACGAAATAAACAAAAGTACTTGACAAATAAACAAATTTAGCGGCCAGAATCGGAAAAATCTAACACTCTGGTTACTTTTTCTTCGGCCAGTGCCATACATTAACTACTACTCTACCCGACCATCATTACCAGATACATGTGCACCGGCTCAATAAGGAGCCTTTGCTGATTATTTACAGTGATGTTTCCATGTTTATTTCATTAATACCTAGCAAATCCTAAAATTGGTGGAGTTTGCACGTTAAATAGACAATTTCGCGTACTTCATCAAGACAAACCAAAAGTGCCAATCCAATGACCACACTTCATACTTTGCAACTGTACAACTAGTTTCCATGCCTAAATCGCCCTCAGCTAGTTTTTAGAATGAAAAGTCGGCTACTTTCAACAGTTTTGTCGCATTTTGTGGATTTTGTTTACCCGCAACAAGCAAACACAAACAAATCGTAGCGCCCAAACTGAATCGTCATTTTCTACACAACAGCGTACATCGAACCACCGCAAAATTACACAAAAGAAAGTTAATATATACCTGTGTATGACACAGATCAAGAATACTGATAAGTTATGTTCAATAAAGGTGAAATCCGTGTATAAAATTTGTTTACAACGTGCTGCACAATTTTAACTTGAACCAAAATGGCGCTGTTAACACGTCTTCTCGTCAGATACCGTCCTTCCAGCTGGGCAAGCTGCCGAGACCGCGAGACTTTGGGTGAGCAGATTAACTCTTTCATGTCTACTCCCCTGGAACCTTTGAAGTGGGCAAGTGCCCTCTCCCTCTCATACACCTCCCTGCATCAATAGACAATTTCAAAGTAATCAGAACAATGGTAGTGATAAGTGTGAACTGGACCATTCTTATCTCCACGGCTAATGGTTTCCTGTGAGTGACCCTTGTCAATAGCTCAATTGGTTTCCAGGGGTCATGGACTAATGATTGTGCAAACAATGACATGGTTCATAATCAGGCTCATGCAAACAAACCCATGTACCCGGCACTGTTTAAACTTTTCATTGTAAACAAAAGTTTTGAGATCAATTATCTCATATAAATTTTATATTCACACAACTGAGTTTTTGGGAGCATGTAGTTCAAGTATTAGACTATCAAAAAATATGAAAAAGTGATTAGAGGTTACCCAAAGGTGCCAGCTTCAGATCTTCCACCTTAAATGATACAGGCATATACGGAGATTAAGTCAGATGTAATATCTGATGCCGATTTTGCTGTTGTTTTATGTGGTATATAGGAATTCTTGCCATTCGACTTGACCGGGTAAAATAAGAATGGGTAGTTATAGGGGGTTCAAACATGTTGATAAAAAATCCGGAAAGTTCATTTTTAGAATATCTGAAATAAAATCCCAATGCTTTTGAACGTAGAATGTCACTAAGCTGCAATATCCTAAGCCATTTAAACAGAGGATCCGTATGTGCATTATATGAAGCATTAGACATGAGATGAACAACCTTCTTCTGTGATATCAAAATACGATCTTTACAGTGTCCCCAAGCAAGGATGCCATAGTTCAAATGTGACACGAGCATAGAGTTGCACATAATTGGCAGGCTTTTTGTTCGAACAAATTGGCGATTTTTAAAATCAGAATTACTTTAGAAAGATTATTATTAATTTTATGCAAATGGGCATTCCAGTTCAAATTTGTGCTATGTATCCACGCATGAGGAGTCTGATGCTATAGAAATAGTATTTTCAAGGTTTTCTGTACTATTTAGTAAATCATTCAGGCAATTGGGTGATGTGCCACCAAACCTTTTCACTACATCTTCATTTATGATACTAGATGTCATAACTGGACAAAAATATCACAAATCAATTGCTAACGTATCTGCATTTATAAAAAATGAATAGGTACCAGCTAATTGCTTTCGATAAAATGACACTTTCCCCCAAAAGAATTGAAATGGTGTTAACATTTCTGTGTACATTTTATCTGAAGCCATTGAAGCGAAGCAGTGCTAACAGTAGTAAAACGATACTGCTAAAAAGTATTTTCAGATTTGGAATAATTCACCATTACATGATTATCTTGTGTGCAAATTAAGGCCTGATACAACCTATCTTCAAACAAGTACAATGGCGGTGCTGACAGGAAACTGAAAAATGGCGTTTCAAAGCAATATTCTATACTTAAACACAATAAAGACAACAAAAATAGTTGCATATATGACACAATGGAATGCCAATATAATTGCATATATAAGTACAACTCGGGTGCCCGAAAAAGTTACTACAAACATGAATAGATAAAGATGAACTTCCACCAAACAATTGCAAAAACAAGAGAGCAAGGCACCTGAAAGTAACAACTTGTATGGAACATAGTGATGGTAAGCCACCAAACAATTTAATGTTGCATAAACTGGAATAATGCCAGGACAATAGCATGTATAAGTAAGTACGAAGAGTGTGACATAAATGAAGTACATGAAGTGCTACAACATAATTGAAAGTGTGAGAGTGCCAAAGACTGATGATGTATGCGAGTTCAATAAAGCACCATAAAATAAATGCATAATTACAAATACATATTTTGTATGGCAGAAGAGTCGACATCTGAGCAGAATTTTGAAAACTACAGTTGCTGAAATACAATAAAAGTTGAAAAGACAAAAGAAGATGAAAAAAAAAAACAATTGTAAAATTATGTCCATAGCAAAAGGGGGAAATGAACAAAGACAGCTCCCCGAGAGAGTTCAAGTACAATGGTATGTGAAGCTACTATCTGTGGATAAAGCCGCATTTATGTTTAGAATCTCTGTTGATGTTCATGTGTGCCATATCAACAACTGAATATCATTAAGGCTGTCTGTCCAGGTGATACAGAATTTTTGGGGGAAAGTCCATGTTGAGAAATTTGAATTCATTCCGGAGCTAGAGCAGTGTCAAGTTCAATACCCAATAAATCTTTAGTTATTTCTATTTTTGTTATTTTCGGGTAGCACGTATGCGGGTCTTTACCGTGAATATTCAGTTGAACAAATGGCCAAGTCTGATATACCCTACTGTGGATTTTTTCCTCAGGTCCACAGAGAGATTTCGCCTATGGTCCATTATTTTTTTTTTAGTTTAGTTTGAATTATGTATTCAGTCTGGATAGTCCTACAGTACATCGAGATGACTAATACATGGGTTCTCCAGAACATGGAGACACACAGTAGGCATGTACAAGACACACATGACAATACAAACGTTACCAATATATAATATCTGTGAAAACTCTGTAAGAATATCAAGATTTTATTACTTATAAGATACAAATTAAACCAGTATGAAGTTGAGTTCAATATTTACCCAATAAAGATATGGGTGTGATACAAATAAATTTCCATAATCCAACCGATGATCACTACAGTAATGGAAACATTTAGTTAAAGCGCCTGGTATCAATAATAATGTACTGCTGGAGAGCATCGCAGATCTCGATATTTAGGCAGTTAGGGAGCTCGTTACTGCCACGGAGAAATATTTCAACTAACCTATCACTACCAAAATGGATTTTCAGATAGTAATCCCCGGAGCAGTCAAAGCTATAATAGTATTAAGTAATTTGTTTCCCTGTACGATGTAATAGGGACAGGATAGTAGGAAATGCTTGGAGTCTTCAGTGGGATAAGAACAGGCACAGGATGGGTCAGGAAGGTCGGAGTTTAGTCTAGAGAATCCTAAGCGTAATTGCGTATGGCAAATATTAGCAAATCTGTCACCATGGAGATAGAACTCAGGAACATTGTCTGTGGCTAAGGGAGTAGTTTTAAGTTTCGATTTGAATATATGTAGAGAAAGCGATTCTCTAATGTCGACAGGCAGGTTATTCCACTGTTTGATAGCATCTGGCAGAAAGCTTTCTTAAGCTTCCTCGTAACTGGTAGCATATCAGGTGTCAGAGAGGTTTTGGCAGGGTGATAACTAAGATTTTTGGCACCTGACAACCATTCATTTCTTTGATCCAGATCAACGAAAGAAGTTATGATGCTTGCACCTTCGCTTCTGTTGAGTCTATGGCAAGAAGCCATCTGAGTTGAGTCAGTGTAACGAACTTCTAGGTGGTCTCTGGCAAAATCAATGCATGATTTTCTTGTGTCACTTTGGTTTAAACATATTTTATTAAAAAAAGAATAACAACTGGGAAGGTGCGCTATGCCCTATATTAATCTTTCTCGTTGGAAAAGGACGGAAACACAGGACAAACCTTACAAGACGGTTAAGACAGGCCACCTATCGAGACCAGCATGTGTGCATGGCCCCGGGAGGCGGCGCAATACAGGCTGAACAAAATGAAAATTGACTCCACAGTAACGCAACACAGATAGAAGGGCTCATAAAGAGGATCAAAATAAGTAATAGGAAGTACAGCGTAATCAAAAATTAAATTGGCCTATCAATCTGAAATCGTTTGGTTCTCTCTATGTATTCCTGTGCTGCTGAAAAAATAATAATGTTGTTATCAAGACCATAGTCACTGCTACCATATAAAATAGTACTCAAACGAAAGGGTGCCACCCAGTTGATAGTGATATAAAGAATGTCTCGAGCAATAGCGCATCGAGAACAAGTGAGAAAGTAATGCCAAACACTTTCAGTAACAGCTCCACACGAACAAGCTGGCGACTCTTTAACACCAGTTTTGAATAAATGTTCAATTAGTTGGCTGCGGCCCATACGTAATCTGGAATGATAGGATAGACAAATATCTTTTATCAACATTTAAAAGTTCGGGGTATTTCACGGGACATGAAAACGGATTAGTTATTTTTCGTTTGAATTGAGACAGAGACGGTATATTTCGAGTTGCTAGCGTCAGGAGATTGTGTCACTTTGATTATCCTTTGCGGGGCCTCTCAAACCTTGGATAATAAGCAACCCCTTAACTTTGTGCATATCATTTTAGAGCATTTTCACTGCTAAAGCTGAAGTGAGATCTTTGCATTTTTGCTGACAGCTTGGGCAAAAGATCATTTATAACAGACTCAACGCGGTCACTTCAGTCTTTTATACTCTTTTGTAAAACCACGAAATTAGTGTTGAGGGTGTCAAGCTGGGTCACTAAAGAGTCAACCTTTGTTGTAAGTTCTGTGATCTCTTCCCTGACAACTGTTCTGATCCCTTCCAAAACCGTAGGGTCAACAAGGGGTTTTCGCCAGCCGCCACATTGAATGAGGGCTTATGGAATCGTGGTAGTTCTCGACCGCCATATTTACAGTCAGTGCATATAAAAATATATGGTACCATCTGGCTTAGGCTAGCCTAAACTCCCTTGTAAAATGCCAAGATTTACGTGTTATGTGCCAGGGTGTTTTCATAATATTATGTGGGACAAAGTATATTCATTTTACGGATTTTTAATTGACGAATAAGGACTAACGCCTATTTTTTCATAGCACTGACTAAAGAATTTCTTCTATCTGAAGAATTTATATTCTTACTTGTGACTGGAAAAATAACTAAATCTGTCCATACAATAATATCTGTCATCATTGCGTCAGATCAACATATATGTAACCCATGCCCATTATAATAAAATGTGCTTATCCTGTCTCTTTGGGATGTCCTCTGATCCAAGGATGATGATAAAACCTTTATTCATGTGCATAATATAGATTCTACGGGCTTCAAAACGTTACTATATTGCCTCATTGGCAATGTTTTAAAGTGATTTTAGCACTTTTGTGAATGAATGAGATATTACAGAAGAAAAAAAATCACAGTCAATGTAAAGAAGTATATCAGCCAGGTCAACACCACCCCCCAGCCCACAGTGTATGTAAGTGCAGTATACCGGTATGTTGTAAATCAGGGGACACATGTTCTCAATGTGGTAAACATTATTCGACGAAATTCGTCTCTCTCACTGGTAAAATATATAAAATTGTGATTTCCAAAATAATTCTACATGCCAACAATATTAACACCTCCATGGTGGCACATAAATGTGTCAATCTACAGATTTGTTTTCAAGACACACACGGAGAAAAAATAACTATATAATACATGCCTAACACGTAAAATACAGTTTTGCACAAGATTTAGGCCAGAAAATACCAGTAACAAGAATAAATGCATATATGATATGTTTCCTTGGTTCCTGAAGTTATAAGAAAATTGTTAACGCAATCTTGCTCGCTGACTCCAGGGGAAGACTTTGATAATGACTTTTTTATACGTATAATTGTCAGCATTAGTGTGTCGTTATCCCTCTAGTAAATCTGCCTCTCATATTTGTAACAGATCGTGTTTTTCAAACCGTTCACTTAAAAAGAAATCTGGCATTTCTGCTACTTGTTTGTGAAGTTCACTTTCTAAGATGATAGACTTCAGCTACTCGCATCAAGTCTGAGCAGATAAGCGGCATTTGTCGCGCTCAGGTGATAGACTAAGGCTACTACTCACAAGAAGTACTGGAGCACATCAGTGGTATTTCATGAGTCATGCATTTGAATAGGGGTTGATGAGATGTGTTTCACACTCCAGCATTGAATCATTAGACAGAGCCTAGTGGTAAGGAAATGCTTGCGTGAGCGACGTTTCAAAATTCCACAGTTTCTTTCTGACAGTATCTGACATTCTAGCATATATTTAATACGTTTTCCTGGTTTTTTAAATGATTCAAATTGTGAACAGCAGCAAACATAGTCAGTTTTAGGCTACTGAACTCAAATACTAGTATTCATTTTAACTTGAAGTCCTCAAATTTATTGACTGTATGTGTTCAGAATGAGAATACCAGATCCATGCTCAGTTGAAGCTGACATCTTCCGATGCTTATTATAGACTACAATTGTTCAAAAGTACGCGATAATTCATCTGTACCAAAAGCAACGTTTTATATCATTGCATTGAACTCCTTTTCATCTTTACTCTCACAATGTTCTATCATTTAATCATGCTATCTTTATTTGACAATAATTCCTAACTTGTTACCCATGGACCGTTTTCTAATACTAAAAAAAAGTTTGAATTACAATTGTTTAGTAATGCTAATCTCTTATAATTTCTTAAGTTAATCTAAGTTCATTCTTAATCACTTTTCTCGGATTGTCACTGGCCTATATCATTGCTTGTGTATTTAATCCGCGGGTACATAAAATGTGCATATGGCTAGACCAATGTTTTTGTAGGTAATAGGAGGTATGCATATTAATTGGGATCCTGTGCTGCTTCCTAGACTGTAGCAAGGAACTTGACAGGAAGGAGGGCACATTCATGTGGTAAGCAGGGCCAAATGAGCTTCTGAGATAAAAGGAACAACGTAAAAAAGCAAAAAGCTTAAGAACAGTCATTCACCAAGTTTTATAACACACGAGATGCTTAACATATTGAGAAAAATTTAATTGGTTTGGTAGGAAAGTGTTATTCCTGGATGGTTCAGTAACATATCTTGTGAAAGTGCCCTGATCATGGCGGAGGCATGGTTCTGTTGCCTAGCAACTAAGGGGACCAGAGCAGGTCTGCAGTTAATATAGTTTAATATGAATACCTCCTATTGTGTGGTCTCCTTCCCTGAAAATATAGGTTTTAAACTTAGTTACTGCATTGTGCTTAAGTATTATAATGTGAACGTGCATATATTTATTTTGTATATTAATCAGAAGCAGTCAGAAAATAAAAATGGAAATATTTTCTCTTTTTTTCTTTCTTAAGGTGTTCTATGTATTCAGTTTACAAACTGACTCAGACAACTACCAAATGGAAGTAACACCTAAGAAATAGCACATGCGCAGTCTCTGGTGAGAATCCCCTATAGCAGGGTCCACAGCCTGTGGTCTGATAAGACAAAACCAGTTCATTTCATAACAGTGAAGAAACAAAAATGAGCTCTCCTAGATATGCAGTTCAATTAAAAAAGCTGGCATGACTATAATAATAATAATAATAATAATAATAATAATAATAATAATAATAATAATAATAATAATAATAATAATAATAATAATAATAATAATAATTTTATTGAACCTCCATTTCTGGAGAAAGATAAAAGCAATGAGTACATCATGATAAAAATACAATGTGATATAATAGGAGACTCTCAAGCTAAGGATCGCAGAGTGGTCTGGCCGCTACCGCTGCCCCCCCCCCCTCCCCCAACCCCACCCCCGCACACACACACACTGGTGACTAGTAACAATGATAACGTCGTATATCTAATCAATAGCGAGTAAAATAAAAATTAAAAAGCTTTGGTTGAGATCTGTCATTAAAAACTCAGTAAATACTAAGAGTAATTATAAGATGTCAATGAAGACCATTCAGGCGACTGTCAGGAGGCGGGAGGAATAATATAAGGATAAATGGTGCAGTAGCGGGGAGAGCGCAGCGGGGAGACGAACATGTTCCGACTGCTGGATCAGAAGTATCTGGTCAGCAGGACAGTCAGGACATGCTCGTCAGCCCAGGGTTTGATAAAATTTTCATGATACAGAAGACACTTAAGGCTGTCAACAACGTCATCGCCGTGGCCACAACTCGTGGCAGCGGCGATGGCGTCGTCTCAAGCGACCCGAGACCTGAGAGAGCTCGAGTCCGAGAAAGCAATATCAACAGGAGAAAACCCGTAATCAATTATTCGGCCTACTATATTGTTCTGTAGACAAAGAAATACCAGCCTGCTGTTCCATGTCACTGTACACATCTCTGAATGTATGGCTCTCAATCGACCAGTTTGGCCTCTGAAGACTCACAAATCCAAAAGAAAAAGACTTGAAAAAAGCAACTTTTCTTGAACTTTGGGAATATCTGCTTGCAGCAACAAAGTCTCTGCATCTTCATACATGTACAGGTTCTTTGCTTAACTAATCTTCTGATCTTCATGAAAAAAAGGCATGTTTCAGCAACTATTAGACCAAGACCCAGCAAGCGTGCTGCACAGGATAATCCTATTTTCTCCTATGTCTGAAGCTTATTCTGAAAGGGTTATCCTACATGCGTATGAAGGATAAGGTTTTAATTGTAATCTTTCATTGGATTTGTCTCTCATTGGGTTCAAGTGGCAGGCAAACCAATGAGAGGCCGCGGTACATTTAACAAAATACCGACTCCTCCCACTTTCAAAATGGCGTCGTTTTCAAATTTATTTCGTCGACAGAACTTCGATTTGGCGCGTATTTGTCCTTTTTAGACATAGGAGAAAGAAAATTGAGTATGGGTGGCCCATTATGGCTAACGTCGAGATCACTTGTCATTGAATTTTCATGATTTTGCCCGGCACATCCTCACGAAAACATAAAAATCTTACAACTCGTGATGCCAATGTTATCTGCAATGGGCTACCCATGCCGGATTCTCTATGTTCTCCCATTACTCAGAGGCCAGCAATAACGAATCTTCATTACACTCTCACTCTATATGGGAACTACACATCTTCACCAGAACAAATTATAACCACAATTAGCCGAAAGCAATTTTCTTTTTTGTTCTTTCACAAAATTGTTTTAAAAAAACAGCAAGCAGATGTAAGGCATAATCCCATTTTATTCAAGTATGACCAATTGCAGGCATACTCGCACATCAGAGGGAGAAAACAGGCCCGAATAGCCTAATCGACATGGACAAAATAACAACATAAGGAGTCAGTTTGGAGGCATGCTTTATATATTTATCCCACCTTTCAGTTGTCAAAACTTAAATAAATATATGTCTGTAAGCCTCAATTGTTTCTCTGTAGGATATTGCCCGTTTATTAGCTGCCTCTCGAGTCTGGTGTTTTAGGGATCAATTCAGACCTTGCCCTCCAGTAAAAAATAGCGGTACCAGGTCTCTATACGCCTGCAATGCAGACCCCAGCTAGCTGGAAAATAAAATCAATTTCATAGAAGAGAAAACTTAATAAAGATACTTTCCTCATAGGGCATCTCGTGCAGAATCCAGAAGCAACTTTTGCAGAAGCCTGTTTTCAGATTTTCATTATAGGCTCAACTTTTTATTTCAATGAAAAGAACTTCAAAAGCCGACTTTGCTTGCACAGACTACAGTGGTCATGTGAACTTGACAAAAATCACCCATAGCAATCTCAGGATGTTCAAAGGTAAACAAGACTATCATCATGTGAAATATCGTATAGTCCTAAATCAAACCCATTTCAAGTTCTCAGGAGAACACAAGTTCTCACTAAAGTGGGATAATAATTGTGATAATGACAATGACAACAAGAAGAAGTTTTTCAGAGAGAAGTTGCCCCCTTCTCACTTTTTTCCGTTTTATACTGAGAAGTGTTTTTGTTAGAGGGTGACATGGTGATCTGATGCATGAATAAATAAAAGTTCTGTGCAAGAACTTCCCTGCGAAGCAGACTTTATTTTTTATGTTCTGAAGGTAGAAGGCCTGCTTCGCAGACATTAGAAGAACGGACTTGTAATGAAAAGACCTTTTTGTAAATCATGGCCTGTTCATATTAGATTATGCCCATTAAGTACCATCCCATATTCTTACAAAGAGACTCGGATAGAATTTAAGCATGGTTATGAAATAGCATTGGTGTTATCGTTTACGACACATCATTTGACCATCAATTAACGGAACCTACAATTCTGATCGACACTATTGAGTTTATTGCCATTATGCACATTGAAATATAGGTATGAATAGGCTATCAGTTGCTGTAGTAATACGGAATGGTCTTTAGAATAACGTTGTGACAATAGTAGTATGTTATTTCCCAGTGCGTTGAGCAGATTTCTTGATGATCTGCTATAATTTAAATGTAGACGAAAAATGTGGCTCAAATTGAGGGTAAAAAGGTTAAACACTGTTACTTGTTATGGCTTGACAGTCACTTGAATTATATATAATTGTATTTTGGGTTGCTTGGCCTTTTGCTGGAAGAAGCTACCCGGGAAAGGCCATAACATTTGAAAACAGGATTTTGAGGAGACCATGAAATATAATGCTGATGTTTGACTTAGGTTGATTTCAATACAACTCTTATGTGAACCAACTATTCATCTTAACTACCAAAACAAAACATAATGGAACTCAAAAAAGATTTTTAAAAAATGCTCAAATCGGAAGCCCATTTGTGAAGTAAATAGAATAAGAAATAGGCCAGTGATGAGACGACATGGGGTTAGTGAGATATAAAATCTTGTATTGATGAGCCTTGCAATACAAAATTTACTGTCCTCTAAGATATAAAATCTTTTATCGTTGAGCCCTGCAATACAAAATCCACGTTGCTCCAGAAGCCCAGGTTGGCTGATGAGCAGTCAGCCCACCTGGAAACTTATGAGAGCCATGCTATTTCATGTGGCCAGTTGTGTATTCAGTTTTTCATAATATGAAATAAAGAGAAGTAATACTCAAATGAAAATTTAAGAATGTAGATATACCTGTAACTCACACATACAGTACAGGATTAATTTGAGTTTCTATGTTTGCCAAAATTGTTTTAGCGCGTATGGCTAGGGCATGACCTACGTTTCTGATTCAGCTTGTTTACTCATGCAATGTTTGGAAGGTTTGTCCTCTAGCTGTGTAAAAATTAAAGTCTAGTTTCCGTTTAGTCATCAATTGCTGAATATACAATTACTAAATATTTTTGAAAATATTTTTCATGACGTCACCATAGTAAGCATAAGGTAATGGGAAACCAGCAAGAGACAATTTGCCCCATGGCAAGCTCACAATATGTGCAGAGCATGGCTCCAGCTTGCGCCTATCATATTATATTCAACACACGGTCAACGTCAGAGCTGAAACAAAAGAGGTGCTTCGAGCTTGGTTTTACGATAAAATTGACGCGGAGATGCCACAAATGACGGTGGTGATACCTTTCCTATAGGATACAGGATATTTTTATTCGACCAATCAAATACAATTTTCAGATTTTACACTATAAGGAGCGTTTGCACAAGTTGTATGTTCATGGTCGGGGAGACCCTCATTAAGACAATGCATGTTCGCTATCATGAGGGCTACTCCATAATATTATGATAAACATGCTAACATATGGCGATTTGTTATAGTACTATGACAAAATACATAATATGTACCTGTCGAGAGAAAAATTTTTTTTTCATTCAGGGATTTCATTCTAATCTTCCACAATGAGGAAAAAATGACACTTGCCGTTGTAAACAAGTACATGTACATCAAGAACTCACTACCTGTCCAGAAATCTGTTACATCAATCCAAACAACTTAGATCAGAATAAACTGGAGCATGAAAGCATCATTTTTTACGTAAGTTACCTTGTACAGACCAATATCTATGAGAATGTAATTTTCCCAAAGCAGAAGTTCCAATTTTTTTCAGTCAAGTAAAGAGTAAATTCTGGTGAGAGGTGTATACCGTTGAAGTGAATATAATCATAAGAACATAGAAACAAAAGTGAAAGTTTTAAATGAATTAGTATTGTTTAAACCATTTCTCAAACTAGCGGGTAAAACAGTACTCTGTAGGAAATGGTTTGATAAAGGGATTAAGTATATTTCAGATTTATTTACTACAAATGAATTTTATTTATCTTTCACAGAATTTACACAAACAATTTCAGTTACAGGTAAATTGTTTGCATTTTCTACGATCAACATATGTAATACCTTGAAGCTAGAGTAGGATCTTATTAGCTGCAATTAAATATCGACGAATTTGTTATCAGACTACAAAAAAAAACTAAATGAAACTAAAGATATTGGTAAGGTGGCACGTTTTGTTTATCCTTTAAAAATGTGGAAAGCCAAATCCCATTAATAAGGGTATGGAATGTGAAAGGTAGCTGTAAAATACCGTATATACTTTCTTCCATATATAGGAATGCAGTATACGATTCGATACGATATTTATTTCATGTTGATTGGCAGAAAATAGCATGATGTTTCTAGTATTTGTTTAAAGACGTTTCTTTTCAATGTTGATCTCGCTCAACTAGGCAACTGCTTGTGTAGCAAAATTATGTTTAGAAGATACAAGATTAAGGCAGGTCTTTTTAGTCACGTGTCATCATATATTGCCCACCGTGTACTGCACACTTCACAAGAATCTCCAAGCTATGTAACGCTTAGGGTTGTATAATCTCTCTCTCTCTCTTTCTCTCTCTCTCTCTTTCTCTCTCTCTCTCTCTCTCTCTCTCTCTCTCTCTCTCTCTTTCTCTCTCTCTCTCTCTCTCTCTCTCTCTCTTTCTCCCTTATGCACAGGGGAGAGTGTGTATTTGTCTTGGTATGAGTGACTCGTGGTCTTCAAATAGATGCATACTAACATAGTTTAGCCACATGGATAGTCAGCCGTCTAGGATTGTGACAACTGTTCCCATATATCAATCTGTCATCCCTCTATTTTCACATATATAAATATATGAGCATTTCAGGATCTTTTGTCTTCTGCTATTCTGACCTCTACCTTATTCCTAGGTTTGAAGATATTTAAAATGTAATGTTCTGTTTATTTACCCAATATATATAAATTTTAATGCTACAACTTTTGCATCGCTACACATAATATGTACCCAAAGCAAAAAGCTATAAATTGAAGTTTACAAGTCACTTCCAGAACCTCTAGCTATAATAGTTTTAAAGATATTCAAGATATAAATTGTGCATATAGGTCTAATATTAACATAAATTTAAGTTCTCAACTTTGGTCCGCTGTTCATTGGATACACTTATGGAACAGTCCCACGAATTGAAGATGTACCGGCTCCTCCATCTGTGACAGATTTGAAGATATTCTAAATTAAAAGATTTTTATTTCTACACTAGGGGCACGTCGAAAGCGACAACAGCAGCAGCCCGAGCGGAATTGGTAGTGATGCCCATTGATATGGTACGCAATTCTATTGAGTACTGGACCCATTCGTAAAATGAAAATTGAAACTCGTTTTTTTGTAAGTCACTCTTAGAGGATTATAAACATAGAAAAAGTTAGGTCAACTGCTGCATAAAAATGTCAAAGAAGTGTAATCCATGCTTGATTTGAGAAAAATAAGTCCTATGGGATAATTGTGACAGGGAACAACTCTAAGCGTACAGTTTCAATGGTGTGTCAAAAAACGGCATCTACGTATGTAGTGAAGTATCAATGTCAGGCTCAAATTAATACTCGAAGCCTAATGAACATACCACAGCGGATTTTTTTTCAATTTATTCAAGGGAGAGGATGGTCTAAACTTCCAAACAAGGCAAAGTAAACCAGACAAGAAGATTTGCTTCACAGCAAATCTGTCTGGGTGCCTTCAAAATGAGAACAGTTTGAAATGCTACTCTTTGCCATTGTTCAACATAATCTAAATTTTGTGTATTAGCATATTTTTTTAAAAGTAAAATTCTACAAATTTGGTTCTTGGGTTTATAGATAGATAGATGGATGGATGGATGGATGGATGGATGGATGGATAGACGGATGGATAGACAGATAGATAGATAGATAGATAGATAGATAGATAGATAGATAGAAAGATAGATAGATAGATAGATAGATAGATAGATAGATAGATAGATAGATAGATAGATAGATAGATAGATAGATAGATAGATAGATAGATAGATAGATAGATAGATAGATAGATAGATAGATAGATAGATAGATAGAATTCCAGTGTTTACTTATACAATTAAATCTCTCTACAGTGGGCAGCCTTAGGACCAGAGAAAAGTCACCCCTGGGAGCAGACCAGCTAGAATATCAGTCATGGTGCACTGACAGCTCACAGCCTACCTGGTGCATATGGCAGCATGGAGAAGACTTGTTCTTACATGAACAGAAAGAGATTCTCTGTATTTTATTTAGAGCCTCATTACAAAGCTTTTGGGAGCCCCCCTCCCCCCCCCCCAAAAAAAAAAAATGCTTCAAGACCTAAACCTTGCTCACCATACACCTGCTAGCATGCATGGATAGAAGGCTGCCTATGAGGCAGGTTCAAGCTTGTTAATTATGGATGCAAAATGGTTGCCTAGCACCATGGAGGTCAAACACTGGTCAACAAGCAGTTAAAGGCCTACATTTGTGGATTGTGGAGAAATTCGGTGAATTTAGCATACATTAAAATTCCCCAACGTTTGTGTGCATGCTATTGGATTTGCCAATTGTCTCAAACCTATATGTGTAAGTTAGAACTTGGTGTCTATCAGGGACGTGGATTAATCCACGTCCCTGGTGTCTATCTATAATATCTTTGAAGTTATAGAGCTTTCAAAATTGGAATTGCCCCTTATTTGCATAATTTTAATCATCATGACTATTCCACGTCAAAGGGCAAAATTTCATTGCTAGGTCAGTCACCATGGCAAGTTTGGTGAATTTGGGAATAACAGTGTCTGGGAAGAACTCCGGACAAATTTGGGTGCCATGGAACGCGAGGAAAAACAATATATCTGGGTTGGCACCCAGATATAAATATTTCCCGAATCATCATTCCTATACAACAAGAGATGTTATGTCAATATTTTGCACTGCAATATGTGTAAGACAATGTACTATACAAGGAAGCAGTTTAAAGCCTGAACACAACTCATACTATTTGAACAAATGGTCGTAATTTTGTCGATTTATGAATAATTCAATGATAAATTGCCAACAGGCTTCAATTGCAGCTGGTCGTATGACTGCAGCTATGTTACTGAATCATGGCAATATTTTGTGCTCAGATGTGGAGATTTGGCATCACATTGGAGATTACAAACTGATTTCGTTTTGAAGCAAAGTTATTATAGGCAACCTGGCTAATTTGGCTACATTAGGTGCAAATTACAATGGAAACTAATTGAAATACACATACCTAGCCCACCCGCCAACAGAGCCCTCTATTGAAGTACCAACTTCACACCACCTGATCTCATTTTTACCTATTAGTGTATTTTGCGAACTTATTATTACATGTCCACCTATTTACGAGTGAGAACTCTTGTTCCCTTTCACCTGACAAGTTGTCTATGTATATCTGGGTGCGAAACCAGACCTTTATTTTTTTCCAAGAATTCTTTTTTTTTTTCTGACCAAATTTGTCCGGAGTTTTTCTCGGACATCCTTATCGGAAAACCAGCAAACTTGCCATTGTGACTGACCTAACAGTCAAATTGTGCAAATCGTTTGGAATGGTCATGATGTTTAAAATTATGCAAATGAGGAGCAATTAAAAATTTAAAACCTCCAAATATTCCAAACTATTGCGGATAGACACAAAATTTTAATGCTTATGTATAGGTTTGCGACACCTGCCAATATAATGGACAGTGAATGAAAGTTGTGGAATATTAAATTATGCTAATTGGAGGCATTGAAAAATTTAAAGGTTGAATATCTCCAACACTATTACAGAAGAGATGTCATTTCAACTTTAATTTATACGTTTGTGGCAAAGCCACATCCAGTGAACCATGAACCAAAGTTGCAGGATTTTAATTTTTGCAATTTTGGTGAATATGCAATTTTACATCTTATGTAGCTTTAAAACTATTATAGATAGAGGTGTCATTTCAACTTCAATTTGTAAGCTTGTGACATAGCCGCATCCAATAAACCAAAAATTGTAAAATTTTAATTTTTACGCAAATTAGGTGACTAAATAAATTTAAATGACAACACAAAACTTAAATAGTAAAAAACGCCAAAATTATTACACACAAAGGTGCCATCCCAACTTCAATTTGTAGGTTTGACATAAGCGCATCTAATAAACCAACAACAAGAGCTGTATAATTTTTTTGCAAATTAGGTGAATACACAAGATTTACCCTTTTAGAAAAAATTCAAAACTGTTATACATACAAGTGCCATTTCAATTCAATTTGTAGGTGTGTGACATAGCTGCATCTAATGAACCAACAAGAATTGTAGAATTTCAATTTACGAAAATTAGGTGAATATGCAAAATTTAATCTTGAATAGCTTCAAAACTACTATAGATAGGGGTGCCATTTCAGTTCACTTTATAGGTTTGTGACATAGCCCCATTCAATGAACCATGAACCAAAGTTGTAAGATTTTAATTTATGCAAATGAGGCAAATACACGAGATCTAAATAATGATTAACTTAAAAACTATTATACATGGAGGTACCATTCCAACTTCAATTTGTAGGTTTGTGACATCACGGCATCAAATGAACCATGAACCAAAGTTGTAGGCTTTTAATTTATGCAAATTAGGCAAATACATAAATTAAAATCTTGAAGAGCTTCAAAACTATAAGAGATAGTGGTGTCATTCAAACTTCTGTTTATACTTTTATGACATTACTATATCCAATGAACCAAAAACCAAAGTTGCAGCATTTTAATTTATGCAAATTAGGCTAATACACAAAATTTAGATTATATTGAACGATGACGAAGTGTAGCATTTCAAACTGTTGTCATTTTGAAGGCACCCTGACAGATTTGCTATAAAGCAAATGTTCTTTTCTAGTTACCAATTTCATTCATTACTTAGCCCTTTTTATCTAATGACGTCACTCCGCAGGGTAATATACCCTTATACCATGGGCATTTGGCGTTTATCCAACCCCGACCCGAAGCATTATCCCGCAGCAGAAAAAAAATCAAACTTTTTCGTGATAATATTATCAGAACAAAGTTCCAAAGCTTTCCCTAAATGAAAATACGTGTTTGTACAAATTATACTTACGGAAACTTGGCTGGATGACAGTGTTACAAAACAACAAAGTTTATCGTATTGAGGCCGACTTTCAGCTCTCTCTCGCTCCAGAAAGGGATTTACCAACCCTGGCGGTGATGTTGCTCTTTGTGCAAAGAACTCCCTGTCTTGCTCAGGGCGTGCCTCATTTAAAGTTTGATATGAACTTTCAGGCGATAAATATTCATGGCTGGATATTCACTTTCAGATAGGTCCGATGTTCATCGGCGGCACTTACAGGAAAAAAATACCCGTAACGGTACACACACACACACACACACACACACACACACATATATATATATATATATATATATATATATATATATATATATATATATATATATATATATATATATATATATGTGTGTGTGTGTGTGCGTATGTATATATATGTGTATATATATATATATATATATATATATATATATATATATATAGTTATGTCTTGGGTGGTTTATAGGTAATTCTCAGACCGTCTTGTCGGCAGTTGTTCGGTTTATCGTCAGTTTAAAAATGCCCATAAGCTATGTTTGCCTTAAATTCAATGCGATATCTAGTGGGTTTCAGAAACGTAGAAATTAGCAAATCTGTCCAGATATTATGGGAAGCTATAAATGCCCAGAAATTGTGGTAAGCTACACTTGGTATACTGCCCACGGTCCGGTATATATATATATATATATATATATATATATATATATATATATATATATATATATATATATATATATATATATATATATATATAATAGTTTGTCAATTTCATTGTTGCATCTTTACAGTGAAACCCACACATTCTATTTATTAATTACTGCTGACTTCAATGATCGATATGTGAAATAGGTTCAAGATCAGAATGACACACCTTTGTTCAATTTGCCAAAACACCTTTTGTTTCATATCGTCATCTACACGAGTTGCTGAAGACATGAGAATGAGCATTAGATACTCCTGGGCACTTCTTCTGTAAATAGTAACACCCTCCCTCTCATTTCATCCATCCACCCACAGTTACTTTTTGTACGAAAACATTTCGTTCCTGATCAAATTGTTCCTTTGAACAAGCCGTTTGGGATGACAAGGAGCAGACCTTTAAGGCTTAAATTAATCCTTTGCTACGGCACTTTGGAATAATGCCAATATAATCTAACGTTATCAAGGCTTCTGCCGACTGTCGGACCAAAGTATCGCAGACGTGGGTTGATACCACCTGTAAATTCATTCTCTAACTGGCAGGGAAAAAACTCACTCTGAAAAGCTACAATCAGTGCGATTATAAACCCTGACATTTTATCAGAGAGGGACATCACAGGTCTGAACCATTATCTTAGTCCGTCAAATGTATGCGATACACAATGTGTGCAAAATTATACCTGTCTTTAAAATTAAAATTTGATATCATCCCTCGACAATGAAGAAATAAATCCTTAAAATGGCATCACTTGACCTGTCTAGCCCAGGTTGCAAATTAGGTGAACAAGTGCTCCATTCGAAGGGGAAGGCAATGGGACCTCCGCATTTTAGTGCTACTGAAAATTGTGAAGTCCAATTAAAATATTTTGCCGGCAGATGTAAAAAGCTCCAGATGACAGACGTCAGACTCTTCCACACTCTGTCTTGAAACGGACACGTACAGAATCTAACTTTTTAATGAGCGTGTCAATTGAAAACACCATTATTTCCCCATGAGTAAACTGCAAAATACTTTCACCTATTCCTCCGCATTTCACAATTCCAGAGCCCTAGAAATAGTCCAAACTGTGTCCAAATTTTTAAGTATGATGGGGCCAAAGAGTTGAAATCAAGGGTAGGGCAGTCATGCTCAGACCAGAGACTACGTCCACAAGTAAGGAAGGGTAATTCACACAATACGGCCAAGGGATTTTAATATCATTTATGGTGCTGGTTTTTATAAGTGCGCTATGCCCATGTTTGCCCAGTTGCCAAATATGAGCAAAAGCATACAGCCCTTATGCACGAAGAAACATAGAATTCCACATGGCCGTGTCATCAGGAATGCATTTAGATAGCACGAGTTTTAAAAGCATTCACTGCCAGCCTTTGGCGAGAAGTAAACGGTTTGAAACGATCAAGTGCTGTCTAAATCCATTCCCCATGACACGGCCACGTGGATTTTTTTCTCCCATAGAGCGTTAAATCCTTTGTTTTTGTCAAAAACCTACTTGGTTAAGCGTGCTTGCAGCAGCCGTTTCGAATCCATTTTGTTCACTTTCAACATTGCGTTGCTAAGGTACGTCACTCAAGAAAGAAGTTTCAGTTACTCTTTTCTATCTTACGTAATCTGATTGGCTTACAAATAAAACAACAACCAATAGGAATCTCTCTTTCTTTTCATTTCGGTCGTAAAATCGTTCCACGCATGTTGGGAACGATTGTGTTTCGACATGGGTAACGACGGGAGAAAACTGATTATCCACCTTTCAAATAACCTTTTTTTTAACTATGGCATGGATAGCTGGTACACAGTCAGCCCACAGCCTGTAATACAGGCATGTAAAGCTCACCAGCCACAGACAGCAGGTGACAGGCCTACAATGAAACATTAATGATCATTAATCATCAAAACATTTATTTTACAGAATCAAAACTGCCTTTTGGTGGCCGTCTGAGCTGGTGCGTTTTCCCACAGATAATTTGAAGCGATCAAACGCATTTAGATGTTACGCAAGAGTACGATACTTGTGTATACAATGCTGATTTTGCTACCATGGCAACCACAAGACCCGATTGCATAACGCAACGAACTACTAGATTCAGCTTCTTAGAAGGCTAGGGTTTTCAATAAACTGAAACCAGTTAATTATCAGTCCATATCAGTACTTCGGTTATCTGAGCGTTGCAATTGACACTGTGAGCATGACAGTAAAGCTACCAGATGAAAAGCTGTGCAAGATATGGTCAGATTTAAGCCAAGTTTTGACCAAGCCGGCAGCAACCAACGCTGCCACTATATAACCCTAGAGGGCTTCTAAGTCTCTAAATGACAGGAATGGTAGTTGTCGGAAGATTAAATCTCCTCCTTTGTATGAACATCACTGCATGTTTGAGTGAGAAATCTAATCTCATCAGACTACATTGATGGTGAGTTTTCTAATGATATTCTTTTAGTGGCATCGGTTTATAAAAGTTTTCACTGGGGAATACCTGTCATTGCGTGAATAGCCTATTCATTGTTACCACTTATAAACTCGACAGTACTTTCGGACTTGTGTCCACTATCGGGGCAACCTTCTCCAGTGAGCTTCGTCTTTCACGCAGTTGGGCGCTTAGCACTCAGCCTTTTGCTGACCCTTATTTCATTGCCTCGGGGAGACTTCTACGTCTGATACAAAATCCTGATTATGGGGCGTACAACTGGTCACTGTTTGTCGTTGTATTTACATTTTCAGGTAATGCTCACTCTGGAAAAGTCGCATTATATATTGTACATTATATTCATTCGACAAATTAACCTTCCCTTAACATTAATTACACATATATGCTGTGGCCGCAATTCACTTTGATATCCAAATCGAGTCTACTTTTGTGAGACTGTCCCGCAATCAATGCATTAATTGCGCAATGTTCAAAATGGCGCTCGAGCGTGCCGTGTCGCAGTTGGATTTGTAACTAACGATAATAACTGCTTCAGACACAACCGAGCGGGCAGGTTAAAGTTAAGATAGTAAGTCATGTTTTAAAAGTACTTTAACGACCGTTTTCCCTGCTAATTCAGAGAACGGACACCTGGAACCGTGCTGAAAACACGTGGCTACGATTCACTGTGATTTTCCTTTCCCACAAGGCATTGCGCCATGTTTAAAATGGCGCTCAACATGTTTGCATGCGTCCCTTCGTGTTGCATTTGGATTTATAACTAACGATGATAGCTGCTTCAGACACAACTGAGTGGGCAGATTAAAGATAAGATTGTAAGTCATCTTTTAAAAATACGTTGACGACCGTTTGCCTCGGTAACTCGGAAGGCGGACATCTAAAACGATTCTAGATACCGATGCGCACAACCCTGGCTTTAAAAAAAAGCCTATATGCGGCAGCTATGCTCTTTTTCCCGGCCCAAGTTGACCGTCCAGACAAGTTGAAATAAAATGCTGTGTTTGAGTTGATTTTGCTGCAAAATAACGGCACACTTTGGCCAGCTTTTCTGTTAACTTGTCTTACAACTTGATTACGGTCGATTTGAACGAACAACGGGTGGTTGTTTGTGGGGTGATTTTGTTGGTCGGTCGCGTGTTGCAGCTGGTCTAAGGCCGTCAAAATGGAGCATTGTAGCAAAATATTTCATCCCAGTTCTTGAAAATGCTACAGAATGTATGACTAGTCTGAAGCCTATAGGCTTTAGGCAAGGAAATCCTGGCGATCGTACCAGCATCGTGCAGGTGGGCACCTCTCTGGAGAGACAGGATGTTGTATACTTGTCACAATAATAATGCGACTGTGTGTGCCCTCAGAAATGGAACCTGCAGCAGCAAGGTAGTTACACTTGCCTTCAGGTTATCATTTTTTGTTTTGTTTTGGTGTTTGTTTGGTGTGTGTGTATGTGTGTGTGGGGGGGTAATGTTAAATTAAAAAGTAGACATGCTTCGACGGAAAGCCATTTATTGACTAGTATTTCAGTATTTCATGTAAAGTGTTTCTTGGTGGCAGCTATCTGAACTGGTTCCCATAAATATATCTGTCACTGGTTCACATAAATATATCTGTCACGTGGTTTCTGAACTGTGATTCCAGATACACGGTCCCAGGGCCCAGCTTTGCTTGACAGCTTGATTGTACAGCTAGTCAGGTTCCGGGTTAGTGCATTTGGGGCTTCCACATTGAATACCTATAAAACTCCCCTCTAGGCATATTTGTTTTTTTTTTGTGATCAGACGGAAAAAGAACTGGTGTCTATCAATAGCCGGGATCTGGCCTGTTGTACAGATTCCTGGCCGCGAAATATGTTTAACACATGTAGACTTCAACATTATAAGACTTTTACATGAGGATGCTGGCCGCGTAACTCATTCCAGGGCAACCGGGTTCTTTAAATCTCTTTTTTTAAGGCATCAAACGCACTTAAGGGGCACAGTGTGATCCAATGCTGCCCATTACTCTTGACAGTATGAAGCAGTTGTTCACTGCATAGTCTTGACTTGTCATTTCAGCTGCCATTCTGTTTTGGCGTACTTACGTTTTTGCCCTCTTTTCTTTTTTACAGAAGTTAAATGTGTTTGTTGACCAAAATAGCATTTAGCTTTGCGTAAAAAGAGGGCCAGAGAGAACATTGTTTTCACAAATTACTGTTTCGTGGTCACTGTGAAAATTTTCACATCTAAGAATATTCATTGTTGAGACTATGTGGTCGAAATCCTTTTGGCACGTTATACTATTCCTTGTCCTGAGTTGGTATGGGAAGCGATGTAAGATGGATCGACAGTGGTTAATTTGGCTGTCTAGACGTAGCATCAGCAGCTGCAGCGAAAGGAAGTCGTGCGGCAATTTGTGGCATGTGGTTAACGTTTAATAACGTCGTTAAATGAGTGTGTTTTACCACGATGTGAATAAGCGGTGCCCGTACTTTATATGAACAACTAGGAAGTAGAGTCCACCTTATCGTTACTATTATCTTTTTAGTGTACCATTTTGAGCACGAATAAATAAATAAATGAATATATATATATATATATATATATATATATATATATATATATATATAAGCACCCACTAAAGGCCCTACCTGAATTGCATAGAGGCAGAACTGTTTTCTTTATGTGTGTGTGTGTGTATGTGTGCATAGGTGATGGGAATTGAATTTCAGATAAGAGTCCGTATTTTTCGTTAGTGTGCATTTTTCTTGCAATTGAGTGCCTTTATACTTTGTGTTTCGAAGGGAGCTCATGTGTTGTCGTAATAACGATTTTGGCTTTCCCATCTATGTGCCCGTATCACGAGCGGGGTAAGATGTTTTGGCGGGATATTTAATATGCATGTCACGTGAGTGGGGAATTAAAACCCCTCTATCGCTACAGACGAAGAGTGAATCAGGTTGATCTAATGTCTAATATGATCTAGGGCTTCATCTGGTTACTTTTAATGTCTTAAAATATATATCAATCACTTCTCTGCTTAACGTGCAAAAGCTGGTTTCTCTATGTGGGACCAAGTGCACAACACATTTAGCACCGTTTTATGTTAGGATCTATCCTCAGAGACGAATACTCCCTTATTGGATTCTGCTGCACAGTTTCAGTCTGAAAGATGTGCCGGTGATCGGATTTATAAATCTCGTGAAACTCTGTTCAATGAGCTCAGATGGCAGACACTTGCAACAAACCACGCCACAATTTCCCACGCTTGTTTTGTTCTTTTAAATACTTCACAGAACAACACCAATTGGATAGGCGTCCGTATCACCCACAGTATTCACCGCTGACAGACAGCTGTGGAACGCGCCGAGGTTGGTAATAAGCTTTAAGACAAAGCGCTGTGGCAAATCCTTCCTCCAATCAGTAATCAATTTATATGGACTAATTTGTCAATGACATCAACGACCCAATTTCATTCTCCGTCCAAACTGTTTATTGACCAGGGACCACCATATTACATACCATACAGATATCATTGAGCTAATAGCTGTCGTGCTCAGCTTCGTCTGCGAAAATCGGGAATAAAGGCTGACATGTCTCGAAACAACATTAATTCAATTCTAATTAAAAATCTTAATTACAAGAACAAAACACTTCTTTATCCTACCAAGCAACTAACTGCCGTATACCAACTTAAATGTATAACTCTAATTAGACAGTGGCAACTTGCTTGACTTTCTTGATCGTGGCTGGTGCGAAAAGATTGAATGAAACCACAAATGGATTTATCTTTTGCTCTACGCTGAAATATATTATTGAAAGTAGACGGCTTCACACTGAGCTTTTTGCAGTTTATATGTATCTACCGCTTATAGAGTTTTAAACTCACAAATTTATAGTATACCTGTTTGATCAATTGATGCCATTGTCACCCTGATGATATATGTGATGTTAAGCTAATTTTTCATGAGCTTTTCAGTTTATCTTTAATAGTAGAGAAATGATGCCCTGCAGGTCATTTTATATAGGCGTATGCATATTTTGTATGTCTTTGTGTCTTGAGGGCCTCCGGATTAGTTTATTTGTAGCAATCAAGCAGTTTGCGAACTGGTACAATAAATGGTGTACAGATAGCATACATATTAAAAAGTCCGCTTTTAAGATTCATTTTTGTACACATAGGAACATATTTTGAAAATTCTGCTTAAAACGTTCTGTTCTCTCTACAAGAGCCAGGTATTAAATAGGTCTGTTGAGAAGATATATTCTGACACTGCATGGGAATATTTACAATTATATGCCAAAGAATATCATTTCATTCGGCCCTTTGCATGTAATAAAGCTGATGATATAATCATAATCATATCATCAGCTTTAATACATAGAAAGGGCCGATTGAAATGATATTCTTTGACACTTAATGTACTAACGTATTTACTTCTTTATCAATTCACTTGGTCAGGTTTTTTATTGTTTCCTGATTGAAGTAATTTTAATTACGTGCTTATTTAGTTACTTACTTGGATACTTACTAGGTAATCGGCAATCAATCTAGTTCAGCCAACGTGGCTGACATTGCTTGACAAGATTTGATGCCAAGGATTGTTTTGGTAAAAGAGAATTGCATTGATTTCAAAGTGAAAAGACCCTCTTTCGTATTAATATTGGTTTAAACATATTTATTTCAAAAACGATTGGAAAACAGGTACCATGCCTATATGAATTCCTCTCATGGAGTAAAAATGTAAATTTTTACAATTATTGCTATTGAAATAAAATTAAATGTCTGTTACAATCAGGAACAATAGTAGATGCAACGTGTAAAACCCAGTCACTCGATAATTCTTATCATGGTATGTGAAATAACAGTAACCATGTAAAAATAAAAAACAAGAGGGCTGTGTGCACAGCTCATGCTCAGCCGACCTAGACATTCATCACACTTGCAGCTCTGTGAACTTGCAATAGGATCAAGGTCACCCATGTTCTAAGTAGGTCTGGCCTTCATAGAGCATTAACATGTGCAACATTAAGGTTCCAGTTCAAGTAGTTCTCAAGTTATAGTGAAGAGTAAACTTCATGTATGTTGCACTGTGACCCCAGAAATGTGGTCAAGGTCACTCACGTACTGCCTTCATAGAGAAACAAATTTACATGTGCAACATCAAGGTCCTAACTCAAAACAGATCTCAAGTTATCAAATGAACAGTAAATTTCGTGTCAGTTGTCCTGTTATCTTTGGTAATGATGTTAAGGTTCAAACATCACTGGAGCATGAGCATTTGCACAAAATAGGTAGACGTTAATAAAAGGTACACCCCTACCACGTTTGGCACAAATCTGGCCAAAATTATTTAGGTTATAACCATTACAAAAAATGCTCATGTTAAACTTTCCCATTGAAATATTTTTAAAGATTTGCGAAAAAAAAACATAAAAAATAAAAAAAAAACACTGAAGCGTGACCATTTGAACAAACATGGTAAAGACCCACCCAAGGTAGATTGCTACCAAGTTTAAAGTGAATCTGAACGACAGTTTCTTCAGAGAAGTCCAAAATGTGAATTACCATTACAATGCCCATTGACTTGCATAGTAAGCAATAGAAAAGGTGCATTTATCCATAAGTACACGAATTGAAAAAAAATCTTTAAAAATCAGGAATCCACAGCAGTGCTACTTAGTCAACATCTTTGCTTGACCTTTTCACAAGGAACATATCCACAAAGTTTCAACTTAATCTGAGTAACGGATCTGGAGAAGTCACAAGTATCAAAAACACACAAAATTCATTAAAAATTTGAAAAAAAAAATGCAGCACCACCTGGTGAACAATTACGAACTAGGAGTACCCAGGAGTGTTATTATGTAATATCAAAGCAATTGAGTGAGCGGTTATGGAAATATTTTTTAAGATTTGTCAAAAAAAAAACATTTGAACAAACCTGGTAGAAACCCACCTTTGTCCTGTTGATCGGGACTATATATGGTTTTGTTAATTTAAGGTGGTTTGAACCTTCCTGATTGAAAAATGAAATTTTTAGGTTGCTTCAAAGACAATTTTGCTGTTTGCTTTCGAACAATTATTACCTCCATACAATAAAGCATTTAGAGTGAAAGGTGCCAGTGGTATGATTATTAATTGTGATCTATTTCCTTGTACAATATAATTTGGGCATTTAAAAAAATAATGAAAAGACGTTTCAGCAGGCGCAATACATGTGCAGGCAGGGGAACCTAACAGTCCTATTTTACACGTCTTGATTCAATTGGCTGCAACCCATCCTGATCCTAGCATGTCAAATATTTAGATTTCTAATACCAATGTAAAATAAGTCGTTAGTTTTCGGTTTGTCTCAATCCAATTTACGTTGAAATGATTCTGCATCTTCTGTATTACGCACGTCAGGTGAGAGCATATTAATATTCGAGCGTATTAATATTATTCAACCAAATTGCACACCCATGCGAAATAAAATAACACTTTTCCATATAGCATTTCCAAACTGAACTCTGTTTACATTATTATGCCAGGAAAGGGTACCATACAAATATCTTCTCAGTTTCACGGCCTTTCTGTTAACGTTGATAGATGACGATCTCAACCCCTCATATCAAGTACTGTTAACTGCTACAAATGACTTGTTCCCTTATACTCTTGTGTTCTCCGCCACCATGTTTACACACATCCGAGGTCTATCTGTCGCGAATTCTAGCCTAGTACCTCCTTGTTGTCCAGTCGGCGCTGCAGCCTTCCCGGGCGCAGGTGGTTATGAGGCCTAGGAAAGCTGTCGACCCTCGGCATGCCATTCTGATAGGGCTCGTCTACATTTCTCTCTTTTTTAACCTCCAACTGGCTTCGATTAGTAAGGACAAGTGAGATCATTTAAATGCATGTATCATTATCGAATAACTGCGATAGGAATCAGACGAAACTTTGCTTTGTTTGTCTTTGTCTATGTTCTTGCATAAATCTTTCTCATTTACAATAGAGTAAAACAGGTTAGACAGGAAGGGGGTACCAAAGAAAAAGTAACATAAAGGTGGTGAAAAACACACAATCATGGAGGGACATCTGGGTTTAGCAGCATACAGAATAGCAATAATAGTTCTGTTTTCTTGAATTGGCATTCTTTGTCGGGGTAAAGTGAAACAACTGAACGAGACAAACTAGCAATGGATTTACGATGGCCCAACATTACGCGAATAAAAAGTACCGAACGCGTGCGAGCAGTCCCTTGGTTTTCGAGAGCTGCCTATCTCTTTTCGCATATCGGCTCAGACTTTCATTTTATTTATTCATTTATTTATTCTTTAAGATCTCCCATGGATGCATGTTTTGAGTTTTTACCTGTAGTCAGCGGCAGGGCCGTATATCGAGATAAAAATTTAGCTGGGAAACTTTTGAAAATAAAACATCTGATGGCGATCTTTCGTGGATTAAAAGATGCAAAATTTTGATATGTAAAAGCACAAAATATGCAAAAAAAAAAAAAGCAAAAACAAGGAGGAAATTCTAACTTTATGGTAAACGGTACTTGTATGTCAACTGAATATTTTTTTTATAGGATGTTATTTTTCATAAAATTTGTGTCAACAAATACGTACGACTGGTATTGGCTAAATGTTAACGATGGTAGAATTTGGTTGTTATATTGCTCTGTACATTATTAATGCTATCGATGCTACAAGACCTAGAGAAAAACAACAAAATATTTGACTCTTCACAGCACATCAGAGAAATTCAGACAGCGATTTTAGAACCTGAACTTCCACGAAACCTCCCTTTTCTACGTGGATAACAAGGCAAACAAATGTAACATTTGTTTTTGGCACACAATTTTTTTTCTATTCATTTAAAAAATGTGCATGATTGACCATGATATGTGGGTCAGCGGTAGAGCAATGCTAAGTAACATAAATTATATATTTTTATCCGAAGTGGCCATAACTATAACTTTAGGGATTTGCTATAGCATGTTCTATGGTTATAGTGCAACATGGACAAATAAAATTTACATATGATTTTTGAAGTATGCATGAGGAAAACTGATTAATGCATTTTCTGCGTGAAAATAACATTACGTAATGGGACAATAATTTCGTTTGCCGGTATGATACAATTCAGATATTACGACAAACAACAGACGACACAGGAAAGACAAAAATGAAGAAAACATTTTCAGATTAGTGTAAAACGTACATACATATACGAACAAATGAACATACATGTGTATGTGTGTATGGGCGTACACACACACATGCATACATACATACATACATACATACATACATACATACATACATACATTCATTATGCATGTCAATCAACTTGAACAAAGCGCAGATGACGCTTCCATTTACGCCGGCGAGAAATGTGTAATTATATGTTGGGTTTACGTTCTCTTTTGAAAAATCTATGATTTCCACAATCATGCATGGATTTTAAATTCTAAAATGATTGAGGATGCGTGACAGCGAGTGACCAATGACATTGAAGGATTCAGATCACCTGACCAATTTTAATAGTTTGAGTTGATACGACTCAAATGGTGTGAAAAGAGTTGCAGATCTAATTGTCACACACCCATCCATAATCGTTACTGTTGATGCAGAATATTGTGCAATTGATTTGTATTTTTCGTTTTCAGTGACATCATTTTTTTCGGGGGGAGGAATTATAGTCTTTTAATATATGGTACTTAGCGATGATTAAACAAAAGACACATAACAATCAGTAATAAATCTTGTATATCTCAAATCAACCAAATTTAGGTCCACTGCATGGTTAATTTGCGTTCATAATAAGATGGCTCTGCAAAACATGTTGGCGTATGCTCAATTTTCAGAACAGCTGAATGAGCGGCGCAACATGAACGCACCTCAGTTTTGTGGAAATAGTTGTGGTTTTGTGAGGTTCGTGGGGAATATTGAAGAACTTTAAAGTGACCTTTTTCGGTTTTGGTTGCGGAATCAAAATCGTTCAGGTAGTCCAGGAACCTCGAGCTTCGCTAGGTTCCTGGGTTGCCCGAACGATTTCGATTCTGCGACCAAAACCTGAAAGGATCACTTTAAAGCTATTATCAAAACTGTCTGTAAGATTTATATAATTTTTACTCTGTATTACTTTTTTATTCCATCAGAATTCATTTTTTTTCATGAGTGATGGCTATGATTAGTCTTACCATAAACATTACATCTTAATGGCAAATATGCGAGTAAAATGTTGTCCAATGCTGCAATCATCTGCTCCACAAAAAAACTTTATATTTCATGCAAGCAAACTGATGGAATAGACCTTACCATAGAACCATAAGCAGCCAATGGTAGCATTTGTTCTCAAAAAAATATAATAAATCGTGATAAGGTCTGCAGAACTCGCAAGTTTCCAACAAAATGATCCCGAAACTAGAATATGTTCGAAGGGCGTAACCATTCGATAGGAAGGGGGTCACACCTTTCTTTGAGAAAATAATATGGCCTTAAAATCTTCAGAAAAAAAATTTATCTGCTTTGCGTGAACCTATCTGAGATTAAGTATTCTGACTCAACAAATGTGTTCATAGGCCTATGCGTCAGCCTGATTTGCAACGTGGGAGTTTTGCAACGTGGGAGTTTGTTTTTTTTTTTTACGTAATTGGCATACATGTAAAGGTTGTAAAGGATTTGAAAATTTTAAAAAGGAATAAAAAATATACGAAAAATGGCTTAGCAAAAGACCATGGTGCCTCCCCCCCATGTGGTTGCTCCCTAGATAAAAATCTTGCCGAGAACCATCCCTTGTTGCCACCTGCCACTAGATTGTGGCCATTGACGTATTGAGTAAGCCTGCATGGCTTATCATTTACCAACAATGTACAAGGGATAATATGCTACAGATTGTATGCAACTATAGAGGCCTACACAAAACAAAAAGTTGTAGGAAGACTTTTCTTAAACTAGATGCATTTTTTATTTGACACATCGTCACATTTTTGTGCGCTGTTCAGGCAAAGCTGGTACCAGTCTGTTTCAATTCCTCAAAATCACACAACACTCCACAAAGCTGCTTTGACGCATCAGTAGTTTGGGAAAAAAACTGAAATCTACGGGTGACGTAGATGGGCTTTAAGTTAGTTAAGGAAACTTAAATGTTGACAGTACTAATCCACTGCCACCTGCGCAATCCAAACCACAGGTATTCGCATTACTATCAATAACTGCTAAGAAGTCAGGTACCCCCTTGAATCAAGCCCCCCACCCCCACCCCACCCCCAGGTTCCGTCCTTCTGAAAATGAACGACAATACATATCTTCAAAAATCGTGTCCTTTAAAAAAATTGTTCGACATATGACAAAAATAAAGGGATCACTGCGAAGCAAACATAAACTATTTTATAAGTTTATAACATAAAATCCAGTCCTCGAAGTGTTGCCCCTTTGCTTGCTGGCTCTCTTTGGGGAAAACAACTGCTGGCGAACAAATAACGAAATCCGGTGAGGACCCTTGGGGGTTCAGATTGAATGTTGCGCACCCGGTTACTTGCAGTTTTTCGCTGATCAAATGAATGAACCTACATATACCTTATTGCCGATTGATCTATGCGATGTACACTGATCCCCCACCAACTTTTTTCCACACTTTCCGTCAATACATAACCCGTTTGACATCGATTTATATTGCAAAATGCTTTTTTGGGGGCGGGGGTTGTTTGTTTGTTTGTTTGTTTGTTTTTTGTTTTTGTTTGTTTTTTTTTTTTTTTCTTTTTTTTTTTTTTTTTTTTTGTTTCTTGGTTTTTTTTTTTTTTTTTGTTTGTTCGTTTGGGTTTTTTTTTGAACGCAAGGCGCCATTGCCTGAACTAGTCTCGCACTCGATGCAGGAGAGCAGGGTTGCCAGGAGAGCAGGGTTGCCAACTTTGCGACTTTTGTATACGAGATTTACGTATTTTTCAACCTGTCTACGTACTACGAAAAAAATGTGCAAAAATGCCAAAATCTACGTATTTTTTTTTAGAAGTGTACCGAAAAAATCGTGGGTGAAGTTTTATTTTTTTTTTATATTTTCCTGCATTTTATCTGTTTATTTGTTATTGTACTTTGTGGGTGCTAGGAAGTATAGTTAGCATGAGAATACTTCCACCAAGTTTGACTTCATTGTCTGGTATATGAGAATAAAACATTTTATTTCATGTTTGTTTGTTAGTCTGCTGTTTTGGGACAATATTGACATATTTACAGTGTTTCAAAGTATTATACAATGACCCTTTTATCAAAAAAATTTGGTCTCCAAAATTCACAAAAATGCACCATTTAAACTTATTTTTTTCAAAATTTTCGGGCCACCCTCCCCCCCCCCCCCCCCCCGTTTCTCCGCTCCCTTGACAGTACTCCGAGAAATCTCAGTATTTTTTCTTCCAATGTTGGCAACCCTGGGATAGGCCTCTGACTGACGCGTAGTTTCATGGCAATCACAGGAGATAATCAGTGGCCTCATTGCATCGAGAGCGAGACTGGTTCAAACAATTGCGCCTTGCGTTTCAAGAACTGCATTTTGCGATATAAATTGATGTCCAACGGTCTTTTCTTTCCTTTCCTTCCCTTCCCTTCCCTTCCCTTCCCTTCCCTCCCTTCCTTTCCTTTCAAGGCCCTTGTAGTTTACGTCTTAAAAAATATTGGGTAGGCCTAAGGCTCAAATGCGCCACCTCCTACTAGAATGCTGGCCAGCTTGTACACGTGACTGAGCGGACGGAGTCTTTGACACATCAAAATCGCTCGAAATCGGAACAAGCAGGCCTAATTTCTGCACTTCAGCGCACATTTTATTCCTCAGCCAGTAACGACTGTACACACCATTGTTTTGATTTGAACAATGATTGTGGGTAGATGTATCATTCTGCAAATATGACGTACTCCGCCTGTCTAAAAAAGTTAAGTCACATGATGAGATCTTAGACGAAGTATGCATACGTTCAACTCTTTAGAGCCCATTATGTGAAACACACATTCTTCTCAGAGCTCAACTCATATTTTTTTCCACAAAGACTCTGTGGAGTTAAACTATTCTAAATAAATTTATGTATGTAGTTAATTCTCATCAAACATCAGCTAGTATGTGTGCCAAATTGATTATTCGGCGATCTGTCCAGTTCACACTCTGCAATGGTGCATACGTACCGGGTACATGCAAGTCTCAGGATCACATATATATATATATATATATATATATATATATATATATATATATATATATATATATATATATATATATATATATATATATGTATGTATGTATGTATGTAAGTGTGTGTGTGTGTTTGTGTGTGTGTGTGTGTGTATGTGTGTGTGTGTGTGTGTGTGTGTGTGTGTGTGTGTGTGTGTGTGTGTGTGTGTTGGAGGAGTTTTGCATAAAAAGGGATCTGGTCTTGACCCGAAAAATGCAGACCTTTTCCTGTATTTTCTGTTATTTCAAGTATTATGGAAAGGTTTGTTCACACGCATTTGCATGCTTTCTTGTCTCACCATTAACTTTTATATGTATGTCAGTCTGGGTATCGAAAGAAACATTCGATGCAGACATCCCTTCATAAACTCACTGAAGAGTTATACGAAGGGATTCACAATCGTCGCATGGCAATTGGAATGATAGCACTCGATCTGCGCAAGGCTTTTGACACAGTCGATCATGAACTTTATTTTGCAAAATGGAACATTATAGTATCATAGGCTTTGTGCAGGCATGGTTTAAGGACAATACCTTTTAAACTAGTGATCAATATTTTATTACATGAATGGTCCGCCCTCATGTCTTAAATTTTGTAATGTCAATATGTATGCAGACGATACGACCCTGTATTTTACTTACACTAATCATCATTACTGACAGTCACATCTTTAAATCAATCTCCAATCTGACCTTCTGAATGCATTCTCTTTGTAATGTGCAAACAAGACCAAATCTCTGGTAAATACTGGTCGCGAGTTAAATAGACCTATATCTTTAGAGGGTAAGCAATTAATTCAAGGTGAGCGCACCAAATATCTGAGATGCGGTAGACCAAAATTTGACTTACTATAAACAGACAGATTTACTCATTGCCAAATTTAACAAGTTTATAGTATTCTAAAGCGTGTTCCTCTACTTATATTGTTGGAATCTACAATTACCCTGTACAATATCGTGGTCCTACCACACTTAAATTAATGTTCTGACGTGTTGGGCGTTGTGCCAAATAAGCATTTACATGGACTTCATAACATTCAAAACAGGGCGATGGGATTAGTGCTTGGATGTCATGCTAGAACACACCTCACATCCAAGTAACATGATTGAAATGGATGAGCGTGCACTAAGTATTCATTTTAATATGTGTGTATTTGTATGGAAATCATTCCATAATTTTACTCCTCAATTCATGTCAGGTTTACTTCATTG
The DNA here is from genome assembly GCA_964020975.1 of Hermodice carunculata. Lineage (NCBI taxonomy): Eukaryota > Metazoa > Annelida > Polychaeta > Eunicida > Amphinomidae > Hermodice > Hermodice carunculata. The sequence goes on from OZ026613.1 coordinate 44,772,484, forward strand.
TACTTGTTTCACTCATCATCATAACGCAAAGTCATCAGCAAACAACCACCTATGTATCTCCCATGCACATTTAAGCTCCCTTCCTCACAGAGGAACTGCTCCACGGCGTGCGCTCCAACAATACTTAAAAAAACTGTGACTCATTGGTCATTGTAAACGACTATGTGTCAGGTTTTTTTCAGATGCAGTACGTCAATTTTAATATTTTGATCTCTACAGAGGACATTATGCACAAGCTGTGCTGGTTTATGTTATCATTACCCATGTGATACTTTGATTTAGACCCATCTGCCATCTCATTGATTGTATAATGAGAATCTTCCCATTATAAGTTTTTAGGTTTTATTTTTTGCATTTTATCCTGTACATTGTACGTTAGTTTAATATCTACATATATGTATATATTCATATTGTTATATATGAGGACAACAGTGTAATGCTGCAAATACAAAAACAACTAGAAAAGAAGATTTGCTTTCAAAAGCAAATCTGTCTGTGTGCTTTCAAATCTAAATTGCGTGCTACTGTAGCACAGACCAGAGAACTTAAGGAATGACAGACATGTCTACCTCATTTAACTTGTTCAAGTGTCCTTAATTAGCATAATTAAATTACAATTCTACAACTTTTGTTTGTGGTCTATGAGATGCACCTAGAACTCAATACTATGAATTAATGCTGCAATGCCACATCTTAGTTTTAAAGATATTGAATATTTATATTTAATAATTCATAATTGGACTGTGGGTATTATCATACCATTGTATAAAACCAAAGGTAACTCTAGAATGGATAGATTTGCAAACAGTCTGTCTGGGTGCCAATTGGAGCTTCTTTTGAAACCCCCTCCGATATTCTTTTGTGACATTATCAATGATGGATCACCAGGTACAATCTGCTGAACAGTAGCAGTAGAGTAACCGGGCAACAGGTGTAATATCAGTTGCTGCAATGTGATTGGGTAATACAGTTAACTACCATTGTTTTTTTTCAGCCAATAGCTGAATAGGATTTTTTTTTTTTAATTTTCACCCATAACTTTAATACTTTATAACACATCAATAAATACACACCAGGTGCACAACTTCAGCTACGGTTTCATAGTATGTAAAATTTCAATGTTGTAACTTGTATAATGGCTGAGAAAACTGCGTCACAAAATGTGGCGGAAAGGTGTTAAGAAATAAATAAAGAATAAAGAACTTCTGCAAAAACAATATGTCTGGGTTGGCAGCCAGCCATAATAAATAACAGTAAGTCTGTGCCAGTACACAGACATAACAATTCCCTCTATATCGGATTGAATTTCTATTGCTCGAACGCAGTATTTCTCAGATGAAATGTACTGCCTTTCCACTGGCTACACAAAAAAAGTTACGTATTTGAGCAAAAAATGCCACAACTGGCACACATAAAGAAGCACACAATATGTCTTGAACAGACGGTATCTTGTTTCACGTACGAAACTGCGCCGTAAGAATGCAAGATTAACATACTAATGCAGAAGAAAATATCGTCAGTTATAATTCAGTCCACCGAAAAAAGCCATAGAACGAACAAATATACTTTTCAAAAAAATGCCTGGAACCAACTTTCATCTGTCACACCATAATGTATACACCTTTTAAAAGAAAGAACTTTGCATTAATTTTGTACTCCAATCAATCATGATATTTTTACGATCGGGCGATTTTGTCATGTAAAATCATGGAAATATAATAATATTCCGAATGACCACAGGCTTAGCTACCCTGCACAGCAAGGATTATGTATCATCAAAGACGGCAGAATATTCTTCCCTCCTTGGTACCATTTATAATATCTGAGATGGTATGTATCTTAAAGGCTGTCAAGAGATTGCTGTGACTGACCTTTTGCAGTCAAATAATTTCCATACTGGGTACTAAAGAAATAGCTTACCAACTTCCCCTGACACTAATTCATTTCCAAGCTTAAAGAGCTGTCCGTCTTTGTAGAAGAAGAAGAAGAAGAAGAAGAAGAAGAAGAAGAAGAAGAAGAAGAAGAAGAAGAAGAAGAAGAAGAAGAAGAAGAAGAAGAAGAAGAAGGTTAGCAGTGGATAGGTATCCAGATGTTCGTGCTGATTAAACAGACATATTACATGTAACAGCGATGGAAGCGTCTTTGAAGGGATGTATACATCAGAGGAAAGTGTAATAAGATTCAAAGATCACAAGGAGGTGTCGCAGTTAAGAAGGGATGTGGAATCTGGCCATCCAACAGCGTTATTGGATGGTAAAGACCAGCTTGTACATGATTTGAAAAAAAAAACTAATATACATGGCTACGACATGAGAAAAGTTGTTTTGACAAAAATGCATGTGTCAATGGTGTCATTCCCATAGCAGTAAATCTTTAAGTTCAAACTGTAATACCAATGGGCAGCAGCACAGGCAACAATAATCATTGAAGCTTTTCCTTAAAGTATCAACCTTGACTGCTCGAGCAATGCAGATAGCAGTGATACATGAAGTCAAATACAAAGCAGAATGCAGATAATGCGCAGATGCTAAATACATTATGCGCATCTTGTTTGCCTGACCTGAAAACAGTCGTGTATTAACAAAGATGCATTTGTTGCCTTTTCCCTCTTGGGCGCCGTTACTATTTTGACGTCGTCGTTCGAAAGATTTTGTTGAAAATTTTGTGGGTATTAATCATTCAGGTGGCCCAATTTCGATGATATGCTGTCCCTGTCGGTGTATGTTAACCAAAGAGACGAACCGTAAAAGTGTCTAACCCAAATCTCGTTCATATCATTATGTTGCAGTATTGATTATTTTGGCAGTAGTTACCCAGCTTGTTACACCATTGCTGTCCAGATTTAGAGCAGTTAAGTAGGCTTTCCTTTATATTATTTTTGTCTGGTAGTGAAACAGGTCTCATCCAATATTTTATAATTTTCCCTTTAATTTAGATCTGGATGGGGTATTTTCCGAACTCGGCCAGTGCACAAATATTTGAGACTGCTTGATCAAGACCAAGTACAAGTTTACAATGACTGTTTAATGCAGAATTTCCAAGATAGCTGTTTGCGATATTTTGGGTACGGGGATTTGACCAGTCTGTCGAAAAATTTCGGGTCGTTGCTGCCGCCCACAGGTCGCTGCTGTGTAAAAGTATTGGTTTGATAAAATATATCAAAGAGATTAAATTGCGTTCTTTTAGACAAGCACACAAGGGCATCACCAATTAATTTCAGCTTTATTCAATTTGTAGCTCTGTTTGCTTTGCTGCAAGGTCTTGTGCTACGATTAAGTTCAAAGCCCCCGGTTGCGTGAACATGATGCCAACTGAAGGTATAACAGAAGTCTGCAACCTGGTGATAGTCTTTAGCGATTTATCAACGCACCGAAAGACTGGGGTTTCAAGTTTGCATCCTGCTCGGTTAAAAACCATAGTCACCGTGTTTTAAGTGTTAATATTCAGACCCCCCAACATGAGCTGCTGTAGGCCGAGACGTGATCTTCAGAACCAGAGAGTACGACTATGCCATCTGCGAACATATGTCAATGAAAGTATCATGGCAGCTTCTTTCGCAAGACATTTCCCGGTTAAAGCGGGCAAAAAGACGTTTTTGTGATCTTTATGTTGATCCTGTTCTGGATCATGTACTCTAGGTTTTGAAAGGGCGGTTTGAAAAAAGTCTGAAAGATCAAAATGTGCATATTATTTCAGGGAAATCAAAGATACTATTGTAATATTATATTAATTTCGTTGAAAATACGGAATCACATGTAACCCTGCGGGAAGATATTGTAGTTCAACAAAGCTTTTAGCTATGTGTCCAACTTTATATGTACTAGGAGGCGATATGTAATACCGCAATTTACTATGCCGTTGGTTCTGTCAAAACTGATAGGTAAATTAAAGTAGGCCTTTCCCTTTTTCCACAAACCTGGGACCTACCAGTCAAATTGTGCATATCGTTTGGAATGGTCATGATGTTTAAAATTATGCAAATTAGGGGCAATTAAAATTTGAAAAGCCCCATGTCTTCCAAACAATTGCAAATAGACACAAAATTTCAATGTGCATGTATATATATATATGTCTATCACACCTGCCAATATAATGGACAGTAAACGAAATATGTAGAATATCAAATTATGGTAATTAGGGGAATTGAAAAACTTAAAAGTTGAATATCTCCAAAACTATTAAACATAATGCTCCACAATGTATATCATAGTATGTGGTGTGATGACTATTATGGTGTTTAATCTGGCAAAACAAAACAAAACAAAACACGTATTTTTCATAAATTAAAAAGATAGAGTTTGTCCAGCCTGTCTACTGATACATTTGAGATCCTTTCACTAGCAACAAAAAGATACATTTTGTCATCCAAGGAAAACCAAGTTTAATCACATCATATGTAACAAAAATATAGTCTCAGTATTTATGGTTAGTATTTTTGGCAAGTGCAACTAAATATGGCAAGTTTAAAGCTTTTTTGCCATGTAAATAGTCTGAATGTATTCTTGTGCAAGGGGGAATGAGGGGACGACATTGTGTTGAATATAAAGTGATTTGTTGTTATATTGACACATAACGATTTAGACTGTAATCATGAATTATATATGATATCAAGTTAGATTCAAATATTGAAGTATTTTATGGAGCAATAATCACTCAAGACTTTTTATGTAAAATCTCACAATGACGATGCAAACCTTGTTAAGGGAAATGCATGTGTGGGCTCAGTGTGGATACAAAATTGTTCTGCCCACTGCTCTGTGTGATCGGGTTTTAGATAATGTCCACTGCATGTGCAAACCTGCCTCACAGTGCTCAACTGAGGCTGGTGGAATTGAGCAGTGCAGAGGTAGACAACCCCCATGGGGTCACGGCCTCAGCACTGGACATGCTCCAAATGGTATTGAAATCTCAACATTAATAAAACAAAGGTGGTGGAGTTTAATAAGACAGGAAAGATATGTAACTGACTATTCACACATGGGGTAGACTGCAAGTAGAAAATTTTAAGAACTATGAGTATCTGAGTGTACCTGTAAGCAACAATGAAAACTGGAGTGTGGCAAAGCAGCAGATTTATCTTAAAACACAAAATACAATGTTTTCTTTGAAACATTCAGTGGGATACGAGGGTGATATTAAGCCTCATATAGACCTAAGACTCTATAACCAGATAATAAAACCAATAAACCTGTGTGGTTCAAAAACTGTGGGGACTCCCCAATACCCCAAAGTAAATAATGAATGGTGGTTTTAGAACAAAATTTAAAATGAAATTTCTGAACGAAGCAATGTAAATAACTGTATATACTTACTGCAAAATGGGATCTTAGGCAAGCAATGCTGTAGTATACGGAGAGCTAGGCAGGTTCCCGCCATACATCAGTATGTGGCAACAAATGATCATATACATTTTTCACTGGCAGTGTGCTGATAATAACACCTTGATTCGTGCAGCATTGCAGGAAGCGTCTCAAATGACAAGTGTAAGAAACACGTGGGCTTATAATATTCATCAAATTTAATACCATTATGGGGGATCTCTAATGGAATGCGATCTTGACGTCGTAAATTGTCTGAAAGAGGAGTATATTAAGATGCGGCTGCAACAGCTCAATAAACACCAAAGTAATAGTTTTGCAGGGAACAGGCTTCGTTGTTACAGGTGTTTCAAAACAGATTTTAAACATGAAAAATACTTCAATTTACAAATTCATGTGACAGGAGAGCTCTGAAAAAAACTAAGCATAAGTGCACATAAATTGGAAATTGAGGTGGGGAGATACCAAGGTACTGCACCAACTGACAGAAAATGCAAACAATGTGAGGAAGGGGAGGTTGAAGATGCAGTCACTTTATGTTTACGTGCAAGAACCATGACAAGTTGGGAGAGCAACTTTTAGCAAAGTACACAACAGAATCAATGAATTTTAATCTTTTTCTCTGACAAACAAAAAACTTATATTCATGTTAACGTTATTTGATAATTTGGCCAGACACACTGCAGAATTCTGCTATAAGGCATTTGGTGAAAGAAAGTGAGCAATACCATTATAGCTCCATCTAGTGGCAAATGTATGAATTAACTATGGTGCACCTTAACCAGCGCGATCAGTTACATCAACTGACCAAAGGCATTGTAGTGTTATCAATTAGTGAAACGTGCAGTTGCTGAAATCTTCTGTTTAACATGATATTAGCACTGTTTAGACCAGGTTGGCACACACCGATTTAGATGTAATGTTGACAATTCTGATGATTGTTATTACCATAGTCCCTAGAGGACGCTCTGAGCAATAAAGTCCGTTGCATATTTGCACAGCTGGTTGGGGTAGGAGGCTTACATAACTGTTCCAATGACAATGGTCACAGCAGCATTTTCCTGCTTCACTAACTGTCACGCCATTTTTGTATTTGGCTGGTGGCCCAGGGTCCCTGTCACCTTGAACAGGGACCTATCCATGTGATAAATAACTCTGCTATAAAAATTTGAAAGAGGTGATAAATTCAAGGCTATTACAAAAAGAGGTGTCATTCAAACTTCGATTTGTAGGATGTGAAAGAGCCGCATCCAATGAACCATAAACTTAAGTTGTAGGCTTTTAATTTATGCAAATACACAAAAAATCTTGAATAGCTTCGAAACTATGTGTTATTCAAAAGGATTCAGTTTATAAGTTTGTGACATAGCAACATCAAATGAACCAAGAACCAAAGTTTAAGCATTTTAATTTATGCAAATTAGGCTAATGTACAAAATTTACATTATGTTGAACAATGGCAACGTGCAGCATTTCAAACTGTTCTCATTTTGAAGGCACTCGGACAGATTTGCTGTAAAGCAAATCGTATTTTCTAGTTTTTACCTGTTTTCATATGTATGTTGTGCCTCCCCGGGAGAAGCAGAGGGTGGAGATGGAAGGCATAATTATTCTGAATCATTATGTCTGGGTATGAACCCAGACTTCTTTCCCAAGAATTCGTTCTTTCCTTTTTTTTTCTCTATTTCTTTCTTTCTTTCTCACTTTCTTTCTTTCTTCTTTACAACCAAATTTGTCCGGATTTTTTCTCGATCACTATTATTCCGAAAGTCACCAAACTTGCCATGGTGACTGACCAACCGGTGAAATTATGCATATTATTTGGAATAGGTATAATGTCTAAAATTATGCAAATTAGGGACAATTAAAATTTTGAAAGCTCCATATCTTCAGATAGATACAAATTTTCATCTGCATGTACAGATTTGTGACGCCAGGTAATATAATGCACAGTAAATAAAAGTTGTAAAATTTGAAAATGTGCTTTTTTTGAGGGCTTTGACAACTTTCAAAGTTGAATATCTCCAAAACTATTATAGATGGAGGTACCGTGCCAACTTTGACTTATCGGTTTGTGGAAAAGCCCGTCCTGTGAACCATGAACCAAAGTTGCAAGATTTTAATTTATGCAGACCAGGTGAATACAGAAAATTTTAATCTTGAATAACTCCATACCTTTTATAAATAGAGGTGCCATTCCAACTTCACTTTATAGGTTTGTGACATAGCCTTATCTAGTGAGCCAAAGTTGTATAGTTTGAATTTATCAGATTAGGTGAATACACAAAGTTTAAATCTTGAATAACTTCAAAACTATCATAGATAAAAGTGCCATTACAACTTCAATTTTTAGGTTTGCGACATAGGTGCATCCAATGAACCATGAACCAAATTTGTAGAATTTCAATTTATGCAATTGAGGCGAATACAAAAAATCGAAATCTTGAATAACTTCAAAGATGGAGGTACCATTCATTACAGCTTCAATTTGTAGGCTTGTGACATACATGTTACCACATCCAAAGAAAATGAACCACAGTTGTAGAATTTTAATTTATGCAAATACACTAAATTAAAATCTTGAATAGCTTCGAAACTTTTATAGATAGTGGTGTCGTCCAAACGTCAGTTTATAAGTCTGTGACATGGCTACATCAAATGAACCAAGAAGCAAACTTGTAGCATTTTAATTTATGCAAACTAGGCTAATGTACAAAATTAAGATTATGTTGAACAAAGGCAGATTGCAGCATTTCAAACTGTTCTCATTTTGAAGGCACCCAGATTTGCTGTGAAGCAAATATTCTTTTCTGGTTTTATAATTGTATTCATTTTCTCTTTCGTCACTTTTTCGCAGATTTTCTTCGAATCGTTCGTTTTCAGTTAGGCTGTACAAATATTCAAAGTAATGACGATGGCAATGATTACCTCAGACGTGCGATAATGTATTTATATTGAATAACCTTGTTAACTCTCAGTTCGTTTTCAGTTAGGCTGTACAAATATTCAAAATAATTACGACGGCAATGATTACCTCAGACGTGCGATAATGTATTTAAATTGAAAAACCTTGATAACGCTCAGTTTATATAGTAAAGGTATGCCTAATAACACACTGTCACAATGCCTTGGTAAACCACAGACAGGCTCTTGATAAAATCAGCAGACATTTCCTTTTTTCAAATTATTCCAAGTGGGGATGGAGAAGCAGGTATTGCTACTTTTGCAGAGCATGTATACTTGTTCATGTATACAAGTAAAACGGTTACGGTTAGAAAATATGAAGGCCAAACACAGTATCTTTAGAGTCATATTGGTCTAAAACAAACAAGGATTTCCACTTTTATTCAACGTTTTTGCATTAGATTTTGTTACACCTTAATCTACATCATGCAGAGTATCGTCAGGTAACAAGTCTCTGTTGTCTCTATTGTGTTGGCGGACAATGTGCTATACTTAGCCAATCCTACAGATGACCTAGAGCTGTGAGTCGGTAGATCATGTGCTCGAAGTGAATGCTGGTCTCAGAAAGTAATGTAGACACCTTTGTCGTGGTTTTTGAACGCTGGAGTGGGAACAAAAATATGTGCATGATAATTTATGCATGTGATGGAAATCCAAGCAAATTCTTTTTCTCGTATCTTAGAGTATAAATTGGGCAGAGCGTGCATGATCTGCGTTATTTGAAGATGATATGTGATCATCATGTACCACTCAATTTCTTCCTAAAACGCAGCTTTATTTATTTGATACATGTGTTAAACAATTATTACTTTATGGATTCGAAATGTTATCGGCCGCATCTTCTTTTAAGTCCTTCTAATTTAATTGACCCGCACATGCGTAGAACGTTAACTGTTAATCTTAAAAGTGCAAACAAAGTTAACGTGAACTTTTGGATATGTATTCTCTGAAAAAGTTGGTATTCGGCCACTATGGTTAAACATGGCATATAGGTTGCTGTATTTTGTAAAATTACATGTGTAGCAGTGAGACAGTAAAGGGCGTAAAAGGGTTAACCAAATACCACCGTATTCCTACTATCAGTAGGCCTGCCACTGCCAAAGAGAGAAAGAATGATCAAAATATCAAAAGAAAGACAGATAAATAGAAAGTAAAAGAATTTCGCTTGGTGTAAATGCATGGTGCAGCATGTATATTTCTACTGCATAATTAATTACGCCAGTACTTCATTTGCAAGCATTATGGAAAACACAAGCAAACGAGCCTAAGCAATGATACTCTTATCTGGGCATGCGCATCCTAATTTGTTGCATCTGCACTAAATTGCCATTTTGTTTGGTTAACTTTGGAGTTCATAAAGTGTACTGCAGTGTGGAGAGAGAGAGAGAGAGAGAGAGAGAGAGAGAGAGAGAGAGAGAGAGAGAGAGAGAGAGAGAGAGAGAGAGAGAGAGTACAAATACAATAAAATTAAATGCATGTCCCGGGTCCAGCAGTGTTTGATGGATGGTATACTTTGCCACCCTCTGTTCGTAATTATAACACCAGCCAAGCTGATTTGTTCCAAGTGCAGTTACTTACATATGAGAAAGAACGCGAGGAAATTTTCTTTGCGGGTTGAAAAAGGTAAAGTGTGGATCATGCTACCTGCAGAAATAAGCCTCACAAACACATAAAAGACATATCCTTAACGTGTAGTTATTCCTGTGCAAACAGTCAAGATAAGATGCTTTATTTTCAATTCACTTTGTTATATATGCATAATTAGGCTTAAATAGACCGAAGAATCTATTGTAGTAGGCTAAATTTTGTTGTTATATCTTGTAGTATTAACCGTTGTACAGTATCACTGTAATTTATACTAATTGTGTTATGTTGAAATTGAAATTTTGTTTTCACATAAATGTATACAAAGTGAACTTAAAAAAGGCATGGTGTCTCGCAAAAGAGTGTACAGTGGAATTTCCCTATTAAGACCATCTAAGGGACTGAAAAATGTTGTCTTTATAGGGGAGAGGTCTTAATGGGGCTTAATTTAATTAAGGATAAACAAAAGTGGGTCTGTAAATTTGTGGTCTAAATATAGAAATGCTCTCTTTATAGGGGTATTTTTTAACAAAAAATGGGTCTGTAAATTTGTGGTCTTAATATAGAAATGGTCACTTAATGAAGGATCCAAGAACAAAAGTTTAAGAAAAATTTTAAAAGGAGATTTGCTCGAAAGCAAATCTGTCTGTGTGCCTACAAAGGAAACATTTTGCTTTGTACATTCAAATTCAAATTTGGAAAAGCCACATGACAGAAAACATGAAATCTCATGAAAAAAGTAGCAATATAAGGTTCTTGGTATGAAAAAAATATGCAGGTATAAAGGAAACACCTGACAGAAAGATTTGGCCATGTAGTGAGAGCCTCTGTAGCTAGTTCTCTACAGTACACTTTTTATTGCAACTTTGATTCATTTGTGGATCACTGTTGGCACTGCAGCATGGGCTGATGACAAAATGATCCCCCCCCCCCCCCCATGTGTTGGCATAAAAGTGCTGCGCTGACATGAGTAGCCTATAACAACAAATCCTAGTGATATACAAAATACATGTATTGGACTGCTCATGACAGATTACATGGCCTGTTGTATGTCTGGTATATCCCGAATAAGTACAAATCTGCTATATTGTAGAACACATAATTTGCATTATTTCAGTTTCCATGATAGGGCCAAAGACTGTTCAGAGATTCTAGCTTTGGTGGCGTCTGAGCGCTTATAGCTATGATGGACAAACCTCGGATATCAAGTCGGAATGCCACATCTATGGATTTATAATAGTTTTGAAGATAGATATTCAACGTTTAAATTTTTCAAGTCCCCCGGGGCGTACAAATTCGAATTCTACAATTTTTTCCTTGTGCCTACAGCAAAACCTAAGAGTTGAAGCAGGGACCTGCTAAATTGCAGGTCCCTGGTTGAAGTTAGATCGAGCAACACCTCAACCAATAATAAATTTGAAGATATTCAACATTTAGTCTTTTCAAGTGCCCATAATTAAAATTCTGTAACTTTTTGTTTGTATAATTTTCAAAGCTGTCTCTACATAAAAAGACCGGATTACATGCATGAATCTATAATCATGCCCTGCTTGGAGTTTCTGCGCATATATATATATAGTCTTCAAATAAAATGTCCAAGAAAGAAAGAACGAGAGAAAGAAGAAAGAAAGATTTGCTTCCAAGCAAATTTGTCTGTGTGGCTCCCAAAATTGCATAAATTTAAATGCTACAACTTCTGTTTGTCTTCTATTGGATGCGCCCTCAGCACAAACCTATGTAAGGGGAATGACATCACCTACAATTGCTTTGAAGTGAGAACTTTTGTTTGTACGTGGTTCATTTGATGTGCCCATGGCATAAGCCTAGAAATTTTAGTTGGGGTGGGTCCTCTTCCTATGACAGTTTTGAAGATATATGCAACATCAAACTTTTTTGAAGTGCCCCTAATTAGCATATATTAAAATTTTGCAACTTTTGTTTCTGGTTCATTGGATCTGCCTACAGCACAAACCTATCAAGTGGAATTGGAATGGCACCTTTACCTAAAGTAGTTTTGAAGATATTCAACATTTAAATTTTTCAAATGCCCCCAATTAGAATCAATTAAAATTCTACATCTTCTGTTTGTGGCTCATGAGCCTGCAGCACACTGCAGACCTAAGAATTGAAGTTGGAATGGCACTTTTTGAAGATAGTCAAGATTTAAAATTTCAAATGGCCCTAATTAATTTGCACAATTTTCAAAATGTTTACTCCTCTTAATAAACAAGCAAGAATATATGTATGGAGGTATATAATTATGCCAAGTTTGGAGTTTCAAAAGGTACCGTCAACCGGGCTACTTTGAACATTTTTTTCTTCTTTTAAAGACCTTATGAATATTACTCCGAATGAAATACCGGTTGAATGATTGTAATGGGGGGGGGGGGGGGTCAATAATAGCTAGGGTATCACAAGCAAGATTTCTTCTGTTGTGGGGTCTTTGATGACTAGGAAAAGAAAAATAGGTGTTCAAAGTAGCCCTGCCTTTGGGGTTACTTTGAACATGATAGGGCTACTTTGAACATGTGTATAGTTCAGCATGCAATATGGTCACTTCTCATGGGGCTACTTTGAACATGTACAGTGTTGAACTGTTCAAAGTAGCCCCCATTCATGAAGCATGATGGACATTTTTTCTTTCTTTGATCTTACCTGCTAAGGGATGTGATGATGTCTGAATACTACACATGTCACTGGTACCCTCGATACTACCTAATATTTTGAATGCCTCTAAATTAATAGACAGACTATACTTACCAGTATACAGGCACAAGTTCGTCTGCAGTCAAAAAACAAACTTCAACAGGTTGTCATCTTGGAATTTTCTTGGGAATTGAAATTTCAACTGCATCAAAATTATGAACCCATTGTTAAATTATTGGGGTCCTGTACTAGTATCTAGATTAATTTAAAACTTTTAAATATAATTTGTACAAGTTGCAATATAAACCAAAAAACTTTTTTTTTCTTTTGCTGTTCAAAGTAGCCCTGCTGTTCAAAGTAGCCCCACTTGACGGTACTACTCGAATAATAAAAGTGACCAAATGAAATTGTTCTACAAGTTAGTGATAAAAAAAATCAAGAAATTAACAGAAATAAATAAATTGAAGCAGATATATATATATATATATATATATATATATATATATATATATATATATATATTATATATATATATATATATATATATATAATATATATAATATCATTTTTCTTCTTCCTTTCTGTTTATTACTGCGTAGTGTAGGTTTTGCGACATTATGATATGTGAACCTGATATGTGAAAACGTCTGCTTTGCGGCAGTCACATGATGGTTGATTTGACACCATTCATTTTTATGTGGAATGTTTAAGTACAAAGTGCATGTCCATGTGACAGCTAGCTTCCTCAGCAACTGACTGGGATGACGGCAGAAGACTAGTGTGTGCTAGCTGACAGATTCAGACAATGGCTGGGGGATATCACAGAAACCGGGAGCTGTATTCCCCTGCGGTAAGGTCATGGTTCTATTTGTTATACCGCGGGTCCGCACATGAACATGATAAACACGGACCACTTCTTTACTTTACCTGCCCCGAGTCCGACTAACTGTCAGCCGTGTTGTGAAAAAAAAACCGCGGCAGGAGTAAGTGATTACTAGTGTTGGTGGAGATTTTGGGTCGTTGTTGGTTAAGTTCGGGCCATGACGAGGCAATACAATACAATGCGCGGCTGTTTCATTAAACTGAATGACAGGGTCAAGTCAACATGACAATCAGCTGACTGAAAATTAATCAGGTACAGGTTTGAGCGATCTTCGTTAAATTACTGTACATCCCTCTATATTAAATATAGAGTATATATAGTCGTTCATCAGGATGCGCCTGCAAGGTGCGGGGAACAAGAAAAATTATAAATATGTGATTATGTGGTGGGCGACATTGTATCGACTATCGTGTTGACTGTTGTACAGAGATGGGGAAGCTCAGTTCATGATGAATGTTCATGGGGTGAGACCTTTACTATGCTAGTCTCTTATTGTCTCCAAAGCAGACCCAAGCTGCATATTTTGTTTACTCCACTGGCGTCTGCCCTTCTTTGACAAGGTCACTGTTTTAGAGTTGGAAAAAGAGACTCACTTTCTAGTTAGCGGAGTATGGTTACTATGGTAACAGGCTTCAGTACATTAGGGAACAGAGGCTGCTACTGGCCCAAGGTGATAATGATGAACTTCCTGATTGGCGTCTCAGTCAAGGGGGGGGGGGGGGAGAGAGGGTCACAGCGTAGTTTTATGTTGCTTACTATGAATAAAATTCTGTCCAACAAGGGCAGACCAAGTGCAGTAACATGGAACTTGGTCTGCTTAGTAGGCAAAGTCTGTTATTGTGTCATTAACTTTTTTAATGATGCCTTGTGCTTGTCAAGGTTTCCAAACAGTTTGACAACCTAGCGCATTAATCAGGTCGATTTTAATTTAGTTCTAAGTATGCATTTAAATCTCGATACTGTTTTCATTTTAAATACGTCTGCACTTTCAAATAAGTATTTAGAATATATTACTCATAATTCAAACTACATACCTGTTCAATCTGAGGACCTATTTACTAGGAGACACTCATGTTTAACTGCGATCCTGCTCACTTCCTGTGTTGCCGTGGCAACAGACTGATGCTTCCATCGTGATCAGGGAAGATTTGTATTAAATACTGTAGAAACATCCATAAATAACACCTTTTCAACCAAAAGAGAGCTCATTTCTAATCAAGTTAGGCATCCTTTATAAATGTTTCAAATGTATGTTAAAACATTTTGTTAAGATTATTCTGTGTTCGTGTTGCTTATTTTATTGAGAAAGTACTTTTGACCATGCTGAATAAATGGATCTGCCCTAGGCTGATGCAGGTGGCTCCCTCTTTTGCCCAATAGGTGTTAGAGTAGCACCACATTTAAATATGAATACTTCCTATTCCAAGTACCCGGTATTCAAATCTACATTTGTAAATACTAGGGCATTCGCAGTGCATACTGTAGCCACTTCCTTTCCCGAACCACGTGCTGCTAGTAGGGTGGCCTCATTCTTTCTTGAATGTCTTGAAAACTACACATACAATGTATGATCCAAAAATTACAGACAGAAAGGATAGAAAACTTGTTATTGATTATTGTGAAATGTTTAGGTCAGTTGGCATTAAATTGTAATCAGAACTAAATCCAATCTCCTACTGGTTAATGAGAAACAGCTCCTAACTTTGTAGACTCATGAGAGGCACCTGAGATTGGTGTCTTCATTTAATGTAGGTTCTATGTATATAAGTCTATTTATATGTGATCAGTTTATTTGTGATGACAATACTGTATCAGGGGTCACATTAAGGATTTTTCAGTATGGGTCCGTTGGACCCATCTTTCTCCATTCTCAGGAAAAATAGTGCGTCCATGAACTGAATCGATGGGTCCAGTCTGAAATTCTGCAAACTTGACTTCATTTGATGTAATTTGTTAATTGATTTTATTTGGTATCATAAACATATATAACAATGATAAATGAATAAAACATGCAGGTAACTTAAGCTTAGAAACGAACATAACATAGGGTCTGTATGCTCACGTAGGTAACTCATTATTGTAAAATTCAAGATTGAATAAAAAGTTACCAATATGCCAACTTGATGTAAAAGGGTCTAAAAGTTGTTGACGGTACCAAGGATGGATTCAATCTACCCAGGAACCTGCTATTACGACTAAGTCTCTAGCACATCCCTGGTCTACCAAAAATGGTTGTGAATGGGGCTTAACCCCTAGCACGCTGCCACTGTGCCAGTATCTGGTGTTGTACACCGTGTGCCACCGGACAGTTTTTTAACTCGCTTGCACAACAAACGGCATACGTGATTGAACTTGCCTGGGCTCTTTTATTTTTGCGATTGATTCCACGTGATGAAATTGTCAGAAATTATATGATTTATATTTCTGTGCACTTTCTACTTCAATATACCTTAAAAATTTGATACCGTAGGCGGTGTTAAGAGTCTGATCTTAAGTGCGGTCACTTTTTTCACCAAGCAACACGGTAGGCTTACAAGCCGTGAAACACACAAGCGAGTGGACACAGCCTGTCACGGGCATGCACCCAGGCATGGTTTTCCGCTATACATTTTTCCGGCCTTCAATCAAATTTTTTGAATTCCTATCTTGTTCTGTCATACAGATTTGTTCCATTCAAACATTTCAATGAAAGCAAAACAACCAAATTTTGTTTAAAAAACACCAATAACCACGTGACCCATCGGAGACAGTGATGAACAACATCGTGTTACAGTTAGTAAGAGTTACACTGTCAGGCCGGCTAATGCAAAATTTCGCTTCGTCCACGTGTAGCCTTGCGATGACTAATCTGCGTATTTTCCTTGCCGTCCGTAATGAATTTTCACTCGTGCCTTATCTTGGTCTAGATTTTTTGCGATGGAAGTCTTCTTGGTGAAAATATGATTTGAAAATTTAACATCTTAGTCCAATAATCTTTTTGTGTAATACGACTTGTACCTTCCCAACATTGCAGACATGAGACAAGCAAATGGGGAGCAACGAATTTGATTGGACAGTGAGCGGCACGTGATCAAATCCACCCAATGAGGAGCCTGGAAGTGCTCTCAGCATTTATAATGAGGTGGAGTGACGTCCATCCATTCCCATTGTGTCAAATTTTTGGAGGGATACCCCAGGAAAGTTTTTTCTGAGCAAATAAGAGAGCTTGTTACATAGAAAGACGAACATCAGAGGATTCCATCAGTATAATAAATAATCATGATATTGATAATGGTCGATACAAAACACCGTGACCGCTTGGGGTAATTTTTGCAGTTGTATCTTTCAAAAATGCACCGCGTTTTTTTGCGTGCGTCCACAGAGGCGCAAAATGACAATGTTTTATTAATTTCCAGGCGTCATTTCTTTATTTTTTGCGTCTATGACGCAGGACGCAAGCTTAATGTGACCCCTGTGTATCCTGAAGGTTTAATGTCAATAAAGTTCTTCATGTGTGCACCATCTTCCTATTTTTGATAGGCTGAGCAAATTGGGCAACATGGACCCCTTAAGTTATGAAAGATGAAATAAACCAAATGAAAATTACAGGTGATAATTTTAACGGTAGGCAAATTAATAAAATCTAAGACAGAAAATGGTTAAATTTTTTCATTATTTCAGAGCACAGACTATATGTCTTATTATTCATGTTCAAAAGGAAAAACACATCTCTTTTACTTTACCTTTTGAAATGATCACAATTTTTCATTTGCTTTTATTCACAGTTAAGTGCCATAACTTAAAATTTTCTTGAACGCTAGTTAATGCATTTTGAAGATCCTGTTCATTTTCAGCCAAAATAATAGTATCATAATAGTATTCCTCTATAATTACATGTGTCTGAATCTTTAATTATGTCTGTGTGCCAACCCAGACATATTGTTTTTGTAGGAGTTCTTTATTCTTTCTTTATTTCTTAATACCTTTCCACCACATTTTGTGATGCAGTTTTCTCAGCCATTATACAAGTTAGAACATTGAAATTTTACATACTATGAGATCCATAGCTGAAATTGTGCACCTGGTGTGTATTTATTGCTATGCTATGAATTATTATGTCTCCCCATGCAACGGGTGGACATGTTGTTTTTGCGTTCGTTTCTTCCGTTTCTTCTTCTTCTTCTTCATAGAACTTCTTCTTCAACACATTGTTGTGTGAGTTGCGGATGCGATAACTCGAGAAAAGTTTTGACTTGGGAAGTTGAAATTTTTTGTGAAGATGTTCTTATATAAAAACTTGCTTGGGATTGCAGATGGGTGACCTTGACCTATTTTTCAAGGTCACATTGGCATGTCATTTAAAATTGATGTGGACGCAATAACTCCGCAAGGATTTGACTTTAAGAGGTTGAAATTTTGCATGATTATGTACCATAATATGAACTAGGTTGGGATTGTAGATGGGTGAACTTGACCTATTTTCAAGGTCACATGGCCACTTTTAAAAATCATTGCAGATGCACTTGAGAAAGATTTGACTTAAAGAGGTTGATATTTTGTGTGACTATGTTTTTATGTAAGATTTTTGTAAGACCTTGCTTGTAACTGCAGATGTATGGCCTTGACGTATTTTTCAAGGTCACATGGGCATGTCATATAAAATTGAGGCGGAAGCAATAATTCCTCCAGGATTTGACTTAAGAGGTTGAAATTTGTATGATTATGTACCGTAATATGAACTAGGTTGGGATCGCAGATGAATGACCTTGACGTACTTTTCAAGGTCACATGGGCATGTCATGTAAAATTGACGGGGACTCAATAACTCCGCAAGGATTTGACTTAAGAGCTTGAAATTTTGCATGATTATGTATTATAATATGAACAAGGTTGGGATTGTAGATGGGTGACCTTGACCTATTTTCAAGGTCACGTGGCCACTTTTTAAAAATCATTGCAGATGCACTTGTGAAAGATTTGACTTAAAGAGGTTGACATTTTTGTGATTATGTTTCTATGTAAGACTTGCAAGACCTTGCTTGTAACTGCAGATGTATGACCATGACCTATTTTTTCAAGGTCACGTGGGCATTTCGTCTAAAATCAATGTGGACGTGATAACTCCAGGAAGATTTGACTCGGGAAGTTGAAATTTTATGTGAAGATGTTCCTATATATGATCTTGCTTGGGATTGCAGATGGGTGACCTTGAAATATTTTTCAAGGTCACGTGGGCATGTCATCGAAAATTGACATGCATGCAACAACTCTGCAAGGATTTGACTTGGGAGGTTAGAATTTTGCATGTTTTTTTGCCATAATACCAAATGTATCACCTTAACCTATTTTTTAAGGTCACGTGGGCATTTTGTCAAAAATCAACATTTTGAAATGTCAATAAAGAGTGTACCTTCACCATCTCTGTAGATCATTGGAATCGGTATGCCTATTTATAAAAATAAGGATGACAATAGTAAGGGCGCACGGGGAGACATTTGATTTTCTGTTGGAAAATCAGCCTGTTCTAGTTAAAGTTATGGGTGAAATTTTTTTTGAAAAATCCTATTCAGCTATTGGCTGAAAAAAAACAATGGTAGTTGTATTAGCCAATCACGTTTCATCGATTGACAATACCCCTGTTGTCTCTTTACTCAACTACTACTGTTCAGCAGATTTTACCTGATGACCCATGATTGATGATGTCACAAAAGAATATTGGAGGGGGTTTCAAAACAAGCTCCAATTGGTACCCAGACAGACTGTTTGCAAATCTATCCATTCTAGTGTTACCTTTGGTTTTATACAATGGTATGATAATACCCACAGTCCAATCATGTATTATTAAATCAGTTTGCAATACAACATTCAACAGTTTAAGCACCAAATTTTTAAAATATCTCTACTGGCATTTTTTTTTTTTTAACTTGTAAATTGTATTATCAATCCCACTGGATTTATTACACTTCAGTTTTCTTTATTCAAATCTTCATTTCTAGAATGACCAAGAAGACCATTATCAAAATTATCCAATCTATCATTTGAGGACAATATGTGTTCGGCACTGAAGTTGTTCATGTTAGCACCAAGTAACTAGGATCCCAGTGCGTCTTGACCTGATCATTATTATTCCAGTGTCATCACAAACATATATCTGTTTTGATGATGTAAATATTATCATCCTTTACAGAACTGATGTAACAATTAATGGATAATGAAAGACACAAAGGACAAAGTGTATCTGATAATGAATCAAACGTGTCAATAAAGAAATCTGAAATTCTTGTCAGTAACAGAGGAGAAACATAGAATTATCAATGACACTTTTACCAGTTGATGTAAAACAAGTAAAATTACCAATCCTTAAATCTTGACATATCTACACATTTGAACTTCTGCATTACCCAATCAAATTATAACCATTGTTGTTCATTCTGATATCTGAATATTATTATACCTTGTATTAATATCTGCACTTTGTAATTCTGCTTCAAAGTTTAAAATATAATTGGAACGTGGGTCAAGACCACAACATAACAAGCAACATTTTCATCAATGGTAATGAAATCATGTAATACACCTTTTCTGGAATTAAAGCCATCAATAAGTTATACTGGAGAGTCAAATATTGAAGTAGGTGTTGTGCAGTGTTATCAAAAAAGTCTTTGGTATGATATCTTGAACCTTCATGAGGAATTCAACTGGCACCTATAAATAAAATCCATACAAAAAGCTTCCTTGTCAACTTTTACACATAATGTAGAAACAGAGATAGTATCTGAAAAGATCTATATGTTTGTGGAGATTTGGTTTGACTTGAATACATAATCTATGAATAGCAACAAATTTGAAACACTTTGACTTCGAAGGGCATGATAAGAATGTATGACCAGGAAGTGCATTATTGTCAGTGAGGTCTGTTTTCGTTTCTGAACGACAAACAATGTCAAAGTCTTTTAACATATATCTTCCAGTAGACCTAAATTCAGTTTTCCACTTAAGCCTTCCCCCCTTGAATTAAGACTGGGTTAACAGTTTTCCTTGGCATGGGTTGGGCACATAGTGCCTAAACCCTGCCAAGGAAAGCTGTTGACCAGGGGCATGTGATCTTGAGAAGTCTCATGTACATTTCTCAGTCAAATTGTTTTTCATTACTGTTGAAATTAGGTGAAAACGATGAAGGAAACAACATTTGACCACCTGCTGGTTTTGGCCAGTTTAAGGGGGAAAAAGTTAATCCACAGACATTGAGACCTAGTGTTATGAGATTTTTTACCTGAGAAATAACATCAACATCACAGTTTTGGCTCTGTTGCATTCAGATACTTATGTAAACTGGGCCTGCCTTTAGAATGATTGTCCAGAGTTGGGCCTAATGTCCAAACACCCTCAGTTCTTTGTAAGCAGGGCCAGAATTTCGCAAAATTTTGCAAGAATCTGTTTGGATTTTTGTCAAGTAGTTTTCTTTTTAAACAAAGACAAGTTTAGGAGAATCTTTACGAGCATGGATTCTCGCCAAAATTCTGGCCCTGGTAAGTAACAGGGGTCGGTCCGTTCCTATTTACCACTTCGAACGTGGAACTTGTCACCAATATGCCATTTTAATGTAATGGTTGTCCTTTTTCTTGATTTCCTGTTCTTAAAACCATAACACCTCTAGTCAACTTTATGGTGGTAAAAATTATACAGTGGTACCTGCTGTATGCAACCACTCCCGTAAGCAGCCGCATTGCTTTTTGTGGTCACTAGGCTCAGATATAGGAGTCAATTCTTTGTAAAATTTACCTGTGGTGACAGGTCACCTGCTGTATTTGGCCACTTTTTCCTGGCAGAAGGGTTGGCCACTTACAGCAGGTACCACTGTATTACTATTTACCTGTTTATACCAGTGTCAGTATGGTGAAATAGTGTATGAAGCTTCTAAGTTTCAAAGGAGATGTCCGTCGTCCGTCCACAATTCACATTTTCGACTTCTTCTCCAAAACCGTCAGCCATATTCACTTCAAACTTTGGGGGGATATGCCTTTGGTAAATCTCTACCAACTTGGTTCAAATGGTCACGCTCCATTGATTTTTTAAAATTTTTAATGCATTTTTTTGTTCTTTTTTGGGGGCAAATCTTAAAAAAAATCTTTATCTCCGAAACTGCTCACCCAATTGCTTTGATATCGCACAGGGATACTCCCAGGGATTCCTAGCTCTTAATTGTTCACCAGGTGGTGCTGCAGTTTTTTTTGGATTTTTTTATGATTTTTTGTGTGTTGTTGCCGTTTTCGACTTCTCCAGAACTGTCACTCAGATTAAGCTGAAACCTGGTGGATATGTTCCTTGTGGAAGGGTCAAACAAAGTTGTTCACTAGGAGAAAAACTGCTGTGGATTCCGGATTTTTTTTTTTAAAAATTCAATTCGGGTACTTGTCTGTCAATGCAGCTTTCCTATTGATTACTATGTAAGTCAATGGACATTCAAATGCTAGTTCACCTTTTCGACTTCTTCTCCAACACTGTCATCCAGACTGATATCAAACATTTTGGCAATGTACCTTGGGTGGGTCTCTACCAAGTTTGTTCAAATGGTCACGCTCCCGTGATTTTTTGATTTTTAGCTCAGCTTATCTTCTGTAGATCAACATTGTTATTCTGTCGTAAAATCAGTGAAATCTATCAATCTTTCAGAGACTAAAAGCACACAGCATTGTGACCTTCCTATATGGATGCCCGTACAAAATCCAAACAACTTTCCTTTTTGGTGTATTCTTGGAATGAAGCTTGTCGAGAAGCCAGGCTCTAACATGGAAGCCATCCAAAAGAAGCCAGCTATCAAGATGAAGCTACCTGAAGCTAGTAAGAAGCCACTTAACTAGAAGCAGGCGTTTGATAGCTTGTGCCTTCCATTCATGAAGCTACCACCAAGCTAAAGCTAGAATCTAGAAAGAAGCCATTTGGTAGCTTCCAGTTTGGTACGGGATGGGAAGAAAGAAAGAAATAAAGAATTCTTGGTAAAACAATATGTCTTGGTCAGCACCCAGATGTGAAAAAGAATTCAAGGAAAATGCAGTATGTCTGGGTCAGCACCCAGACACAAAAAGTGATAGAGATAGAAAGAGCAAGTCCATGGGCACAGACCACATCCACAACACATACAACATTTAATTCATTACATTTTGACCATCACCATTCACCAAATGTCTTAAATAAGTATATGGTAGAAATGTTTGCAGCTAGCATAAAAAATGTAACTTTCTGTTGGTTTGCTTTCTGGAATTACATTGTAGATGTACCACTTATGTAGAACTTTGTCAAGTTGACATAGATTGATGTACCATGTGCTGCTAACAAAAGTACGGTGTTATTTCCCCAGGTGTGCCAAGGTATTCATACACTAGGGCCTAGATATACAGTACCCAATCACAAACAGAGAAGAAGCTTGCCCTATGCTTGCAGTCCCATGTGCAACTTTTCTGCACACCAGTGACAGTTAAAATCCAAAGCAGCTCACAGGAGGAAAGTCACAAATTTTGACCATGTCTGCAGAATTAGACATGAACTTGGATGTAGTTTTCAAAACTGGCACATGTTCTACTTGCTGCACACTCTTTTCAAGTGCTTGAAAAGTAGCTGCACCATAATGTGAGAACTCAGAAGATAGTAAATGAATTTGGCAGCCAAAGTCAAGCAAAAAAGAAATGAATAAGAGAAAAACAGTGATGTACAATATTTTCAAAAGACACAACTAAACAGAGATAAGAATGATCAGGCTAGACAGTTATGATGTTATGTCACTTTGAGTGCTATTGTTAGGCTTAAGTTGCTCTTGGTAACTGATAAATTTGTCTTATTTGCTATTGTCACATTCCTTGCCAATTGTTGGATACTGCTTTCAGGGGCCGTTCAAACATTTCTAAATTTTCCAGTTATTACACAGAATACACATGGCAGAATGTGGGTCAAGATCAATGTATATATTACAAAAAAATCTGGACAGTGTTGGTCCATATTTGTGCAAAAATCAACATCTTAGAGTACTCTTTGGGAGGGGTGGGGGTCATGGAAAGATTCAGAATATACTCTGTAGTCATATTTAAATGATAAATGACAATTTGGAATGTCCCACAAGTGATATACAGTGCTACTTTTCAGTGTAGAAGACAGGTAAATGTACAAGACGGGTATGTTCAACTATGTTGATACAGTTTCTCCTTTTCTGTCATTTTAACATTGTCATTAAACTAAAGCATAGTAAACATCTGTGTACATATATACAAATCTGGATCCAACTAATGTGCAATAACTGATACAGCAACATAACTGCTCACATGATACTTTACCCAAAAAGTGATAATCTGACAGGGAGCAGTAAGTAACTTGGATGTTCATTTGTCAGTTCTTTATTTTCTTGCAGGTGGGGTTGATCTATGTGTTCAACCTCATTGTGGGAACAGGTGCCCTCACCATGCCAAAAGCATTTGCCATAGCTGGTTGGCTTTTGAGTGTCATATTCATTGCACTGCTGGCTTTCATGAGGTAAGAGTCATATGAACTGACAATTTACCAGTACATGTATAGCAGTCCCGCCCGTACTGTCAGTGAAAAGTGGTCTTGTGCTGTAGATGACTTCATTACATATAAATTTATGAAAGAAATGGACTCTGGCATCATAAAAGACTAAGGGCAGTCTTGAAAGAAGATGATGCAGTCTCTTGTGCTTATCGGAGACAGTGTTAAAGCAATACCATATCATTGTACATGTTATGGGTGTAATACAATTGGCAACCTGTTTTTCAGTTCAGCTTGATAGCAGAGCTTATATATACTTCTTTTGTGAAAAAAAAATCTTAACCTTAAGTTCTGCCTGAAGGGAAAGTCCAAGCTTTAAAATCAGGAGATACAAAAGTTATTGTAATGTGGTTTGGTCAAGTAAATGTATTTGCACTGTTTGAGTAAAAATGTATACCTTAACTTCTCTATCTGATTTACAGAAGAAAAAAAAACTGTCAAACTTGAGTAATTTAAGAATGCTGGTACCAGTTTCTCCTTTTTTCATTCAAGATATTTTTGAGGTTTGAAGGTCTGATAATCACTTAGGCCTCAAACTTAGACAAAGATTCTTAATAGCTAGACAATGCCTGTTTTTGGTGGACAAAATATACCAAGTCACGAGAAATGTTTAAAATTAGGCCTAATGGTTTAGGGGCCTCTGGCTCCTACCTGGTTAATTCAATAGCCCTATTTTATAATCTGAGATATTGGGTAGCTGTGGGTGGCCAAAATTGATCCATGTGGCTAATGTGTGCTAATATTTGAAATAAATACAAAAACATCAAGTATTCAAAAGAGGAAAAATTCCAGAATACATAGGACCATTTGGCATGCAAATTGCTGCAAGAACCCGGGAGTAGCATCACAGAAATACTGAGCTTTAACCATGGTACCATCACTGTGGTGTTCATATCCCTGACAACCCTGGGTCAGATGAAAATATGCACAATATTGTGGTTGATTCAAAAATGTGAATATCAAAGGATGGACAATGTCCACGTGGTTTGATTTAAAAGTATGCTCCACACATTGATGTCAGTTACCCTTGTAGACAACCACCATACTTATTGTTTTTGGTCTGTTTGCTTGCCAGTTATCTGTCTGTGACGTTTGTGGTGGAAGCAATGGCTGCGGCTAATGCAGTTCTCCAGCTCAAGAAGGATGGCAAGTTGAAACAGGTATAGACGGTCATTCCAATATATGCACATACAAACATGTACTTGCACCATGTATATTGGAATTCTATTTGAATACAGTTTGTTTGGCAAAAGCACAAGTGCAGTAGTGAATGCCATTGTGTAATTGTGTCTTGTTCGTCTTGTTGAGAAATTGTTAATTACATGTAGTTAACAGGACTTTTGAATCGGATAAACAAACTGCACCTGTTCCAACCCCGCACCCAAACTGAAACTTAAAAAAAAAAAAAAACATATATAACTTGTAAAATTTTAGTATAAAGATTTATATATATATATATATATATATAAACATTATGAATCCCGAGACTCAAGTCCACAAGCCCATGTGTACAGTACCGATTTCGCATATGGGTCCCTTTTGCTAGCTAGCCTTTTTCGCATTGCGCACCACATTTAAGCGTGCTCAGTTGCGAGCTTTTTTGTCTGGATGTGCCCTCGCAAGTAGCACGCCAATTTCTTGCGCTCAAATTCCTGGCACGCAAAATAGCCGGGCGAGCTGCGCTTCATCTACGCGAATTGCGTGAACAGGTACTTCGCCTCGACTGGGCATGACGTGCCAGCAGCAGGCCTCGCTCGCTATCTTTGTTTCCCCTCCGCTTCAGGTCTCGCTTCTCGTCGCGTGACCTTCACAACAAAGGCAGGTTTTTTTTGTTTTTGTTTTTTGCATAATACGTGATGTGCTGGGGTAAAAGTGCCGTAACTTTCTTTCTGCGTTTCATGCAAACTGATCAACATGACTTTAGTTGAGTAAGACATTCTCTACATTTCTATGTGGTTTCGTTGTCAATTTAAACAAAAACTTGTGTCCTACATCCTAACTCAATGAATATAGGCCTATTGATCTCAATCACGAATTGATCAAAATGGCAAAGTCTGTGTCACACTCACAGTCACTCTGTGAATCAATTGCATGGGTACCAGTCCCTTGGTTAGCGTCATGGACGATGGTTCGTCTTTAATTTTTCTTAAGATCGGTCGTGTGTAAATGTTGTCATTAAATTAAAGTGGTAGAGTTTGTTGCTGCAGTAAATAGTCGATAAACATACTTTATCGCAGTCACTGATAAACTGTCAACATGATCATCACATGCGGCAGCGGTATTTTCACCCGAGCCATGTTTACCTGCGGCTGGCGTATTTTGCTCTCTTTCCGTGAAAAAAAAAAGGACCGTCTGCTCTATTGTACGCAAAGACTGGTAGTATGTCATCATTCTGACCAATTTACAGAGTTAACTTTTGTCTCTTGCTTTGATAAATTGTCCGTAATCGCCACTTGTGTTCACACAAATGTCGCCCATCTTTCACAAGCAAGACTTCACAACACGAGGTAGCGAGTACTCTTGAACAAATCATCGGTTGAAAAAAGACACATTTGATTGGATGGCAAACACCATGTGATCGATTCCAGCCCCCTGACTGACCTAGAATATTCCGGAGAATCGTCTTCGGTAGTTTCCGACTAAAATGACGTTTGAAATAGAAGCAGTTTTGGCGGGGTTTCCCCTAAAATACTTTTGTTTCAGCCAATGGGAGAGCTTTCTTAAAATAGACTAGGTTCTCTGCATTCTAACGATATGAAGATCATGGCGAGTAGACGAAAAATAAGATAGAGACCGGGACGATGAAATCACCCTGAGTGGCAGTTACATCATTCAAATTGTCGCAAACAAGGACCCGATCATTGATTTAAATCATCGTAGAAGGAAAATATTCGTTTTTAATGCAAAATCGATATAGCCATCAACAAGAACTGACGTTTCTCCACAATAAAACGTGCGTGCTTGCATGTAAATAGACAACACCAGGAATTTGAGGCGGCCTTTGATCAGCCACTTCAAAAGTTTGAGTGGCACGCTGTTCTAGTAGGCTAGTTCTATTACACTGGCAACTGGCGTGCTGAGAGTTAAAGGTTGGTCCTACAAGAAAATGAACTAATTTGAAGAACAGCTCCTGACAAAAAAACATCTCTCCTCTCAATGTCTCATGACATAGGATCCATGCATCAAGATGACAAACATGGGCGCATATTCATTTAGATCATGGTGGATATTCTTAGCGCAAAAATCTTGTTTGTTCTCTTGGTGGTACGCTTCGCGGAAAGTGGTGTCAGTGCAGTCGAAAACACGAGCGTGCGAAGCCAGAAAAAATTCACGCGTGTTAATGGTCGAAACCACAAACATTTCTAACGTGCTAGATGCGAAGTAAGCGTGCTCATTTTTCTCGCAGGACGAACTGGCGTGTCAGGAATTTGCGCACAACTCAGTTTTCGCATCTGGCTAGTCGCATCTGATTCTGGCCGGCGAGAATTTCTGGCATGCCAGATTATTTGCTAGCATGGGGTGTTACGAATGGGAAATCGGTACTGTACATGCAATAGGCCAGAGTGGCCATATTCACAAAGAATTTGATCTTAAAATTAAAATTGATATACTTTTTGGCCATAATCTTCTGTATGCTTGGTACAATATTTGATAAAAAAAAAATTCCAGAATTAACCACTCTGTTTTCTTGGCTATCATATAAATACTAGGATAACTTAAATTGTATTTTATAAGATGGATCACAGTTTGATCCAGGACTTATCTTGAAAGCTGGAAAAAAATCTGGATCTGCAAAAAATGTGGATCATGTTAAGATGCAGCTATAATTCTGAAATGTTTAGCATATATTTTGCACAGTGGTAACAAAAATATAAATCGATTCACATTGGAATCACTAATAAGCTGCTTTGCCCAGGATTAAGTTATTCAGAAACAAAACAGGTTTGTTTTCATTTAATACTAAATTTGGTGTCCGGTCAAATCTGTTTAAAATTTGTGAATACCGCCACTCTGTGCAACTGACCGAGTGCACTTTGTACATCAAACTTGTTGTGAAAAGTATATGTGGTCTTTTTTTTGCATATGCAGCCACACATATAAAGTCAAGATTTCAGTTCAAGCAGGCCTACATGTACGTGTACATGTAAATAGAGAATTTTACATGGCTGAGAGTGAGTTACTATTTTTCTCTCACAAGGGATCATTTTTGGTGAGGAAAATCAGGAGTGACCACTGGTCAAATGGGATTTCCAAACCAACAACGATCCCGAGTGAGTGAAAAATAGTAACTCACTCTCCAGCCATGAAAGATTTTGTTTATTCTATGTTTAATTTGTATTCATTGCAAAAAATATGCCGTAGGCCTACTTTCAATGCCAACCTGGTGTGCCATGTTTGTTTACATGTACATTCGTTGCAGTTATTCCACGTCACCTGTGATGTATAATCAAACATCGCTCATGGACATCTGATTTTGTCTAAATGTCAATGCATCACGTCACTGATGCTGGTGCCTCACAATTTACTTGTAACAATGTTTAGGTCATGTGATCTACAGTGAGTTACTACTTTTGAATTCCACTCTAAAAAATGAAAATTAACTCTCAAATACAAAGTGTTGTATACATGGGCCTGGTATTGGATCTTAAATGAAAATGTTCTCTGTTAGCTGGTGCTACCATGTCTGCTGATCAGCTGCTTGTCAGGTCTGATGTGGATTTTTGAGTGATGGCCTGAAAGTTTGCCACTGGCAAAATGTTAGCCCTTTGAGCATTATTCACAGTCCACTAGTCACACTTGTAGATATGAATTATAATAATTTAATATATATTTTTTTTTTTTTTGTTCGGAAAGAGTGGGACTCGAACCTGCAACCTTTGGCACCAGTCGCCTAGCTGAAATGGGAAACGCACATATCCACTCAACCAAAACCCAATATTGAAATTCCTCGGGCAAAAGCCTTTATGCCCTAGGTGATAAAGTTTAACTGTGGCAGTCCAGAAGGAAAAAAAATTGACCCAGATCAACAGTTTTCTTTGGTGCGCTTTGGGGGAAGTGCACTCAAAATGTGCCAAGGCAAGCTGTGAACTCTAGAAATAAGGAATCTAAGAGTTAATGTGTATATTTTGTGGTAAATCCAAAAATTTTGAAGGATTGGTAAGATTGGCAGTGCAAATTACAGTTTTGTGAAAAATTGTGATGTTTGCTGTATCCTGTGTAGTGTAAATAATTTTTAATCCGGGAGTGGATTTGACATGTTCAAGGAACTTTTTGGCAAACATGGCATTATAGCTGATCAGGGAGCATAACAATGTTAATTACACATGTACATGTATGTTGATCTGTTAATCTTTTTGAGCCTAGTTTGTGAAGTACTTTTCTCTGCAAGTGTTACTATTTGCATGCCCATCGTCATCTGACAGTACATGTAGTCATAATACTTGCATTTTGACCTTTTCTCTTCTAGCTTGTAGTGTGCTTTAAATAGAATTCACTCTGCAATTTTTTGCAGGGTCAATATTTGTCTCTTGCATGATTTTCTCTCTTTACTTTGTTCAGTATTAACCTGACTTGCATATTAGTCCATACCTGAGTATCAGTGGGGGTTTTCTTGTGTTTTTGGTGGTGGTGGTGGTGGGGGGGGAGTATACCAGTGGAAATCTTGTCACGCATGCAGCCACAGCTCTGGCTGCATGCTGTTTCTCAGGCCTGTGTCATATATAATATGCATATATGACTAAGCATACCCATATCATGTGTTTTTCTTTGAAGCACTGAAATAAGACTTACTAAATGCTGATATATTAAAGACAATCGCATGTAATTGGAGACATAGTCTTAGTCAGCAATACATCCAGCCGTCATTTGGGTGGCAGATTACCAAAGTAGACGGCCAAAAAGGGGGGGAAAGTGTCACTGAAGCCATCCTATATTTATCGTTACCAGTAATAATTAGTTTCGTAGGCACTAGGCAGGATCTTTTTGCTTCTTAATCGTAGGGAAATCTCAAAATTTTGCATTGTGATTGCGTAGAAATGACAATTTTTGTAAACTTTCAGCCATGCTGTCCTGCACAGATAAAGCACAAGTTAACTACCAGATGTGTATTTTTATCACAGTTGAATTGGCAGCCACTTCACAAGCACTCAATGTGAAACGGTGCTTGTACAAGCAGTCGATATGAAATAATGCCGACCAGAACCAAAGTAAAATCAGAAAATTTGGATGCCCTATTTTAAATTTCTGGCTAACACCCTGATTTAAGACATGTCATATGTGTAATTTTTCAGATTTTTTTTCATTTCTTTTCTATTTGCAACTTGAGGGATAAACGCAATGTGCATTTTGCCCAAACAGTTGAAATCTGGTGGAAAAAAAAAGGGGGGGGGGGAGTGGGGCTGGCCAGGCATGATATTAAGGTTTTACACATACATTTTTTTTTTTTTTGGTTCCAGTTTAGAAAGTTTAAAATATATTATTTTTATGGAGGAGATTGTCTAAAATTGACCAATTTGCACCGAAAAGTCTGTAAAGTAAGGTCAAAAAGTAGGAGACTCCTGCCAAATGGGGGAGACTTGACAGGTATGAATCTATATTTACTCACAAAGTATTCCTAGATATGAGGCACTGTGATTCAAAGCCTCTTTGCCTAAAATAATGACATGGGGACATGTATGTAAAGTGCATTATCGAGAACATGATAAAAGGTCAAGCAATACATGTATCGCGAAATGATTGATTTTAAGCTATCCACAGGAATGATATGAATAATGGATTGATAACACATGCCGACAACTTTAACCCACATGCCATAAATTTATTATGTAAATCACAGTTTTCTTATTTGGGCTGGGATAAAGGGGTTAAACCAATGAAAGGAATTTCTTCAGGATTACAATTTCTCGTGAAAGTAACCACTGAACATTTCATTTAAACTGACACGACTAACAAATTCTTTAAGACCTAAATCCTGGTCATTACAGTCTTAGAGGCTTTCAAATTTCTGACATGAGGCTTCATTTCAGGATGACAAAGATCGGGAGAAAGAGAGTGAAAAGACACCTTTAATAACACACTCAGAAAAGGAAGGGAAAGCCATTGCTGATGGTGTTGGTGGTGGTAGGTCTATAGATATAGATTAAGCTGGATGGTACACTTTTTACCTGTAGGCACATACATACAGGCAGATGTCAGGGAGTGTCATATATATGGTTTGCAAAACCAAAGACTCACTCTCAATCAGATTTTGTTGTAAGACCCATTTTGCTTCATAAATATGGTCTTGAAATAACAGGTAACTTGCACTAGAAATTCACCTTTTGGACACCAGAAAGTGGTCTACAGCTGGGGTATCACATGATAGTACACTGAGAAATTGGGTGCATTACAACAATCAGGGGCCCAATCTGCATCCCTGCAGGTAGACAAATGCCACGAATTATTTGTAGGAGATGCCAAAGACATGATTCCGAAGAATTTTGTTCAGTCTTTGGGTTTATAATCATGTATCATGTTAGTTGGTGACTTTTCTTGTAGTCTGGCATTACATGCAACTAGAATAAGATCAGAATTGCACATCCAATGTCGTTGTAAAAAGACATTTCATTCAAATACCAACTGGCCTGGTGTAGAGTCAAGACAGGCATTTTTGCATTGCCTGTCGAATCATACTTATATCAAAACTTGACTTTGAATTGTCTGTCAAATCATACTCAACTGAAGACCTGAGTTTTGCATTTTCTGTCAAATCATACTTTTGTCAAGGCTGGGCTTGCATTGTCCATTACACCACTCAAATCAACACTTGGATTTTGCTTTGTCTTAAATCATACTCAGGTCAAGACTTTGATTTTGCATTGTCTGTCAAATCATACTTAAGCCTGGACATGGGTTTTGTATTGTCTGTCAAATTAATATATGTGTACTTCCACAGCTGGAAAGGCAACTAAAGCTGGACTTGCCAAACAATATAGTAACTACGGACCACAAATGTTGATCCAGTAATGGTAGCTGTAGTATCTAGAAAGAGTGATAAATAAAACCTGAAGGATAACTGATCACTGAGCACACTGTCGAGTAGTTGTAGTTACTGGGAACCTCTACAGGTGGTTGCTGGTCAAGTCAGTAGATCAGACTGTTTTTGATCAGTAAATAACAGTAGAATAGCATTTGAAGAAAATGATGCATTGACAGGTGGGTTGAACGACCAGTTTGGCTTTACCTGCACAATGTACACATACATAGGAAGTAGTCTCTGATAGAAAAGACCACCTTGTATTGTAAGACCACTGACCCAGCTCATTCTATACATATCTAAATGTATTATTAATGATTGTGTCAACATATATTGGCCTGCCACTGCCTGTCTGTGTGTGTCTCAAAGTGTACAGCCAGACACAATGTATAAAATCTCAACAGGTCATGCATGTGTGTAGACAAAATGGGGCCATAAACTGAAACTACTGTCTCACAATTGTGTTTTGGGATTGAACTGACCATTAGTTTTGCTGTCTCTTTGAGCCTGTCCTTTGCTTTGCATGGTCTGGCAAGATGAGCATGAACACATGATTCTGTCTGACCGTGGGGAGAGCTTCTGATATTTTAAGTTTGTGTTTTCCAGTGCATTATGCCAGGGTGGAGCTGCAGCATTTTCCCAAATGTATATATTCTGTGCTTATGTATTTTACTATGCTATTTTTGTAGATCTTCATGTATGCTTACACATTGCTGTCCTGTTTGTATTGCATGCACTTGATATACATGTGTGTATATACTACATGTACATATTAAGCCAAGTTGCTACCTCAGCAGATCTGGTGCAGGTAGATTTAGATCACAGGTCATTCAATACAGGTCAGATAGTGACCTTTTCCCATGCAACTTGTGAAAGTACCATCCAGTTTTAGCTCTGCTGACCAAATGTCGCAAAGCTTATGTTACCACTCATGTCTGTCCGTCCGTCCCTTTACTTTTGCTCATTAGCCTGACACTGTCCACAGTTTTCAAGTTAGCCCAATATAACTTTCAGGACTTATAGGGTGTATGAAAATCTAGGTCCCTTTCGATATTGGTGGCGCTACCTACAATATTATCCAATGCAGTGGTCAAAATGAGAAAATCTTGTGAACACTCTAGCATCTTTACTTTTTGGGTGGATATTACTGAAATGTGGTGGGATTGTGGGGGAGGTCAAAGTCTAAATTGCTAATGATACAAGTGGTGTCATCTATTATTTGAGGGGAATTAAGAGCCAAAATGTTTTTTAAGATATAAAATTCCATATCTGGAAAAGTAATTGGATTAGACTTACCAAATTTATAGGAAAAAAACAGACCATCTCCAATGCTAGAATTTGATATAATATCAGTGATCTTAACCTACTTTTTGGGTCACTGTGACCAACCAATTATGGAGTTTGGCACATGTCCAAATTTATTGCTTTTCTACAATAACTCGAAAACTTATTACCTGATTTGAACAAACAGACCATGTATGGAAAGCTGAATGTGAGGCACATGTTTTGGACAGTAACAACTTTTTAATTCCAGTTTAGGGTCAAAGTCAAATGGCCAGTTTTAATATAAGGGTCATCTCGTGAATGCTCTCCATGTACCCACAATTTTTTAGTTACGACCATATAATATTTAGAAGTTAGAAAGTGTATGAAAGTCTGTCAACATCAATTTTGGTGGCGCCACCCATAGTATTATGTAATATACAGGTCAAAATGTGAAAATCTTGTGACCAATCCAGCATCTTTAATTTTTTATGGATCTTCATGAAATTTAGCGAGATTGTAGAAGAGGTCAAAATCTTGGCTGTTTATGATACAAGTGGCACCACTGATAATTTGATGGAAATTATGAGTTAAAATGTCTTGAAGATACAAAATTCCATATCTTAAAAGATAATTGAATTAGATAGGCCAATTTTTTTAAAATATATAGATCATGTCCAATGCTAATAAATTATGTAAGATCAGTGACCTTGACCTATTTTTGTAAGGTCACCAGACCCATTTAGTTAGAAGAGGTGATTTTGTAATAGTATGGTGAAGCTTGGACATCGGTGGCAAGGAGAATTGAGCCTCCCAATCAAAATTGCACTTAAGTACATTGTACATAAAACTCTACTTGGTGACCTACATTATTGGTCACCATGGCCCAATGATTGTGTGACATTGACCTATTTTTAAGGTCATTAAGCACTGAAGGAAAGGAAAATTAAGTCAAAGTCTTGATAAAGAATAAGGTGAATGACGCCAATCAATGTACCACAAATGTTTATCATGTGAAAGTTTAATATTGCATGATATGGCTAACCTTGATTTTCATTGATTGAATACATTTCAGAAACTGATTTTTTGATGATGGTGGTCAGCACAGCATTAGGCCCATGGGCTAACTTGTTTTACATCTTGCTGGACCAGTTTAACACACAGACACACAATCACACACGAACTATACAAGCTTAAAGGAGCTTTTTGACAACAAGAAATGCCAGCAAAACGCTGAGATTTTGAGAAAGTTGCATCTGTTGACCTTTGACCTAATATAAAGAAAAACCTCACTGGTTATGTTCAGCTGAAGTACTGATTTGGCTCATTATCTAATCTTCAAACTGCTTGCTTCCATTTTGCTGAGTCACAGAGGATTTCATTCAAACAGTCTGGACAATGTTCAGTCAGGAAAACAGGAGTTGTACTTGCATAGTATACATGTCAAGCAGCAGGCTCCCTTGTTATGCGTGGGGTACTATGTCTTTCTGCTGGTGGCACCACTTCTAACAGGACCTGTTGAAATATTAATGGAGCCACATGGCAACTTGCATACTCAAGTTTACCTCATTGGTCAAAAGTAATAACAGAAGCCAGAAATGAGAGATGCTACCTTCAATGCAGCTTTGTTGATTTACTTTAAACATGTTTAGTAAATCAACTTGTCAAGCCTGGTGAAAGAATTTTTAGGGAAAAACACATTATATGACTGTCCCTTGTTCTACAAGATTTGTTTTGGAAAACTGCGTGACTGTATGAAGTAATGCTGACAGGAAATTTAAGGTAAAACCGGAGCAAGATTTGTCATGTGGCTCCCCAGTAAACATATTAAACATGCTGAATCATTCAGCCTGATTGTTTGTTTAAAATTCCTCATGGTTTTGTTATAAATGGGGCATTACATGTATGTGAGTACAGTCACATATGCTACATGTGCATGACTTTGCCTATTTTCATGGTGTGCTGTAATCAATCAAGTTCTGGTTTTAATTGTCTTAGAGCTGGTTAACAGGTGATAGTCAAGAACAAAAAATATTAATATATAAATATATGTCAACAGATTTTGTCCATGAAATTAAGGATATATGACATGTCAAATGGTTTAAACTTGTCTTTTTGTAATTTTCATGCATGTTGTGCCTGAAAAAATTTCTGCAGTGCCTGTCGGAGTTAAAGTTTAAAAGGCCAAACTCCCTGCCTTCACTCGGTGGCTCCCTGCCATTTTTGTAGCTCCCTTCTGCCCTATTCACATCTCCTCCCTATATCTTTGTTAATAATTAAAATTGCCCTGCCATTGTGTATAAATTCGATGAAGTAAGGATCTTGTCTGGCCTTCACAAAGTTCTAGAAGAGGAGAAGCACCGTTCTGTATGCAAATTCCAAGTTCTAAAAAGCATTTGAGCGCACAGCAAATGATGAATTTTAAGGAAAGTGTGACTGCCCACCTGTATTTCTGTGTGCAGACCGGCTGCAGTGATTAATTCTAATCAACTCGACCTACAAAACCTCTTGCCAGTTGTACCTCATTAAATGTGTCTAAGACTTGGAACACTGAGTGGTACAGCAAAGCCAAAACCAAAACTGACGGAGAAAGTGACCTGTGCACACAAGGTGCCAATCTCATTTTCTTGTACGTAAGCCAGTCCAGGCTTGCAGGGTCTCACATTCTCTGTAGGGTAGTTTTATGAGGATGGCCATTCAAATATCATAACCTTTGAAGTTTGAGTGATGGACCATGTTTTCAGTGTTTATGCTTGTATCTCAATATCATCAATACATGCCAAAATATTGAGATCTGCTTGTTATGACATAAATATTTACTGCATTATCCCTTTAAGAAAGTACAAAATTTGTGGCACTTTTTATATGAGAATTCCTTGTTTTGGCCAATTTCTGACACTCTCACATCATGTGTCATATATTCTTAACAGTGGAAACTGTGATTTTCTCTTTGTTGTGGTGGTATTAACTTATGAGATGCACTTTCCCATTTGTAGTCAATGTGTATAAATACAACAGAGGTAGACCCTGATAGTGACGAGACACGCCCACTGCTTAACCCACAAACTTCTGGTAATTATTTCACGTCTTATCACAGTTCTAATTTTTAAGACGAGTTTTGGTGCCAAGTGTCAATCCCATCAGTACATGTAACATGCCTGTGTGCATACATGGCAGACATGTGTTGCCTTTTCTTATCTTTGAAAATTTTTTACAGGGTGGGGAACGGAATTTAAGAATAATATATATATATACATATATATATATATATATATATATATATATATATATATATATATATATATATATATATATATATATATATATATATATATGTACCTGTATACATTGATCTGTACATGAGCAAGGCTTGTATTGAAGTTTCTGGGAAGGTGATGTGTTCTTTTGTCTGACTCTCGAGACCCAGGATAGGTCTCCAGAGCTGTCACGTCCAGCCAGTATAGTTGTTGATAGTACTACAATAGTGTGATTAACCAGGGTCATAGGGTCAGAAAGCAAGATGTGATTATCATTATATGTTAACCCTGACCACGTGCATGATTGCATTGGACTTTGTAAAGGTCAAATGTTATATTTTATATATTCATGTATGTGGCTGAAGTACATGTACATGTATTCTTTCATGCACATGCTTTTTGGCATAAACCCTGTTGAAATATTGGATGAACAGTCTTAAAATTATTATATGACAAATTTATCATAATGATTGCCATGACACTTATGATGAAGTCATCAGGACTGTTCTCATATATTATGACACAGTGTCTATGAGGCATGTAATCAGTAGGTGGCACCACAGGTACATGTAACCTAATATCCACCTGATACTGGTGGAGCCAACTGGGGGAATAGACAAATCTAACTTCTCTCAGTGGTTAAAATACATGCACAATGTCGTTGAGTACATCTGGTGTTCTTTTACTTTTTTTTTTTTTTAATCTTGGATTGATGCTTTGGTTAAGGGGTTAAGGACGTTTTTACATGGACACACTGGTGTATTGTCACATGCACTTGTGCACATGTAGATGAACAGTATGTCAATCAGCAGTAGAGCACCACCCCTCCTAGTCCCCTTCTCTCTTCCTTGGCTCCCTTGTACAATTTCAAATCCTCTTTTTTTGTCATGATCATTCACAGTGCTAGAAATAAGGAAAAATTTTCACTTGTCAGCCAACCAAGTACAGTCTTATTCTAATTGAATTATATGTAAATTTTGGACAAGTGCATTGGCAACTTTACTTGTCCGTCACAAGTTTCACTTAATACGGACAAGCGGATAAGCCCTTTTTCTAGCCCTGTCTCACCTGTCTTAAAAGACCACTTTCTTTCAATCAGTACATGTAGGGATAGTCTCTCAAGCCTAGGACAACTAAAGTAACCCAAATTAGCGATTTAGGCTACATTTACTTGATTGACCTTGATATTAGGGATGGACTACTGTATTAACCCTTATAAGTGCTCAGCTCCCTTGAACACCCCTTTTTAGTTTCCTACATGCCTAAAATCAAAATTATGCTCAAAATTCTACTTTTAAATAGAGGCTTATTTTGCTTTTATTTTCTGAGTATGTTGAGTAGAAGGCTAGGGCTATAGTTGACATAGATTTTGCTGTGTAGGGCAAACTCCCTACGTTTCCATGATTTTCTGTGCAAATCATGCCTGGTGAAGTGCACTGCATGTAGGTTAAATGTTTTGCAATCAAAAAGAATTTCAAAATCACAGGAGGTATGATGTACCCATAGTCTTTTTTTTCTCAGGTTTTCAGCTAATATCATGATGTGTTTTATTACATGCTGACTAAAAAGTCCTTTGCTCAACATACCCAATGCACTAGCATAAGTGTGTACATGTACATGCAGGCAGCACCAATTTGCATGTTCACTGGCCTATGAAAAGTGAAATTATAATCAGGTCAAGTTCTAAAATTTCAAGTGCTTGGGGCAGACAACAAATTTTTTCTTGCTTTTTTTTTTTTTTTTTTTTTTTTTTTTTGCTTTTGCAACAGTACAAGTGCAAATTGAATTAATAATTCATGTACTTTTGTTTCTTCTGGGCAGATTTCTTATTTTTTGTCTGGATTGTGGCCCTAATTGTCTGTACACATGCTGATTTTATAAGTACATGCATGTCCATGATATACATTACATATTTTAAGTACATCTTCCAGCAAAAAATGAACACTTTTCCTTTTTGATGCCTCCATAATGAGGAAGAGTTGCCTGCAGAGCAGACTAAGTTTAAGCATGCTGTAAATTGATCAATTTTCATGGGTTGAAATTAAATGTTAGCAGTTTTTGTATTTTTTACATTTCATTGTAGTTTTAATATCACTGTTTTGGACAAATTCCTATTCAAACAATGTTAAAATACTATTTCGCTGTGCATTAAACTTTATTTTCACAGTTTTGTGCCTTTAGTGTGAGAGGACTTTAGTGTGAGAGTGAAATAGGCGAAAATAAAATGCAGCAATTTACAGTGCATGTACTTTACTCCACACCAACTGCCTTGTCATTGTACATGACAAGTGTTGATTCTGTAAAAATTACAGTAACTAATTGGTCTGCCTCGGTTGTCATGGTAACTTCATGTAGTGACAGTGGACCAGGGCACAGTGATTACCTCTAGTCTAGGTGATAACAGTCCCC
The DNA here is from genome assembly GCA_964020975.1 of Hermodice carunculata. Classification (NCBI taxonomy): domain Eukaryota; kingdom Metazoa; phylum Annelida; class Polychaeta; order Eunicida; family Amphinomidae; genus Hermodice; species Hermodice carunculata. The sequence continues at coordinate 44,811,355 of OZ026613.1, forward strand.
TTCCTAATTGGTACAACCCTCAAGGATAAGAGGCTTAAGAGCGGGCTTGCAGTTTTATTACCTTCACTGTTAAAAAAGTCTGGCCAGACTACTGAGATGGAGTGTGAAAAAGAAACCTGACGCAAACTTTGTCTGCTCAGGAGGCAACAGCAAAAGGCATTGGTGTATTGCACTTTGATTAATTAGTCTAGTACATGTATCTGTCAAGTGGTAGTCACATTAAGTGTAGTATCTCAAGATGATGGTGAAGACATGCAGATCCAGTTAACTTACATGTCACTCAAGGATCTTGTCCGGGTCAACACATGAGTCAATTAGATTAATTGGTCACAAGTTATAGCCTTGTTTGCATCTAGAAATGACTACCACTGGTTAAGGTCACAACTTAATGTTTCACTTGTTTTCTTTATCATTATGATTCCTGCATGTAGTCAAAAGTCGGATGTATTTTGCACACAATTGTGTATTTTGTGTTTGATAAAATGATAAGCAATAGATAATAATATGGGGTCAACATAGCTGGCTCACACTCCCAATGGTATTAAAATACATTTTGATGGACTTGTCTTGAATACAGCTAGCTGTGGCTAATGGATAATTTTATGCAGTGTTTCCTCCTTTGAGAGACTCTCTTTCAGTGCCAATTGTGACTAAAGTTGATCTACTTAAGTCAGACCAGTCAGAAGTATCAATATTCCCAGATTCGTATTCCTCGTTAAAAGACCTTTCATTCATGTACCAGTATGCCTATAGTTCCAGAGAAAATATCCCAGGTCAACAGCTTTTCTCCGCACGCATTGGGCGTAATGCCCCAATGTGTGTCGAGAAAAGCTGTTGACTCAGTCTAAAATTTGGCACTGAAAAAGTAGAGACCCTCTGTTGTCAGATCTCCAGTGCTGTCCTTTCCATGTTGTTTGACCTTGATACATCCGTTGAGAGACCACCTGCATTATGTGACAAGTTTATGTCTGCCCTAGGGGTGATTTGCCAAAGGAGGGTCATTCACTACTGTATAATAGAGACATGTACTTTTATACCATTGGGGGTGGGGGAGAGATGGAAGCAAAATAATGTGTAAACATTTACCATATACATAGTATGCATGTATTCTATCATTTTTTTTTCTGATGTCAGGTCCAGTTGTGGAGGCTGGACATGCAGACCAAAGTGTGTTTGACATCTCACAGAGAATTGAGATGGTGAGTATGGACATTTCTTTTCAGTGCCAGCATTCCATACCAACACCTGCTATACTTGACCCAAATAACAAGTTGGAAAAGTTTGATGGGTTTTTTTAGTGTCACAGAGGTCTTTTTAAAAGCTTGAACACTGTACCACTTGAAATTTTGTGACATCAACCTATATGTGGGTAATTTAAGCTGGCCATGCCCGATGGGAATCAGTGAGCCATATGTCAAAGAATGCCCCCACCCCAGCACCATCACCAAAAAAAAATAAATTAAAATTTTTTTAAAAAAAAGTGCATCCAAAGAATTTTTAACATATATGGAAATAGCTGACCATTGGTGCTACAAAATTTGCAAGTTACCGTGTTCATAAATGGTGCCGTGGTCAGTAATTAATTTTTAGCTCTGCTGACCACAGGTGGCAGAGCTCATGGCATCACTCATGTCTGTCTGTCTGTCTGTCCGTAAACGTTTGCCTGTGAGTGCGATACAGTCCATAGTTTTCAAGATAGCTCCTAATAACTTTCAGGACTAGCCAAGGGTATGAAAAGCTTGGTCAAGAAGATATTGGTGTTGCCACCATGACAACAGTATGTAATATATGGGTCAAAATGTGAAAATCTTGTGACCACTCTAGCAACCTTATTGTTTAATATATTTTAATTGAACTGTGTAGGTCAAAATCTCAGTTGCATGTGATACTACTTGTGCCACCTGTAGTTTGATGGAAATTATGAGCCAAAATGTGTTGAAAGATATAAATTTCCATATCTCGAAAAATAATTGAATTAGATGTGCAAATTTATAGGATATATAGACCATCTCCAATGCTAGTATGACAAATAATAAGAGTGACCTCAACCTATTTTTGTTAGATTGTCAGGCCTGTGTTGGAAGAAGTGGTGGCAGGATGTAACTTGGACATCAGCAGATCAATGGCAAAGAGAATTGAGTCTCCAGATCAAAATATAGCCCTGGAGTACCTTGTGCCTAAATGTACACTTGGTGACCCAATGATTATGAAGTTTGGTTCTTAACCAAGTTTATTGCCTGCGAAGCGACCTTGGTCCCTGTAATGTAATTTTCAGAAACAAAAACATTAGAGTCTTCCATGCAGGCAACCAAGTTTATTGTTTTTCTTCAATATTTTGAAAAGCTGTTACCCGATTTGAGCAGACGCTGTATGGAAAGCTGAATAAAGGACATACATTTTGAGCAGAACAATAATATTTTTAATCCCAGTTGAAGGTCAAATGTGAATGGCCAATTGGAGTAGAGGGGTCATCTTATGAAAGCTCAGCACTCCACATTTTTTTAATTAGGCCCATATTATTTTTGGAGCTTATAAAGTGTATGAAAATCTTTGTTGATGCCAATGTTGGTGGTGCCACCTATAGTATTATGCAACACACATGTTACATGTGAAAATCTTGTGACCTGTCTGGGATCCTTAATTTTTTATGGACCTTCATGAAATTTTGTGGGATTGTGGAAGAGGTCAAAATCATGGTTGTTTTTGATACTTGTAGTGCCACCTATACTTGGATGCAAATTACAGGTTAAAATATCTTGAAAGCTACAAAATTTCATACTTTGAAAAAATAATTCAGTTAGACATGTCAAATTTTTAGGATCTATAGATCATGTCCAGTTCTTTAAGGTCAGTGACCTTAACCTATTTTTGCTAGGTCACCAGTCTTGTAAAGTTGAAAGAGGTGTACTGGTGTAGCTTGGTTGGACATCAATGGCAAAAAGAATTGAGCCTCCTGATCAATATTGCACTTGAGTACATTGTAGATAAAAGTCTACTTGGTGATCTATTTTTTTGGGTCACCGTGATCTAAGGATAGTGCAACTCTAACCTATTTTTCAAGGTTATTAATCACTTAACAAAAGGGCATTTATTTCCATACCTCTAATAAAGATTAAGGCAAATGATATGAAATGTACATGTACCACAAAATGTGTATCATGTGGAAGCTTCATATTGCATAATATGAATGACCTGATTAATTTTTCAAGGTTGTGGGAATGCGTTCCAGGAAATTATTTTTTGGTGATGGTCATCAGCTGAGCATTAGGCCCCAGGGCCTCTTGCTTTGTGATATGTCTACACAGATGTTGATAGAGCTTCTTACTTGGTCAACCAATTCTATGATGTTTGCACGGAAAGAGAGACTTTATGAGGAAAATTGTCACAGATTATTCATATTGGTGTTTGTGTCACAATTAAACTATGTACATGGTCAATTATACTCTGTAAACAGTTTGCCATGTACACAAGTTAGTTTGAGGTTGTACATGTCACTCAGAAATTTGTGATCAGAGGATTGGTTGTTTATACAGCAATTGCCATCATAATTGTACTGACAGTTGATATGCATATAAATTACATTGTATTTCAACACTTTATATACATGCACTAAGAGGCAAAGATGTGATTTCCAAGCTGATTCTGCAGGGGCATTCCCAGATCAATATATAAAATGAGACTACTCTGAATGTATGCCGAGTTTTGCTCCATGGTGCCATCAAGTGCATGTATGTCAACACCTGCTGATGACCAATGACAGGACAATCCCATCAAATCTGCTCCATGTGGCAGGCACCTTCCATTCCTTGGCCTCATGTACTTATTTCTGACACAAATTTTCCCAATCTCCCCAAGGGAAATCCAGTTAATATTTCTCTATTATTGCTGAGGATAAAATGTTCCCATGGCAGTAAAACAATCTTATTCCTTGTGGCAGGATGGTGATAGGAATGACAAGCTACAACACTTGTTTTTGCTCCCGTGGGGAGGCTTTATATTTAGCTGGGGATAAAGATGCAGATGGGTTTTCATGGGGAAGATTGGGAAGCAATCCATCTGTCATTCAAAAAGTCGAGAAAATTGAGACAGAAAAGTGGAATATTGATGTGCATGTGTAATGGTAAATACTACAAAGGCGTCGAACAGCACAATACTTCTACATGTAAATGCCCCGGATACTCAAGAGACTTACTTGACATAAGCCTTAATTTTAAGGCCTATATTTGGAATATTATAGCTCAATTAGTATTTGAATGGTGCTATTAAGTCGGATGATATTCAACACCTTATCAGAGGTTTTATTATCCTGGTATGATAACATTATTTTCTAAGTAATTGTGACATGTATGTCTGTGTGATACATGTACATGCATGCATATGCCTGTGTATATGCATACTTAAACTTCCATGTCATACAGTCATTCATTTACTCACTAACTCTCTCTCTCTCTGTGTGTCTCTCTGTATGTATGTGTATATATATATATATATATATATATAGATATATATAGATACACACATGTATATATATTATGTATACACACACACACACACACATATATATATATATATATATATGGTTATGGCGATTGAAGCTACATTCAGGTATGTAAATGTATATATTGTAGAGGTCAAACTCTGAAAAATGATAAAATGTTTCAAAAATTACCATACAAAATATATCACTTGATTTGAGTAATTTTGCTCGAAGTTGGGATTTCTTTTCAAAACTAGCATAATTATACCTTTTTGATATATATGTACATGTATATATATAATTATATATATATATATATATATATATATATATATATATATATATATATATATATATATATATATATATATATATATATATATATATATATATATATATATATATATATATATAGTATTACCCTGATTGTGAATATCTATTAAACATGACCTGATGACATACCCAAATCATAACATGATTGCATCTATTATATCATCCTTAAGATTTGTGGTGATCTGACATCATTTGATCACTTTGCTGAGCTTTGTTTATTCCTGATATCAGCTAATCAGACCATCTGTCATGATAAAACTACAGGATACAACCATGATGTAATCTCTTTCTCAGTCCATCTCTCTCAGAGATTCCAACTCTCCCATTTCAGGAGGAGATATCCTTTTTCTTTTCTTTTCTTTTTTTGTTTTTTTTGGGGTTTTTTTTGGGGGGGGGGGTTGTTTTTTTTTTGTTTTGTTTTTGTTTTTGTTTTGTTGCCTGTTTTCTAAATTCTCCCTCTCTCTCACTTATAATATGTTTTCACCTGCCTAGATTATGTAGATATGAAAATACATGTACGTCATGTATGCCACAGAAAAATGATAACCACATTTGAGCATAGGTTTTGGAAAGCCCAAGTCACATTCCCACAATTATTAGGTCTGTAGGGAGAATACTGTACTGCTATCGAGTCTACATAATTATCCATATACAGTGGTACATATACCTGCTGTATAGCCAAGAAAAAGTGGCCACAAAAAGCAATGTGGTTGTTTATGGCAGTGGTTGTATACAGCAGGTACATGTAGTACTTTATGTGGATCTACCCCTGGCTCAGTTGCTTCCTTCCCAGCTTACAAAACAATCCAGGGCAGGAGGGAGAATCTCCAGGTTATGTAATGCTTTGGGTTGTATATACTCTCTCTCTCTCTCTCTCTCTCTACTGCTGACATTTGCCACACTTTCCAGCAAAACAATAAGGCTAGGAAAATGGGTGCATATGCTGCACACAAGTTTGACTCAATCACACATAAGAAATTTGATTTCTCAGATGATTATGTACAAAATGAACTAGCCAGCCACCTGTTTGCGGTGTTTCATATTTGTCATGGTAATGCTATATACTTTATAGGGTCAGATGGCATCCATGTTTTTCAACAAAGGTAAGTCTTTAATCTCTTTAGCAAATGAAATCCTCATTTGTTTCCTGGTTTGGTTCAGATGTGTTCTTTAAAAGTTCTTAAAGGTAATATCCAACCTGGCAAAGTGACTTCACTTCTTGGTCAAATATCACAAAAATATGCATTCCCTTATAATAACCTATATACTTTAATGTCCAGAAGGCTTTGCAGAATCTGTTTGCACTAAAGGTGGAACTCGATCTACAAAGTTGTTGTATAAACATATTAAGCGTTTTTGATAAAAATGTGTTTTCGCGAAATTTTGAATATTTGTTGAAAACATCAAGATAAATTCGTCAGATTTGTGCTATTATGATGTCAGTACATATATATCTACCAAAGTGCCCCAAAATCTCAAAATGATCCAAAACTGGTTGGACATTACCTTAAATACTGTAACATGTATGTATACTTAGCCAGTCCACATCCTAGATTATTACGTATTTGGAAATTGTTTCTGACTCTTTGAAAAAGAAGTGTGTACTGAAATTGTATTAAAGAAAACCTCATGATATATTAGTAGATGTATATGACGGGGGCCATGTGGTTGAACAGTTTCTCCTAATCTTTATTTCAGTTAGCATGGTAAGTAGGCCATTAAGGCCTCCCCAGACAACACAGCTGGGTATGCATAAGGTCCATCCATTTTTCATTTAAGTTCCTTTGTTTTAATATGTGAATTTTGGCCTTGTGTGTGGTTGCCATGTGGAATATAACATGTGTTAACTTTGCTGTGTGTAATTTAGCCATGTGTGTTTGCCATGTGGCCCTATGTGTACTTGGACCAGCATTCAGCTGGCAATCATAAGAATTCTATGCTTTTGGTCAGGATCCATGCAACAGGGTGATCATGACACACACAAATCAACCCATCCATAGAACTCATTTCTTGTCATCACATATAGTACAATCAAAATCAAATTTAACCTGAAAAATCAACCATAAATATCCCTTGAATTGGGCTTGCCAGTGTGGGTAAAGTAATGTAAACTTCTTTTGCCACATGCATACTACATTAGCCAAAACCATGAGTAAAATGTATATTTTCAAATTATGCTATGCAAATCTAAATAGTCAAGTTAATACCATGTCTATATGCATCAAATTTTGAAAAAAAAAATGAAATATCATGACTCAATTTGGCTAAAGCATACAAAATTTTGTAAGCCAAATCATATCTTCTTCATCCACAGACTATTTAGCAAATGGTTAACACTAACTTAGAGACACTGTCTTTTTATCGCTCCCCAATACATGTACATCGCTACCAATTCCCATCATGTCAAGAACATGAAAAGCTGCAGACCTAGACTTTTCAATGTGATTACAGACCAGCTCAAAAATGTCAGGTGAAATGTACATTATATGGTTTCAGCTGGCGTCATTGCGTACTACATCTGCATGGCTGTGTACTTGTACGGCGACCTGGCTATATATGCAGCGTCTGTACCAAAGTCGATGAGAGATGTAGCATGGTAAGTGGTTGTCATCAGATTATGCTATTAATAACTTCTATCTTGGAATTTATTGTAGTTCAAAATTATATGGATTTCTACAGTATGTATCAAGAACAGATCTTGAAAGAAGTATTTTCACCACATTCAAGCCTTGCCTTCAAATTACATACAAAAAACATGGGAATGTCTTGAATGTAATGTTTTTGCAATGTGTGTAGGCCCTGTAGTGCGTTTTCAAACAGATTATAGTGTAATGCTTGGATATGCACCATCAGGTGATTCCTCCTATTTAAACCACATCAATGAGAAACTTTCTGGTTTAACTTAGAAGAACACTTTTAACCCTTTTCTGGTCAGAATAAGACTGAGTCATTAGCTCTCCTTGGTGCAGGTCAGGTGCATTGCACCAAGGTCAAAGAACAACTGTTGACCTGGGACGTCCATTCATGATATCAGGTCTTATGTACAATTCTCATCTAAAATGTTTTTTGTTAACTTTCAGTGTCACATTTTGGACTGAGTCAACAGCTTTCCTAGGTGAGCTTTTGGCATGTTGTGCCTAAAACACACCAAGGAAAGTTGTCCTAGACTTATATGTAACTACAGGCGTGCTGTTACTTGAATGAAATGTATTTTTACAAGGAACATGAATCTAGCACCCTTACTATAATTCAGAGCAGTATGTGTTAAGTAGTTGGCACTGAATGAGTTAATATGAAATATATTGAAAAAGCTTTAAGTTGAGAACAATTTATATCTGGGCACATTTGGCCAATTTTGAGCAGGAAATGGTCGGTGACAATATGGATGGATGTTTCCCTGTTATCAAATAACAATGTCACTGGCCCTTCATATCACAAGAGAGTACAATACTCTCTTGTGATATAAAGGACCAGTGGTTTTGTTGGAGCAGTTGGTCATGTGAGGGAGTAAGTGGCTATAGACTAGATAGATTTTGCTGGGTCAATATAATTAGGTATTCAGATATATGTATGGTCTGAATTGATTACATGTACTTCCATGTTCTGGTTCAACCAAGTATGTAATACTTGGCCTAAAAAATTAACATATTATTGCCCAAGTATAGTACCGTTGTATCTTTACTTGGAAAGTGAAGCAGATGCTGTTATGTTGTCTATCAAGGGTTTTAATGTTAGCCTGTCACAGGCCCAGTGTTGTCCATACAGGGTGACAACCCAAAGGCCAGTGCAGATGACCAAGCACAAGTAACTGGGCCAATATAAATGCACTTGATTACTGATAATTTTTTAATTGAATAAGTAAGCTGCTGAGGTGTGACACAATATGAATGTACTCCCAGTGACATGACCACTATAGTGGTGCACCTTTAGTGGTAACACTAGGCAATGCCTTCATTTCTGAGGTGAATGGTCCATCATGCTGGGCATCCCTAATAAGTTTACATAGGCCTCAGCTGTTTATGGATGACCATAATCACTGATGTCATTATTAAATTATTAAATAGCTTGCCCACAGTTTTGGGAGAATAATATCGGGGCAGTTAATTACAACTGCAAAATGATTGTACAAATGTGAAGGCCTTCCTGTGGTCAAGTGGCTCAAGGCTTCTTCATCTGTGACACTGCATCTCAATATGCACAAGTTTAATGCTGGCTTCACAAGTTGACTGTAGGCCTACACACACTTGTGTGCAGATGACAAATGATCCCAGGGCAGAGTAGATTTTGGAAAAAAATTATGACCACAGGGTGAGTGGATTTTGAGAATCCCAAGCACTCTTGGAAAACAACTTGAGCCCAAAATTGCTGCAGCCAAAGAATATTAATTTTTAGCTGTAATGATCAAAGGTCGCAGAGCTTATATGATCACTCATGTCCGTTTGCTTGCATTGAAGGTATTTTTTTCCTGGAGTCCCCATGACAAGTAATGCTGATGTTTTGGTTGCCCCAATGGCTAGTGCATTAAAATTTTTATTTGCCTTCATTGGGATTTCACTTGTCCTGGGATGGAAGACATGCAAATTGGTGAGACCTGGATCTGTAGGTCTAACTTCCTGTTTGAAAACCAGTAACAATATACAGATGTATGTTGAATATTCTGGGCTAACTTAGATTTTACTGCACCTGTAATGTGCACATATTGACCTCCTGGTAAGGCCAGCCTTAAAAATATTTCTGTTTCGTATAACAAGGCCTTGAAAAATTTGATGAGGCAGGGAGGATTTTTTTTTTTTTTTAAACTACACATACCTACTACGTATTACTGCAATATGGGCATCATGCCAGTACGGGGACTGATGGACTTAGTATTGATACAAGATAAACAAGATTCCAGGTTCAAATTTTTTTATTAAATCTGTATTAAAGCAAGAGACTGCCACAGATGAGGTTGTAGCAGGACAATATATGCTTCCGGCTGGTTTGCTGGCGCTGAGACAGAGTAGCCTTAAGTTACTGTAAGTACACCTCGGCTTGGCTTGAATTGGGGTGGGTCCTTTGCTATTTTAAACATGCACATGTACAGGGCTTCAAGAAACAAAGGATTAGCGTAATTATAAAGTTGCCCTTTTTTTAAAATATCACAGAAGAAAAAGAGTAAGATATCAAATACAAATGTGCAGTTTTAATTTTCACTTGACAACAGCAGGGGAGGGGAGGGATGTATGATGAGGGTTCCGAGAGTAATTATTACAGGTCATGAACACACCTCTTTTGTGTGTATGTGCAGGGACGTGGATTAAGAGTTTTATTGCTCTATGGTCAAGTCAGATTTAATCTCGGGTAATTTAAAATTAATAGGTAATTGCCCAGTCAGGCAACCAACTTTTTTTTCGCTGGGAACTATATTCCTCAATTTTTCATGACACAGTTACAAGTTGCAGTTGTTTGCAAGGCTGGCTACGGGGGGGGGGGGGGGGGGTCTAATCACTTAAAAAATCAGAGCTTTCGCAGCACGTGCGTGGGGCGCCGATAGGTGATAATAATCGCTAATTGATAAACATTCTAAGTTTAAACAATTAGTTGGTCTGCAGTTGTATTCATCAGAACTTGATCTCTGTCAACACAAGCAGACATTTTCACTGTCGCACACTACATACAATTACGTTACGATAGCAAAGGTACCGGCAGTAATTATCGGTTTGCTGAGCGGGGTCACACTTCTCACCGTCAGTGTGATCTGCCCAAATGATGTCAAAGCGGGGTCAAAATACAATAAAATTTGCATGCCGAATTCATCTGCAAATTAACATCAAATGCCATTTATCGGTGTGTTCTAACAGTGTTGGAAAAAATAGGTGCCTTGACATGACTTCCAGTCACACGCAAGTGACAGCGCGGAGGGGATCTGCGGTGAACTGACCAAGTCTCACGGACTGATTTGGGACACACTCGGCTATTCCCGCTATCCCCTACCTTTGCGTATTTGCCTGTGACTCCAAATAATCGTTGTAATTAACACTGGAATCTTTATTTACGAATGCTGCAATATAAACAAAGCTTCCCGTTTGTGTGTTCCCTCCGTAAATTATGACTGATTCACACATGTTCACTGGGCGGAAGCCATGATGAAAACATTGTAACACGAGCCGTGATTGGCTCATTTTTGCATGTGACTCAATTGACCAATCGGGTGATGTGTTGTGCGTCAGACCACATGGCCAAAGCAGCTGTTTGTGTACAGTTGCAGGAAAGATGTCGATGGTGCGCACACTCGATTTCTGATTTGAAATATTAGAATTTTGGTTTGAATTTGATTAAGGAACACCTTTTATTGCAAGGAACTTGCCAATACTGTATACGCAAATTTACTACGATGTACCGATAGCATTCATGGTGGGTACGCAAACGATATGCGTTTACAGAACTGCAAAACGGGGCGGGCGAGTAGCGTTAAATCAAGCCTGAAAAAAAAATCTTTTTTGCACTGTTGAAAAAAATATTCCAACCGCAACGTTTTGCGCACACCGGGCGCGTTATACGAAACAGAAATATTTTTAAGGCTGGCCTAATCCAACATCCTATTTATACAGTCCCCAATTTAATATCAAAGGCCCAGCAGTGTGGTCCCTGCCTTTGTAGCTGAACCATATTGTAGTGGTGTGCCAATTCACCAATCAGGAACCACAAAATAGTTAACCCACATAGGCCTAGCTATATGTATACTATACAATATATACACTCATGTTGGCCCACTATTTGGTATATGGGGCAAGTTTGTTAGATTGTATGGTATATAAACCAAAAAATGACATACAGTGGTCCTTTTCACCATGCAGAAACCACCCTACTGCAAAAAGGTGGTCTTGAAAGACAGGTGGTCTCTTAAGGCAGGTAGATCAACTTGGGAATTATTGGACTAAGGAATCTAAGGTGGTCTGTCATGAAGGGGTGGTCTCTCACAACAGGGTCTCTCATGGCAGGGGCCACTGCCTTGGTGTTACATAATTCATTGGCAACTAATAAGACAAAAACACTGCTGTGACAATATTGGGAAGTTGAACACTTATCGTTTTTCAATAGGGTAACATTAAACCTAGAGTCTGCTGGTCTACACATATGTCAGAGGTTCAGTTATCAATAGAAATATGTAACTGCCACAGTGACCCATCCTGTGTTGTTGAATACTGGATAATCAATGAGGGCTTCATATGACAAAATGACAGCTAATTGTCTTGCAAAAAAGTGGTGCTGTGTTGGAGAGGTTAAAACCATGACTTGACTTTCAACTGAGGAGAGACCTACATTTTGAGGATTAAACAATGGCATAATCCCAGAGGCAAAGGGTAGAGGGCAGCACTGATGTTAAAGGTCACCTGGCCTATTCTGACCAATATTATAGTCACAGCAGGTCATGTGACACCGCTTGAACAGTGGCTATCATCTGACATGTAACATGTACAATGTCTTCATGGCCAAACATGCATCAGTTTGCTGACCTCTCTGCCAAATAAAACACAGCAGAACGTATCATTGTCAGAGATGGACTGCTGTAAGATACAGTGACTCCAGCTCACAGCAGTCACCATATGTGACAAAGTTAACTCTGTGGGACCTAGAAGTAGGTGCAGGTTATGTCTGTGTCCATATTGACATGCAAGGTGTCTACTTACAGGTTGTCAAGACTGGAAATTGTACATGGGACTTCTCCATGTTGATGAGCACATGAGCTATTTTATGGACTTTCGACTATTCTTCTGCTAACCTTTTCTTTGAAAGATTATAATTTGGGTATACTATGTCTGCTTTAGTCTGCGATGAATATCATTTGGTTGCCAAAACACCATGCATGGAAATATCAGAATGCATGTGTGTGTACTTGAAATATATCACATACATATCAAATATAGAGTTGTACCTGTTGTATGCATCCACTGCCATGACAGGTCACCTGTTCTTTGTGGCTTCATTTTTCTTGGCCACAAGAGTCAGTTTCTTTGTTTATTTACCTGCAGTGTCAGATCACCTGCTGCATGTGACCACTTCCTTGTGTTGAAAAGGGTGGCCATATACAGCAGGTAACCTGTCGATAGAGGTAAGTTTCCAAAGAAATTTACTCTTGTGGTCAGAAAAGAAAAATTGGTCACAAAGAGCAGGTGACCTCTCACCACAGTGGTCGCATACAACAAAAAGCACTATATGTATACAGTGCTCCCTCTCTTGCAAGGCCCCGGTCTCCAAAGGTGACATTCTTTTGCAGCAAGTGGTGGCACTAAGACAGACCACCCCTCTTTCCAGGCCAATTAGTAACTGCATTTTGGTGGCCTTATAACAGGGTGACCATTACATGTGAATATATGTTATACCTTTACAATGGTGCCCAATGCACAGTATATGACCCTTTTTGTAACCTCCCGCTGACCCTGAAAAAAAAAAATGGCCACATAATGTGCAATACCAGTCATGCTTAGTATTGTAATGTCTTCTACATGTACTGTGACATACGATGTAGGTACAGAGTTCATTAATTGTAGAATTAGGATTGAAGTCTGATGTCGCAAGTATGATTCATAAATATCAAAATCTGAGTATACAAGTCATGTATACTGTTGTGACTCCACAGAGGTCCCTTTCATGGTTGAAATGCTGTCATTAGAAACCAGTGTGTGGCTAAACGCTTGTTACATATATACACACAATTTTCTATTATTTTTGCATGATGCAGCAGTGTCAGTGTTAACCAGGCAATGTGGGAAATGTAATTACCATATGCACTGGCTACAGGTATAACACTGTGGTGTTAATGAGGCAAGGTGGGGAATGTAGGTGTTCTGATGTAACTGTGTTAATGTGGCAATATTGTAAACACCTATATTGTGTAGATGTGACAAGGATATGAGTTTAACTGACTAGTATCTAGATAGGGACTGGTGTTTCCAACAGCAGAAATTTGCTTTTCCTCATGTAACACCATGTACAGTTGCATATACATGTAATTACCAGCCAGGAGTCACTGCTGCCAACCACAGCAGCAAATGCCTGAACATGTGACATTCACATTAGCTGCGGTACTGCCTTCATATGTATCGTTAAAGGAGGAAGTACCTATATGTATGGGCACTGTTATCCATATATGAAACTAACAATGTGGATAAAATTAGCTGTTTATGAAGTCATAGTTGCATTCTTTAAACCCACACTGAACATATCGAAGTCATCTTATATATGTTTGGAATAAGTACTCTTTATTCCCACCAATTGTGACACTGTTGGTTTTCTTTCAGTATGTCATTGTGGCAGTTGATCATCACTGTTGGCTTAGGACAAGGTCAGAAAATTTGGCAGGAAGTCAGTACGCAAGCCCATATTAACAGCGTGCAAAGAGAGATTTTTATTTAAAACAGTGGAACTGAGTTAACTATGTTAATTACACATGTCAGAGCTTTTTGTGGGATTCACATGTAGTAAAAGGCTCAATTGCTGGCCGATTCTGTAAGGCATGGCAGTTTAGTCTGTCATAGGGCAAATGTATTGTTGATGTAAGAATTGCGAGTGCTTTAATCAGAAAAATTTCATGATGCTGCAAAGCATAAAATTACTATAAAGGGCAAAAAGAGAAGCAGATGACAAGAGTTGTTATTAGGCAATTTGACAAGTTTATTAGGTAAGAGTGTAAGCTAACACTGAACCTTCTTGTACATTTACTTTCAGCACATTCCAGCCCAACGACAGCTCACAGTGTGGGCTAAATATTTCTGACTCTGTTCCCTGCTGGCCGGGGGTAGAATCTATTAACAGAGATGATGCATACAGGATATTTTTAGTAAGTTGCAGCAAATCATTAGTTTGTAGCTGAACAACTTTGAAATAATTCAGGACATGAAAATTGGAATTAGAGTGACAGGTCAACATGGAAACCAGGTGCAACACATGTGGCCTGTCTCATAAAATATGAAATAGATAATGCAAGATTTGTTGGCCCAACAAAGAAAATGAAGCTGTAAATTATGCCCATGATTTTTTTATTTGACAGAAATATGATATGAAATGATGGAAGCATTGACACCAAATACCAACAGTAATCAATTTAATTTTATTGCCTCAGCTGACTTGTCAGTCAGCCGAGCTTTTAGGAGGCCCAGTCATCCATCATCCGTCGGCAATTCACATTTTACTTCACCCAAACCAGTAGCCAGATCCTCTTCATACTGAGGGGGATCAACCTTGGGTGGGTCTCTACAAAGTTCGTTCAAATGGTCATAGTCCAGTGATTTTTGGATTTTTTATATTTTTTTCTAGCAGATCTAAAAAATTCTCCAACAGAACTGCTCACCCATTTTCTTTGGTATCACACAGGGACTATTAGTTCTTAATTTGTTCACCAGGGGGTCCTGCAAATTTTTTGTTTGTTTTGTTTTTGTTTTTTTTTTTGTTATTCTTGATGTTTTGTGTGTTTTCGCTATTTTTGACTTCTTCAGAACCATCGGTCAGATTAAGCTGAAACTTGGTGGATATGTTCCTTGTGAAATGGTCAAACAAATTTGTTCACTACATGGCATTCCTATGGATTCCTGAGTTTTAATGATTTTTTTTTTTTTTTGTAATTTGGGTACTTATCAATAAATGCACCTTTCGTATTGATAACTATGTACGTCAATGGGCATTCTAATGCTCAGTATCATGTATTTTCTCCACCAAGTACCAATGTTCTTTTTAAAGTTCTACTAAAAAACATGCATCTTCAATTTCTCAGGCTCCAGTAAAATTTATTTTTTTAAATGAATTTGTCTTTAGACAAATCTTAAAAGTTCTTCTAAATGTCACATGCACTCAGCTAAAGCTCAACGCAGGTCTGTTGAGTTGCAACTTTGATTTTGTGAACAAGCTTAGATCAGCTGAGCATGGGCTGTTCACACAGCCCTCTTGTTATCTGTTTTAATCAAATGTGTGTACTGCAGATGATCCAAGTAATCAACAATTGTCATTGCATTTACTTGATTAAAAAGCAGTGTGATAAATTTACAAGATGACACACTCATGGTTTATATGTGTTGGTTAACATATGCACGTAATTGATGACCACCTAAGAGTATCTATCATGTTTGTAGGCTGCCTTCACACTTTGCTTGGGACCATTTGTATTCTTCTCTGTACAGAAAACCAAATATTTACAGATTTTCACCACATTAATGAGATGGCTAGGTAAGTAATAACATGTATCATTGTGTATGCAAAGTCACATTTACTGAAACATATTTTATTGGATGTTTTGATACTTCTGAATGTTGTATAAATTGTATTATTCATCAGGCCTCCCTGATTGCTCATTTACCCCTTACATTTTTATGTCCCCTTTGAAGAAGGCAGGGCATATAGCTTTGCTCATGTCGGTCGGTCGGTCAGTCAGTAGAGAGATTGGTTTCCACCCCATAACTCAAGAAGTTTTTGAGATAGGACTTTGATACTGCCCATGCTCTAGACAGTATAAGGGCTAGGTGAAGTATGAAGGTGGTTGACTTTGACGCTATTTGCAAGTCAGGAAGGTACTATAGTAAGTTTTTGATTCTGCACAATAACTAGAAAAGTTTTTATGATAGGACCTGTATATTACACAGGATTGTAGTCCTTGTCCAGGGCTAGATCAAGTTTGAAGATGGAAGACCCTGACCTGAATTCAAAGGTCACAAGGTCAGTGTACTGAACTTGGTTTCTGCATTGCCGCTTAGAATCTAAGTTATGACTTCAATATTTAACATGGTAATAGCTTAATTAGGGCTTGGTCAGCTTCGAAGATGGATGACCTTGACCAAATTCCCAAGGTCACCAGGTCAGTCGGTTGGACAATAGAGAGATTGTGGTTTTTTAACACCATAATTCAAGAAGTTTTAGAGACAGGACTTTGATAGTGTTCAGGTGTATACTCCTATATAAGGACTAGGTAAAGTATGAAGGTGGTTGACCTTGACCTTGATCTTATTTCTAGGGTCACGGAGGTACTATACTGTAGTAAGTTTTGGTTTCCGCACGATAATTGCAAAAGATTTTCTGTTAGAACTTGTATATTGCACAGGATTATTTTCGGTATCCAGGGTTAGGTAAAGTGTGAAGATGGATGACCCTGACCTAAATTTAAGGTTAGAAGGGTACTTTAATGAACTTGGTTTCTGCATTGTAACTCAGAATTTAAGTTATGACTTCAATATTGCGCGTGGTAATAGTCTTCAATTAGGGCTTGGTCAGCTTAGAAGATGGATGACCTTGACCAAATTCCCAAGGTCACCAGGTGAGTCAGTTGATTGGTAGAGAAACTGTGGTTTCCACACCATAACTCAAGAAGGTTTCGAGTTAGGACTTTGATAGTGCCCAGGTATAGACTCCTATGTAAAGACTGTGTGAAGTATTAAGAGGTCGACCTTGACCTTAGTTCAAAGTCACAGAGGTACTACAGTAAGTTTTGGTTTCCACGCAATAACTAGGAAAGTTTTTATGGTAGAACCTGTATATCACACAGGATCATAGTCCTTATCCAGGTCTAGGTCAAGTTCAAAGACGGGTGATCTTGACCTAAATTCAAAGGTCAGAAGGGCACTTTAGTGAACTTGGTTTTTGCATTGTAACTCAGAATTTAAGTTGTGACTTCAATATTGCACGTGGTAAGTCCTCAATTAGGCTTGGTCAGCTTCAAAGATGGATGATCTTGACCAAATTCCCAAGGTCACCACCTAAAGTCCTATTAGTGAACTTGGTTTCCCCATGATAACTGAAGATGTGTTTCAAATGCTAAAATTTTATATCGAGCTCATCCCAACATGTATCTTGGTGCCTTTATTCTCACATCAGTGTAAATAATAACTACAGGGATTTAAAGCTTTTTACCACAGCAGGACAAAGAACTAGCCCCTGTGATAGGGCATCAGGTGCAAAAGTACTCTTTTTCGCCTGGTAAACAGCTACGTATTTTCACACTGGATGACCCCAAACCAGTACATTCATTTTCCTTATTAGGAATATGAACAGTTCAAACATTTGGATGAAATTTTGAGTTATGTGGTAATGAAATTGAAACTATGCTTTGAGTCTAGAATACGCATGTGCATAGACGTTCACAACATAGCAATGCAATTGTTATCCCTCTTTATGAATATGGTAGCATTTTCAAATCTCTGCCAGTGCCTTACAAGACCTATCCAAGGTCAAAACGCATCGCACATTTGCTGTTATTACCTTGGCTACTTGCCTTGTCATATTTGCTCCTGAAGATGTTTTGACCTAGGGCTTTCATACTGCACAGGAATATAGCCTTCTGTAAGAGCTAGGTTAGGTTCTGAAATGTGTGACCTTGAGTCAATTCCCAAGGTCACAGAGCCACATTACTGAATTTGGTTTCTGCTTAATAACTGCAGAATTTTTGTGCCAGAGCTTTTATTTTGTAGATGTTTATAGTCTCTTATTAGGGCTAGATCAGCTTGAAGGAAGGGTGACTTTGGCCTAGTTGTCTCGCCAGCATGAGCTGTTGGCGAGACTAAGCAGTGACTTTCTGGACGTCTGGACGTCCATCAACAAAAAACTTCGGAGTGGCATTATTTCACTAAGTACACTGGGTGGGGATTTCATACTTGGGTAAATGATTTATAGTGATGGTCACTATAGATTTGTACCATCACTGTCACACTTCATTGGTTACATCATGCTTGAATGATCATTATAGAAAAACTTCAGAGTCGCTTGAATTATGCTGGTGAGACATTCATGCCCCCGGGCATGGCTCTGGTTTGGTTTCTGCATCCACTTCCCAAGGTCATAAGTGCCCCATTTAGTACTATCAACAGGGAAACGAGGGTGAACATAATGACGGTAGTGGGGCATCTACATGTATGTTTTACAGACATGTCTTGTTTAGATATATTTGTGACCACAGATATTGCTTTTCTTTTAGATGAATTTCCAATTATGGTGATTATATAGGGAAAGAAACCATAAATACTAATAAAACAGCAATATGCATACATCTTTCAAAAAGTCTCTTCTGCATCAAAACTATTTCAAGCATGCCTGAAAATGAGGAAAAAATGATGTGGCTAACAGAGAAAAAATTAATCGTTGCTTCATTAAAAAAAATCACTGGTGGCACAGCCATAGGTAAATACACTGTATGTTTACCAGACCATCCAATTTTTTTTTTTTTTTTGGGGGGGGGGGGCAGAAACAGCAGGTCTATTTTTAGTAATGGTCCAGTCTACCTATGTTGACACTGTGCATCTAAATGCCTCTTATTTATGACCCCTCCCACATAATTATAGCTCACCATCTGTCAAAATGAAAATTTTGTTTGTCATTAATATCGTGATACTTGCATGTACACTGTATCATAAAATTCTCAATTCAAAATTTATTTCTTGAAAATGATTAATAAGACTTGATGGTACATTTTCTTTGGTTATTTTGATAATTTAACATGTATTTTATTATTTTTTTTTTTGACCTATCATTTCAGCATTTTCGATGATGATAGTTCTGGCAATCATACGCCTTGCCAAGGGTGAAGGTCAAGGTCGACCTCCAGTTGCAAACTTTGATGGCGTGCCCAATCTTTTCGGAGTATGCGTGTATTCCTTCATGTGTCACCACTCTCTGCCCTCACTGGTGACCCCCATGAAGAAAAAGGACAAGGTATATCCACTCTTCGCTGCAGATTACCTATTAGTACTTGGCTTTTATGCCCTGCTAGCGTTCACAGGGATCTTCGCATTTCAGGAATTAGATGACCTCTACACACTCAACTTCAAGCCAGATAACTGCAAGGGAGAGACTGAGCCTATAACAAACATCGCCTTTATACAGTACTTCCTGGCTTTATTTCCTGTTTTTACTCTGAGTACAAACTTTCCCATAATTGGGGTCACATTGAGGAACAATCTTAAGACACTCTTTCATCGAGAAAGAAAAGAGTATCACTGGTTTGTAGATAGGGTTGTCTTTCCATTAATAACACTTATTCCACCGATAGCTGTGGCATTTGCAACTCATAACATTCAGACATTGGTGGGAATAACTGGTTCCTATGGTGGGGCAGCCATCCAGTACTTCATTCCAGCGGCTTTGGTATTCTATGGAAGACGCAGTTTATCTTCTCAAAAGGTTGAACCCAACAAATTTAAGTCTCCATTTGGGCATGTAGCCTGGGTGTTTCTAGTCTTAATCTGGGCAGCAATCTGTGTCATTGTTGTTTCAATTAACCACATCATCACGGGGAAGTAGCAGATGCAATACAAGTGGTGAACCATCAGAAGGAGTCAACCGGTGTTTGCCTGTTGTACATGCGCTTCTATTAGTGTAAAGCGTGAAGGTACAGCAGGATTCAGCTTTAACTATTTCAGTGCCAGTGTTGCCAACCTTCCTGAATTACCTCAGAGCATGTGGAATTTTGAAGGTCCTGATCAGCTTTCACTGGACTACCAATCCTAATGAGCCTTGACACCTTTGGGCAAAACCCAACCTAAACAAGATTTTAGACTACATCAGAGAAGCCAGCTGTCCCTCATCATCAGGGTTTGTCCCTTAAATTAGCTGCAATTTTGATCACTTTATGGTGTTTCTCCTGGATTAATGCTCAATATTCCCTTGTGTACTCTTTGTTAAATATTCTGTCCCTAAATTGCTTGCATAAATGTACCTGAAATGGCATTTTGAATGTTGGCATCTCTGCTAGATCTGGTGATGAGACATGGTCAGACAACCTCATCCTGAGCAAAATTACAACGTATATTATCAAAATACCAAGTGATGACAGAAAAAATGTGTTTTAATTCTGCATTTTTTTCCCCAAACCCTCTCCATTGCCACCTCCCAAGTAAACGTTGGCAACACTGGCAGTGTCGAAAGACTTAGCCCACATGGTAACTTGTTTTCAATATAGTAACATATATGAACTTGCCTGGGATGCAGACTGACAGTTATATACAGTGGTCCCCTTCTAATAAGGCCACCCCAAATGCAACCAGAAATGTGACCACATTAGATGGGTGGCCCCTCTTGAGATGGACAATACAATGGAAATACCACTTTTGTGGCATGGACAAAATCAGAATACAAGGTACATGTATGTGAGATGGCAATGTCAAAGTGTGTTGATTGGTTACAGAAATAAAGGGAAAGAAAAGAGATGGTGGGTAACAGGAAAAGAAAGGTGAAGGAAAAAAAGGAGACAGCAAACTAAAGTGGCAGAGTAAATCTCTCCTCGATTTTGAGAAGCAAAGAAAAATGTAAGCTATCAAGGCAACCATCAATAATGATACGGGTATAGGTCATATGCATATTAATTTCCCACCAGAACTGCATGCCCAATTGCCTAGTCTCACTTGGCCGGATATGGCGAGATACGAGTCGGCACTTGTTGGGACAAGCAGAATATTACTAATATTTTGGAAATAAAGAATACTTATGAAAGGCAGATGAAAATTTATCTCTATATATGGCTCGGGAAGCACTAGATGAATACCAGTTTGGCATTTGTGTACTTACATTTCTCAAAAAAAAAATGCTAATTTTGTGAGAAATGAACATATGGCCCTGTTTGTGACAGTGATGTGATCCGCACGTCCCCTGTGATCGTGTGGCGTCAAACCTGTGCTTTGTGGTGGTAAATTAATGTGCATGCGGCATATTGGGTTATATGAGAGAATGATATGAAATGTAATTTAAGTCTTAACTTAATAGCATGAAGTATGATGAGAGTTCAGTGTCTGTGAATTCTTTGTTGAAGTTGCATCTTGTATTGACTTAAGTCTCTTTAATACTCAGATTAAATTTTGCAAAGGTGCAGGGGGGGGTGGTTACACAGCTGCTTGATGGAATGACCACACAGGGAGAGGAGCATATTACATGTACATGTTTCTTGATGCATCCAGTTTCTTCAATGAACACTTAATGGATTTTAATCCCTTCATAATAATGTCTACTGCAGCCATGGACGGTCTCAAGATGAATAATTTTTCAGGTGAAAATGTGATTTTATATTTTGATTCATATCAAAACAATTACAATTTCAATTCTGACTGCACGTAAAAGCACAAATAGCGCTTCTAAGTTTTTCTTACAATCAAAAGGTGCAATTGTCAAAATGTTTGTCTCCCCCCCCCCCTTGTGTGTAGCCATCCCTACGTGTAGAAAATATGTTACATAAATGCACAATTTTTCCCAGAGAGTTTCCATTTGTCCCAACATTTCAAGTCCCAAATTGACAAGAATTCAGGAGTGACATGGTATAATTACAATGATCCCAGACATCCTGAATAAATAAATGTTGAGATTGGAAAACTATCTTGTCAAAATTAAGTCATAAATGCAAGTCAATTTGAAAACTGAAGCAGATAAAGCAGCCTAATACTGGGGTAAGAAAGTGATTTTGGGGGGAAATATGATTACATGTACAGTGGTACCCGCTCTGAATACAACCTCTCGTGAGAGCCTGTACATCTATTTGAAACAGCCCTATCACGACAAGGGTCTATTTCAATAATAGATATACCTGTGTTTTCAGATCACTTTTTGCCAGCAGCAGTGGTGGTAAATAGCAGGTACCACTGTACCTTGAGCATAATGCTGTGATGGGAAACTTACCAGCAGTTTTATACATGTAATAAGCAAGACATTTGTATGAATGTGTATGGGGCCATTCAAAATTGTTATCCTTTTCACAAGTACACAGTCACATAAAGCATGGTTTAAACACTTGAGCAGCTTTGAAAAGTGCAGACCTTTCATATACTTTCCAGGGCAAAATCTGCAAAATTTAAGGACCTCTGATGGCAGTTTGACAATACAACTTCAGCACCAGTTGAAATTTGAAAAAGGGCAAATTCATGCTTTCAAACCAGAAAAGTTATGTCAAAATCAATTTTTGAGGATTTTCAATGACTTAAAAATATGTATGCAATGAAAGTCAAGGACCTGAAAATGTGAAGTGAGATCCAAGGACTTTCAAGGGTGTTTCAAGGTG
The DNA here is from genome assembly GCA_964020975.1 of Hermodice carunculata. Classification (NCBI taxonomy): domain Eukaryota; kingdom Metazoa; phylum Annelida; class Polychaeta; order Eunicida; family Amphinomidae; genus Hermodice; species Hermodice carunculata. The sequence goes on from OZ026613.1 coordinate 44,834,160, forward strand.
CATTATGAACCCTGTGAAAAGACTCTTTTATGTATCCCATCACCCCTCCAAATTAGGTACTTTTAACCCAGATATTGATCAACAGGTTTATTATCTTGGATAGGTCTTGCAACCCCTGCTTTTATTCATACTAGGTCTATGCTTGTGAAGATGAAATTGTTGAATGGCCCCAAAATTACAAAACACCTTATTGAGGACCTTACTACATGTATTTAGTACTTGTCAATCGTTCATTTGCTCAAGCAGTTAGCTTTTCAGAAAGTTGTCTCTCTCAGTGTTTATTTGCTGAAGCACTTTTATTTAAAAAAAAAGAAAGAAAAAAAAAGAAAATTTGCAGAGTGACTGCCTCTAATAATCTAGTACAAAGCTCAACTATTGCATGAGCATGAAATGAACTGACAAATAATCATAAACAGGATCTGTATGTGTATTGTCAAATGGCCATTTAAAGTGCACAGAACATACATGTACATGTACATGGAATTCATGATATTGAATGCTGGAGAATGATTGATTGTGTTTACCGAGAGAATAGCATTTCATGCTAATTTGGTTTGTTGACCTTATTCAAATAGACACGGAGTGGAGATTTGTCTGTGGACAAGACTGATCCAGTTTATTGCACATATTTTTTTTCTCTCTGTTGTGAGGTTGGGTGTATGAAGACATTAACCTTTGTCAAATAAATAAAACCCGACTGAAAAAAACCCAAGGCTTTCTTTGGAGCCAGTCTTGAGGCCAAATGCCAAAATAATGACAATTTGGCTACAGTTATTGATTGTTGGCCACAGCTTTATAATGTTCAGTGTATTGGAACTATGTTTATGAGCATCATTTAGAACAAAAAATTGCAACAAATATTATTTCCTAGTGAAGCCATGGTAAATGACACTTTAAAATGACAATGTATGTACATGCATGTAAAATGATATTTCATTCCCTAAGAATATTCATATTTCAAGGTCATGAATCAAATCAGTCTCAGAAATTCATATTGTTTGCCTGTGTGTGTTTTTTTTAACACAATTGAATACATTAAGCTTCAAAAGGAAAAAAAAATATGGCCTCATTATAAAACAAGTGTGCCCAAGAGGTATGAACTGTAACAAAATTTAATCCATCCTATGAACATGATGGACTATTAACTATTTGTTGTAAGTTATGCGTATTTTTTTTACACAAGTGAACATAGTAAGCTTGGAAAGGACAGGAATGTGTTTTGGATATACATGTAAATCAAATTTGCACTAGGGGCACTGTTGATGCACAAGAGATTGTCCCTACACGTTCACAAATGGAAAACTGGATCCCCAGCTACATTATGTGTACAGTAGGTGCCCATGTGCATTTTTTTTAAATGAAAAAAAAAAATGGCTAGTTTCTCATAGGTCATCTGCTTTAGTGTCAGAGCCCTGTCTCAACCATGTTAACCCCTCTGTTTCCTTGAAGGAAGAAGAAAATGTAATTTTTTTGATATTTGGGCCTCTTTTGTGTAATTTAGGATCTTATTGTGCCCCTTCTGAAAACTCTTGGTAAAAATCTAAATTATAAATTGAAAAAAAAACCCAAAACACCTGGTCTCACTAATTTTGCTCATGATGTACCAGAGAAATCCCACAATGGCCTTAGCACAGCTTGATGGATAGAGGCATAAAACAGTGGGATGGAGAACCTGTGTTTAATACATGTACTCCAGTATGTCCAAGTGTTGAAAGCGAGTTTATTCATCCCACCTTCTCATCAACACAGACGTACACTCCCCAATATTTTAAGGCCAGAGGATAGCACAACTTTAACCTATAACGTTCCAGTTTGGTTTTGAAACCACCAGGAGTCATTTTATGTGTATTGGAGATTTTTGTACAGTGGATATGGGGATATAAAAACAGGATTGATATCTTGTTGAAAAAATGGAAATGTGGATTCCATTGCAAAGACTTTGCAAGAATATTATTGCCATATTGTTACAGTTTTTGTTTCAGAGACTGCTGACTACAAAATATATGAAAAAATAATACTGTAATAAAGATTGTAAAAATGCAGATGTGTTTTCATGATTTGCCTGAGAAACATGCCATAATATTATCCCTTCAAAGAACCAGGCAGTTAGAAAAATGAAGTAAAATGAACCTTCATTGTTAGTTCATTTGGCACATGATCATGGTTATAAAGAATCAGCTGCAGTCAACATCTTTCATGTGGTTAGCAATTAGTGTATCATGTACACTGGCAACTCTTTGTTTCTGTACCTACTCCAAGGCTCATGTAGCCGCTTTTTTTTCCCACTACAGGTCCATTCCACCATGACTTATGGGACATTTGATCAATATTTTCCAAGTTGGATTCAAGTTTCCACAAATATGGACAAGAATATAATGTTATGGCACATCACATCATATAAGGGGATCCACCAAGCTACTAAAATGATTACTAGGTTTTGATAAATTTGACTCCTGGTTGAGGGAGCACATCTAGAATCCTGTTGTGACTTGTGGGACATTTTTGGACCACCCTTTTTGACATTGTATGTAAAGTTGTGATTACTATCTCAGTTTGAGTGATATACTTTTAGGTTTCAGTCCATTAACTGGCTATCGAGGTTAACTCGGCATTAAGTACCAGTTTTGAGATCAGTGCATCCTTCCACCCCTAATTCTATCAATTTTTCATTGTGACTGATGGAACAAAAACAGTGTGACTGATGGGACCCTATCCATGAAAACATGAAGGGTCTTTCCGGTCCAAATTAGTGTAATTCACTTCAAAAAATGGAAATGAAAGACACTTTTTGGAGCACTCACCATTAGGCCTATATTTCGCATCATTCATTTTCTTTCCATTCTTAAATGGTTGCCAATGATCAAATATACGGGGACTTTAGTAATGTGGATAAGCAGACACCCTCGTGTGATGTACACACATTTCCCTTTGGCCCAGGTATTTATGCCGAGATCAACTTTTATCTTCACCCATGTGCCACTTAAGGCAGATTTGCATTGAACCCTTGCCAGTGATGTGATTATGATACATGTATAATGAGTCCAGATGAACAGACAAGGCTCTTTGGGCAGACAAGACTTGATTTTGTCCCATGGGTAACATTGTTTGGTCCCATCAGCCACAGTGGATAGCTTGGTAGTACATGTATTACAAAAAGAAGGAGACATTTACGTGTATCTCAAATCTGGTATGACCACAGATCTAAACTGAGTAGGCAGCAGTTGGACGTAACCCCAAGGTATATCACTGAAAGTGAGTGATATAAACAAAACAAACGATAGTGTGACTTATGGGACATTTGCTAAATGCCCAATAAGTCATGTTAAAATTGATTTCATTCTCTCCCACTGCCTACATATAATTTTTAGCTCTACTGACCAAAGGTTGCAGAGCTTATGGGACTGCTCATGTCCGTCCATCCATCTGTCCCTAAACTTTTGCTCATTAGCATGATACTGTCCACAGTTTTCAAGTTAGCCAATATAATATAACTTTCAGGACTTACAGGGTGTATGAAAATCTAGGCCGAGTTTGATATTGGTGGTGCCACTATTATTATGTAATATAGGGGTCAAAATGTGAAAATCTTGTGAACACTATAGCATATTTAATTTTGGCAGATCTTCACCAAATTTGGAGGGATTGTGGGGGAGGGCAAAGTCTAAGTTACTAGTGGTGCCACCTATAATTTGACAGAAATTAAGAGCCAAAGTGTTTTAAGATTTAAAATTCCATATTTGGAAAAGTAATTGAATTACACTTGCCAAATGTATAGGATATATAGACTATGGCCAAAGGTAGAATTTTATGTAATATAAGTGACCTTCACCCATTTTTGTGAGGTCACCATGCCTGTAAAGTTGAAAGGGTGATTTTGTAATGGCCAGGTGTAGCTTGGACATCAATGGCAAAGAGAATTGAGCCTCCAGATCAAAATTGCACTTGATTACATAATACATGAAACCGTACTTGGTGACCTGCTTGTTGGGTCACTGTGACCCAGTAATTATGGAGTTTGGCGCTTGTCCAAGTTTATTATTTAATTTGCTCAATGACTCGAAAAGTAATGATGCGATTTGAACAAACAGACTTTATATGGAAAGCTGGATGTGGGGCGCATATTTTGAACATAACAATTTTTTAATTTGAGTTGAAGGTCAAGGTCAAATGGCCAGTTTGAAGATTGGGGTCATCTCGTGAATGCTCTGCATCCCACAATCCTTGAGGTAGGCCCATTTAATGTTTAGGAGTTAAAAAGTGTGTAAAAATCTTTGTCAACATCAATGTTGGTGGCACCACCTATAGTATCATGTAATGTACAGGTCAAAATGTGAAAATCTTGTGACTGCAGAACTGTCCACAGCTTTCAAGTGAGCCCAATATAACTTTCAGGACTTACAAGGGGTATAAAAATCTTCGTTTTTTCGATATTGGTGGTGCCACCTACAACATTATGCAATATAGGGGTCTAAATATGAAAAAACTTGCGAACACTCTAGCATCTTTAATTTGTGGCAGATCTTCACCAAATTTGGTGGGATTGTGGGGGAGGTCAAAGTCTAAGTTAATAATGGTACTAGTGGTGCCAACTATAACTTCATGGAAATTATGAGCCAAAATGTGTTTTAAGATATGAAATTCCATATCTCAAAAAGTAATTGGATTAGACTTGCCAAATTTATAGGATATATAGACAATTCCAAAGCTAGAATTACAAATAATATCAGTGACCTTGACATATTTTTGTGAGGTCACCATGCCTGTAAAGTTGAAAGAGGTGATTTTGTAATGGCAGCGTGTAGCTTGGACGTCAATGGCAATGTCAGCAAAGCACCAGGCAGGCCATGGGCCTCTTGTATTACATAATCTAGGTGTCCTTGATATTCTGTCCCAAGGTCACTGAGGAAATAAAGTTAATGACTCACTCATTGTTGTCTTGGCACATGCAACAATATTCATCACAGGAGTTGTACAAATAAGCTATGGGCATTATTAAAAGCTGAATACAAGAGGACTGTGACAGCCCTGTGCTCAGCTGACATACACATCTACCCTTGCAAATTTTTAAGACTTGCCCCCCAAAAAAGAAATTCATAGAAAATCCAAAAATCAATTGGGCATGACCATTTGAACTAAATGGTTGAGACCTGTCCAAGGCACATTAGCACCAAGTTTGAAGTCAATTTGGTTGAAGGTTTTGGAATAACTTGGTGAAGTCAATCTTGTTGAAGGTTTTGGAGAAGAAGTCTAAATTTGAATTAGCATTAGAATGCCCACTGACTTGCAAAGTAATTGATAGGAAAGGTGCATTTACTGGTAAGTACCCAAATAGGAAAAAAAATTAAAAATTAGGAATCCAGAGCAGTGTCACCTGGGGTACAACTTTGACCCTTCCGCAAGGAACATATCCAGCAAGTTTCAGCTTAACCTGCATGATGGTTCTGGAGAGGAAGTCGAAAATAGTGAAAACACACAAAAAAATACTAAATGTAGAATTAAATTGCATCACCACCTTGTGAACAAATTAAGAACTAGGAGTCTCTAGGAGTGTTCCTGTGTAATATCAAAGCAAACAGGTGGCAGTTTCAAAGAATTTTTTAAGATTTGGCCCCAAAAAGAAATAAATTCATAAAAAATCCAAAATTCCATGGAGCATGACCATTTGAACAAATCTGGTAGACACCCACCCAAGGTACACTGCCACCCAGTTTGAAGTCAATCTGGTTGATGCTTTTGGAGAAAAAGTCCAAAATATGAATTGGCATTGGAATGCACATTGACTTACATATAAATATACACGATATAGTAATCAATAGGAAAGGTACATTTGCCAGTAAGTACCAAAATTGAAAAAACCCATTAAAAAAAATCAGGACCCACAACATTGCCACCTGGTGAACAAATTCGTATTTGCAGTGCTGCCACTGCCTAAATACCAAAAAAAAGTATCCAATTTAACTTTAAAAAAGTATAAATTTTCAGAAAAAAAGTATAAATAAAGTATAAATCTGAAGCAACTCACGGGTATTGCAGCAAAATTATACTGTAACAAGAGAACTGTGTGAACAGCCCATGCTCAGCTGACCTAGAGATTCATCACACTTGTGGCTCTGTAAATTTGGGATAGGATCAAGGTCACCCATGTACTGAGTAAGTCTGACTTATATGGAAGAACACTTACATGTGCAACACCAAAGTCCCAGTTCAAGTAGTTCTCAAGTTATAGCACTGAAGAATAAAATAAATGTATGTTGCACTGTGACCTCAGAAATGAGATCAAGGTCACTCATGCACTGTCTAAGCATGACCTTCATAGAGAAAATTAACATGTGCAACATCAATGTCCTAGCTTACTCAAAATAGACTGTAAGTTATCCAGTGAACAGTAAATTTCATATCAATTGTCCAGTGACCTTGGGTCACTCATGTACTGAGTGTGGCCCTCAAAGAGGGTATCTGATGACCCTGTAAAACATGAAAGTAGAACAAGTAGTTCTCAAGTTTTCGTCTGAAGAGTTAAATAAACCTAAGTGACCTTGTGACCTTGACAATGACGTCGAAGTCACCCATGCACTATGTATTATAACTCCGGCTGTCATGCCTTCGAGTCTTCCAATTAAATTTTGAATCAATTAGCCAAGTGGTTTTGGAGAAGATTTTTTTTTTAAGATTTGGCCAAACAATGAACCAAAAACTCATAAAAAATCCAAAAATCACCGGAGCATGACCATTGAATGAACTTAGCAGAGACCCACCCAGGGTACATCCCCATCGAGTTTGAAGTGAATTTGACGAGTGGTTTTGGAGAAAAAGTCCAAAATGTGTATTCCCATTGCAATCACCATTCACTTACCTATACATGTAGTAATGAACACTGTATGCATTAACCAAGAAGTACCCACATTGAAAAATTCATTAAAAATCAGGGATTCATAGTGTGAAGTTCTCACACGAAGATTGTCACTTTGAAAACTTGACAAGTTTATTAATTCCATGGTCCATACATAATGTATGAATTATAATTCCTGTTAGTTCCCAAGGCACAGTATTGCCTGGGTGACGAAACTCACAGCCAGCCTCTTTTAACTGCATAATTTCAACAAGGCAGATTTTCACTACCACTACTTAATAATCTATATAAATTGTATATAAAATAGACTTTGTATGCTTCACACGTTTATTTACGTGCATGATTTGCACATAATTTGGAAATGTTCATTGGCCGAAAGTTCTGAAATGTTAACGCTGACCTTCCCCTTGCACCTTTTGATTGTGGCATCATTTAGGTCGTCCTATTTTCCAGTCAAGATTACTGTACCAGACTCTCAGATAGACAACACTATCACTGATCTTTCAAATGATGACACTGTGCTTTTACCCAAGATCACATCATTATTAAATAACAGCGGACTTGGCCTGATGAAACTTAAGATGCACAATGATGGCCCAAGCATAAGCAGTCAGTTCTTAATGTCACAATGCATAAGATTTTATACTTGTTCTTGGACACCTCAAATCACTGTAAAAATTATAAGTCACTGGAAAATTAAAAAGAATTTTTTTTAAATCTTTACAATAGCATTGCCACCTTGTGAAAAACTTTGATTGGCCTTTCTAGAAGGAACATTTCCACTAGGTTCCAGCATAATCTGAGTGACAGTTTTGGAGAAGTCGAAAATAGCAAAAACACATTTTTTACATAAAAAATATTTGAAAAATCACTGCACCACCTGTTGAACAAATTAAGGTCTAAGGGTCCCCAGAAGTCTTCCTAAGCAATTGGCCAAGCAGTTTTGGAGAAGCTTTTTTTAAGATTTGCCCCCCCCCCCCAAAAAAAAAAAAAACAACAACAAAAATTCATAAAAAAATCCAAAAATCAATGGACCATCACCATTTGTACAAACTTGGTAGGGACCCAAGTACATTCCCACAAAGTTTGAGGTAAATCTGGCCAGGGACTTTGGAGAAGAAGTCCAAAATTTGAATAGTGGACACAGACAAACGGACAATGGATGCCTAACCATCACATAACCTCAGCTGACTGACAAGTCAGCTGAGCTAAAAATCACCCATAGTTGCTTGTAATGAACAAAGAACAGACTTCCATGCTGAGTTGTACCACTTAAAGTGCATTTTTGGCTGTGCCTGATGGGAACCAGGACCTTGGCTATGCATCAGGTATCTCTGTAGCATGGTCCAGATCCTCACTATGACTGACACCAAAACATACAAGGTTTCCGCTAACCTCTAAATGGGAGTATATTGCCCTTTCATATCATGAAATACCCCCTCAGCAAAGTTTAAAGGATACCAACTTCCTATTTTCTTTGTTAACTTTGTAAAGTATAGCAAAAAAATTGACTCTCTTTCAGGTTGGGACCCTTTGAAAAAATTCCTAACAGAAACAGACATTGAACCATGGTTGTCACTCAGTGGGAAGATGGTTCATCATTCTTGTTAACCAGACACTCAGAAAGGCTGTGTGAATGCCTAAAACACTATCCTTACTATCTAACTGAATTCCAATAAAAAAGTTAATAAATTTGTCAAAAAAAAAAAAAATAAAAAAGTATTTCAGGGAAAGAAAGTATAAATAAAGTATAAAAAAGTAAAACAGTGAAAATAAAGCATCATACTTTAAAAAAAGTATCAAGTGGCAACACTGTATTTGTTTGAACCTTCCACAAGGAATATATCCACCAAGTTTCAGTTTAATCTGAGTGATGGTTCTGGAGAAGACATCAAAAATAGCAAAAACACTAAAAAATTATGAAAATTAGCAAATTGCAGCACCACATGGTGAAAAAAATTTAAAAAACTAGGAGTCTCTAGCATTGTTCCTGTGCGATATCAAAGCAATTGAGTGTGCAGTTTTGGAGAAGATTTTTTTTAAAGATTTGCCCCAAAAAATAACAAAAAAAGACCTAAGAAATCCAAAAATCGATGGAGCCTGTCCATTTGAATAATTCTGGTACAGACCCAGCCAAGGTACATTGACAGTAAGTTTGAAGTCACTCTGGGTGACTCTTTCCCAGAAGAAGTCAAAAGTGTGAATTAGCCTTAGAATGCCCATTGACATACATAGTAATCAATAGGAAAGGTGAATTTGCTGATAAGTACCCGAATTGAAAAAAAAATTGTTAAAAATCAGGAATCCACAGCATTGCCACCTTATGAACTTTGTTTGCCCCATCCACAAGGGACATTTCCACTAAGTTTCAGCTTAATCTGAGTGACAGTTCTGGAGAAGAAATCAAAAATAGCAAAAACACACAAAAATTCATTAACAAGAGGATTATGATGATCCTGTATTCTGCTGACTGGCATATCCACATTATTTTTGCAAACTTTCATTATCTTAAGTCAAACTATATTCTGATAAAATTGTAAGCAATTCTGGTCAAAAATAGCTTTAACACACAAAAATTCATGAAAAATTGCCGTTGCACCTGGTGGCCAAAATAAGAACTAGCTGACCCCAGGTGACCTTGTGTGCAATATCAAAGTAATTGACCAGGTAATTCTTGAGACAAGGAAATTTTATTTTTTTTTCAAAAAATAAATAAAATAATGCATAAAAAATAGAAAAATTATTGCATCATCATCTCCTTCACAGACTTGGTAGAGTCCAAATGCATCCATGTGCAAAATCAAAACATTCCATGAAAAAAAAAAAACCACAGTGCCACCTGGTGAACAAATTAAGAACTAGGAGTCCCCAGGAGTGTTGGTGTGTGATGTCAAAGCAATTGGGTGGACAGTTTCAGAGAAGATAATTTAAGATTTACCCCCCCCCCCCCCCCCAAATAAAAACCAAAAAAATCATCAAAAAAATCCAAAAATCACTGGAGTTTGACCATTTGAACTTGGCTGACAGTTTTGGGGAAGTTGATTGTTGAACATGGACGACGGATGACAGATGAAAGACCATAAAGATAAGCTCAGCTACTGACAAGTCAGCTGAGCTAACAACAGAAATTTCAGAAGCTGGACAACTGAATGCTTGAGCAGACTTCTGGCATTAATAACTATGTCTTGAGAATTCGTGTTGATGTGCTCAAAAATTAAGAGTTCTTTATTCACAAAATCTACCAGCTTTACAGTATGTCTGCAAGTCCAGCATAATCTGTATCGGATCATGGGATCAACTTACAGGATGTCCGGCAAACCTCCATGAGGCCTGTCTTGTTTGACTCAAACTGTTCAGTTTGGTCCCCTTAAATGGGGGATTACTCAAGAACTTGTTGTTTCAGACAACTCTCTGATAATCTTTCATCATTGTGATCACAGAGTTGGTTATTTTCCTTTTTTTTCTTTCAGTGCATAACCCATTTAGCAAGTTCATTTCCATTCTCATACTGTTCAAACACCTAAGATGTGAAACTTTATCACTTGTCTTTGATGGAATTTATGAAGTCTGCCGAGGATGAACCCAGATAACTTACAAAGGTCTTTCAGTCTATTGTTACATGTACAGTGTACTTGTTTGTAACCTTCAGGTCAGTTGGTCAAAAAATGGGGAAAGAGTAACTCCCATTCAGTCCACCATACTGAACACTGGGACATATCTTCATGACGTAGAGTAAATAATGTGTTCAGTCTCAAGGTTCACACACGGTACAGAACAATGGGCATAACTTAAGTGGTGGTGCATATACATGTACTCCACCCCATCACTGCCTTGAGTATTCATCCATCTGCTTGGTAATTTAGTAATCCCATGGGCTATACTTGAACACTGCCCTCAGCTACAATAGCACGTGCTAGATTGCGAGCCAATGCTAACTTTAGCAGATCCAGCTTTTCTTTTTCAAGTTCTTGTTGTGCCTGCAACACAGAAATGGAACACAGTGAAAACTCAGAATTTTACAAGTATATAAACTAGAAGTTACTGATTTTGCAAGTCAAAAATCAAATGTCTCCCAAGGGAATTACTGATTATATCATTGTATGGAATCCAAATTTACAGAGAATTATGTTTCCCTAATACAATTCCAGCCTAGGTCTCACCCAGATATACAACCCTACTACCTTTCATCAAGTTTTAATTCTTCAGTGGTATCACATGGGGATGGACTTTACATAAGTGACCTTGTGACCTTGAGAATTAGGTAAAGGTGACCCAGATGCAGTCCCAACCTACAAGTAGGTCTCATCCATTATCCTACCAAGTTTTGTTAATTTCTTCAGTTGTTATTGCATGGAAACAAGTTGAAGTGCACAATTCACAAAAGCGACTCTGTGACACTCAAAATTTCAAAGTGACCTGGCCACAGTCTCAACTTGGTCTCACCAAGATATATAATCCTACAAAATTTTATAAAGTTTCAAATTCTTCAGTGGTTACCACACAAAAACCAATTTCACATAAGTGACCCTGTGACCTTCATAGGAAGGTCAAGGTCACCCAGTTCGATACATAATCCTACCAAATTTTGTTACGTTTTCTAATTCTTCAATACTTTGCACAGAGAAACCAATTTGACATAAGTGACCCTGTGACATTGAGATTTAGGTCACGGTGATTGAGATATGCTCTCAACTTGGGCCTCACCCAGATGCATAATCCTACCAACTTTCACCATGTTTTGTGAAGCTCCGGTGTTATCACACAGAAACACATTTCACAGAAGTGACCCTGTTACCCTAAAGAATTACGTTAAGGTGACCCAAATGCAATCAAAACATGGATCTCACATGCTACATACTAATATCACATTTCATTCAGTTTCATCGAGTTCTTCAACACTTAATGCATGGAGGCCAAAAGTGTTGAAAAATTGATGAAAACAATTGAAACCTGTATTTGGCCAAAGCTCTATCCAGTCCTAACGTAACTAGTTCAAATGTCCTGGAGCACTTCCATATCAATACCCTCAGTTGGTTAGCTAAGTCCTATATTCTCCATGTCCTTTCCTGTCATTTCCTCAAAAAGATGAGTAAACACACATTGAACATTTTTGAGTTATATTTTCATGAAAGAGACTCAAAAGGTACCTTTGAAAAAGGCATATCAGCCTGAAAAATATTAATGTGGGTAACTACCAGAACACGCATACATATACATGTGATGTCACGAACAGAAACCCTACATGTGATGTATGTATGTGTTAATTGCCTAGCTTATTCATGCTGACATGAATAGTTTGCTTGTACCAATGTTCTAATAGCGACACACTCGTAGATTTTGAACACACAAATGTAATCAGAATGGGAGCTGCCACTAGTAACTCTGAAAACACTCAGCGAGCTGGCATCAAAGTCACTATTTCTGTTGTTGTCATGGCAACACTAGCTTCAATGACGTTGATGCATGTAATCACCATATACATGTACATCGAAGTCCTTTTCCAAGTACACATAAGCATTAGTTTTGACAGCTGAGATTTTCATTTAAATCAGTTGATAACTCCACCCCATTACATAATGTCTATGTATTTGATGGTCCCTTCTTTCTACCATGTTATGCAGCACTCCCTCTTTTCACAGACCACTCCGATGAGAGGCCATCTGCCTTTAAAGTCCATGTTTACCAAATCCCAAAATGTTATCTTTTCCATGTTATTTGACCTGTATTGAGAGGTCACTTCCTTACATGTGCCACTAAGGACCTGCCTTGGGTGTTGTCTCTTAAAGGAGGGACTATTGTACTACTATACATCAATCAGCAGGAATGAATAAATTGTTTAATAATATTTTATTTTACATGTGCGATGTCTTTGGTGGGTAGGACTTGACACCACATAACGCATCCTTTAATAACAATAAAAACTTCAATCCATTCTGGAAAGTCAGCAGAAGTACTTTTACAACATGTACATGTCCATGCAATAAAATTTCCACAAAAAATATTGTGGATCAGAAGTAAGGACTAAATGAAGAAATCAAACAAATTGACCAGATAACGCAGCTTAAAAAATTGCACCATCCTACATGTAAGAGAACCCAGTTTTGATAGCTTTTGAGCACCAAAATATATGTGTATGTCCATGGGCTACCTACACCTACATAAACATGTGGCACAATACCTGTGATTTCTTTGGCTCAGTGCTGCCCTCTATCGTCCGGTCTTGTTCTGCAAGCTTTTCTCCAATGAGAAGCTCCTCTAAGCTGTGAAGTAGTTCATAGGTCTGCTGGGTATTGAAGATTACCTGTGGTCATGAAATTGGAAAAAAAAAAAAAAACCAACTGTGACCAAGCAGGAAAATGGACACACATGAGCACTCCCTTACTCCACAGATCATTTTTTAAATCCAGTCCTACAATGCATTTACAATGTCTCCTCCACTCACTACAAAAAAAAGAGAGAGAGAGAGAGAGAGAGAGAGAGAGAGAGAGAGAGAGAGAGAGAGAGAGAGAGAGAGAGAGAGAGAGAGAGAGAGAGAGAGAGAGAGAGAGAGAGAGAGAGAGAGAGAGAGAGAGAGAGAGAGAGAGAGAGAGAGAGAGAGAGAGAGAGAGAGAGAGAGAGAGAGAGAGAGAGAGAGAGCACAAAAAGAAAAAAATATCCTCAAAACTTACCTCAGAGACCACAAAAGATATGTACTACAATATCAGTGAAACGGGACATGTACTGTACAGTTCCCAATTTCAAATTGAATTTACAGGCCTGGGGCATTTGGCAAAATGAATTTAAAACTGGGTTTCCATGTTGGCAAATAAAGGCTTTTAGACAAGGGAAATGTCAGTCAGGGTGAGTAAAAAGTTCAAACCACTTGACATGGGGTCAAACAATTTTTTTTTTTTTCACAAATAAGACTTTGAATGGCTAGGTTTAATTTGACTGTGGCCCATGAGAAAAAGATCAAATGATGGCATAGAAATTCAATTATCATGCTATGTTTCTGTTGTCACTTAATAATTTGCAACCAAAATATTGGGGAATGAAATTAGGCTTATAACAAGGAGCAACAATATGAAGTAAGAGGGACTTTGGGAAAATTTGGCTAAAAAAAATTGACATTTCCAGCAGAACATCAACAGGTTCTCAACTCAGTATTCGATTATTCTAAGGGTTATGCTGGTTGTAACTAACCTCTTCTGCTTCCAACAATGGCAGGGCATCAGTTAATAAAGTCAACCAAAATCTGAAACATACAAACAGGACACATGAAGCAGTTTAAAAGTTAACTAGTGGGGAAGGGGGAAAAGAGAATGGAGGCATCTTAGGAAAGTATAGTAGTTCCAGGGAAAGATGCTGGTTATTTCAGATCAACTGTTGTTTTAAACATGACCCTGCAGTCCATTGATTGTATTTTTCCTTCATATGTGCAGGAATGAAAGTGACTTTGCTGAAAAAATACTTAAACTATACACCACCCCTTCATTTTTTTTACCAGATTATGGCTTTCCGAGCAAAAAGAACATCACTTTCTTCTTTGACTTTTGTGAAAACAAAAACCAAAAACAAAACGAATTCCTGAAAAAAAACTGAAGACTTTAATCCCTGTATGTGTTACACCTTTCATATGTGATTGATGCCTTCCTGAAAAATATGAAAAATTTAAAAAAAAAAAAAAAAAAAAAAAGGAAAAAAAGCCGAAAGAGTTGATTCTAAATGGTAAGTTGGAGTATACTACGACTCCATTTATCATTCATACATTTAAAATTCATGAACATGCTTTTTTCCAAGATTCTAAAGGGCCATTTTGTATTTTATTTTTATTTTTTTATCTGTAATCAGATACATGTACTGAAATTCACAAGTTTGGAGAATAATCTATTGTTGGATGTTAACGAACTTTTGTTGATCAGTAATATCTTATATTTTACTGATCCACGAGAAGAAGGACATGGTACACCCTGGCACTCTAAACCAAGGTATATGCTGCATAAGACCAGCAGCCATCAATCACAGATTACATTATTTCAGTTGACACTACACTTCAAAGCAAAGTATGCCTCCTTATGACCACAAACGTCTTGCTTGTTTGAATAATGAAAATGATTCCAGATGGAGTTTCCTCATAATGAGACATACCAGTAGTCTACAGACAACACAATGGCCCTGGTCAATTGCAGTTCTCAGAATGCCTTCAGTGCAATGCACCCAGTGCATGCTAAAGCAGGCTGTTACCCAAGTTAACCCAGCTATGTAAGAGATGAAAACTTCATCTAAAGACATCTTTAACTAAGGGTCCCCACAAGTGTCCCTATGCAATTTTAAGCAACTGGCTCAGCAGTTTCCGAGAAGCTCTTTTCACATTTTACCAAAAAATCTACAAAAATTCATTAAAATTCCAAAATTTATTCACCAGTGACCATTTGAACAAAACTGGTTGAGACTCACCCAAGGTACATCCCCACCAAGTTTCAAGTGAATATGCTTCATGGTTTTGGAGAAGAAGTCATAAATGTGAACTTCCATTGCAATCCCCGTTCAATTACATAAGTAGAAAGCATGCATCAACCAACAAGTGCCCGAATTGAAAAAAATATTAACTAGAGATTCATCACACTTGTGGCTCTGTGAACTTGGGATGGGATCAAGATCATCCATGTGTTGAGCACACACAAAAAAAAAAAACAAACAAAAAAAAAAAAAAAACAAAAACCAAAAAAAACCAAAAAAAAAAACATACAAAATCCAAAAATCACTGGACCATGACCATTTGAACAAACTTGGTAGAGGTTCACCCAAGGTATATTCCCACCAAGTTAGAGGTGAATCAGGCCAGTGGTTTTGGAAAAGTCTAAAATGCGAATTGTGGATGCCGACAGACAGATGGATGACAGACAGACTAGGGATGCCTAGCTACCACATAACCATCAGCTGACTGACTAGTCAGCTGATGGTTAAGTCTGTTAATGGATTGTATGGCTAAGTCAGAATTAAGTTTCAATTCTTTTTTCTTTCTTTGCTTTTTCCTTGAGGTTTCTACATGTAGCAACTGAAATGCCAGCCTTCACAGGTATACAGTTTGATATTTCTGACAAAAGGTGGCAGCACATACTGGAACAGCATAAAGCTGTAACGTGTCTAAATGCCGAATCTGGTTCAGTTCCACATGGATATTAAGAGTCTAGGACTTCATTTAATTCTGTGAAGAGATCAAAATATCACTGGGCATCTTACAAAAGCTAGGCACACAGTCCACCTGCCCACAGGCAAGGCCCAATAA
Source organism: Hermodice carunculata (assembly GCA_964020975.1). Classification (NCBI taxonomy): domain Eukaryota; kingdom Metazoa; phylum Annelida; class Polychaeta; order Eunicida; family Amphinomidae; genus Hermodice; species Hermodice carunculata. Next base: position 44,850,278 of record OZ026613.1, read on the forward strand.
TGTCAAAACCGCATCCAAACATTAACAAAAACAAACTCATTGTATTTCCTTCGTGAATTATTCCTTAAAATGCTCTCCAACCTGTTCATTTCAACGACATGAACTTCAAATATGTACATTAAGAATTTTTAAACATTTTAAATGACACCAGTAGAGAACACCTATCTTAACAGGATCTGTCATCCAGTGGCTGTTTATCCATGGCTTACTCTGTGAGCTATAAAACTGACCATATTGCGGGGAAGACTTGTTAGGTTGCAGCTGAGAGGAAAATGGCTGTCAGGATACCAATTACTTTCTCTGTTGATTGGCAGTATTTGAACCCAAATATTGTTTTCTGCTCTTTGACTTGTTCTGACTTACCTCTTTGGAGCCAATCTGGCAGTAAGTAGTGACAGCAAAAGCGAAGCTGCTGCCTTGAACTCTCCCTCCTTATACAACTTGTGGAACTCTCTGTATTTACCTTTTCACACAACAGATTAAAAAAAAGTAATAAAAAACAGCTACTCAAACTAAATTTCTTTTCATCAAACTTCAAATCAGAAATCCCTGTCCACTAAGCTGTAAACCTCAAAAAAACAAAACAAAAGGAGGCTAAATTGATGCAAGGTTTGTACAGGTCCTAGTCAGCAAACACTCAGGCTAGCAGTCACTAGAGCTGAGCCTAGTCCAAGTTTGAGCTTATAAATATGGATATGAGCTACCCATATTCTTCTGTTTGATGGAGGTTGAGTCAAACTGCATTCCTACCATGTTTAAAGAGATTATGGCATCTGATTTTTGAGAAGCTGAAAATTAAAAAAAAAAACCTAAGTAAACAAAATTCATTAAAACAAAATACACATGTAGGAAAATTTGCAGCACCACCTGTTGAAGAATTAAGTTCCAGATGTGCCAAGAACTGTCTATGCACAAACAGCTTACATAAACATTGATTAATTCAGCTGGGTTTGAATTCTAAGGACAAAGCTCTGTAGGGAAGAGAGATGTATATTCCTATTCCTTTCTATTGTAATTTGCACTTAGATAACTTGAAAAATTGTGCATGTAGAAAGACCAAATTTCCCATCATGGTAAATCTTTGTGCACAACTGAAATACTTTTAACACACCAGCTGCAAAATTAATGAAATTATCAAACATAACTTTATGAGTGAATCCAATGAGAATACACCTCTAGCCCACAAGAATTTTGCAATAAAATTCATTGAAAATATCCAAACATTACTGGACCATGATCTTTTGAACAAACTTGGTAGAGACTTACCTATGGTACACCCCCAACAAATTTGAAAAGAATCTGGCTTATGCTTTTTTTTTAAGTAAAAAAAATGTGATGGACAACAGATGACTAACCAGTCAGTTGAGATTAAAGCACAGAATGTCTGAGCTACAGAAATGTGGTTAATGTGCACTCAGTTAATGGAAGTCAACCCTGGGTTTCAATAGCGAAAAAAAAGAAAGAAAAAAAAGTCTGCTTGTGCTACCACTCAAATGCATACGCCTGGAGTGGTAAACATATCAAACTAACGGATAGTAGACAATACAATGCCCCCTATGTCACTCACAAGCATAGACATTTTCATGCTGAAGTTTCAGAGGGTACACTGTGATGGAAAACCCAGTTTATTAACTTAGAAATGGTAATCTTCAAAGTGGATGTTACCAGGCAAGGGCACAACTTCTATGCACAAACGCTTAATATATAAATGTATCATACCCAGGAATGTCAGTTTAGTGCTGAGCAGCATGGATGGCCCCAGGTTATCTATCAGATCTAAGTTGCTGAAGTCTCCTCTTTCACTGTATTCATTAAGAAACCTGAAAATGTTTGAAGAGCAGGAATTGAAAAACATGAGACCAGGGTACTCCTGACTGTCTAGATACAACACTGTTACTGACCAATCAGGGAACTACTAATCTTAGTGAGTACACGTATCTACTTTCCAATGAAACTTCTGTCATCAATAACAAACCTAGATGTGGTCTCAGGAGGGTTTTTCTTAAACAGGTTTTTACCAGGAACATTAAAAACACAGCAGTCATTCTAAGGTCTGTGCAACTTAAAACAATAGAAGATCCTCAATAGAGATACTTGCAGATCGTTATCAGCATGTGATTAGTCACAAAAGATAACATACACTTACAACTTTCACATGGCCACCAATAATGAAACACATGCAAGTTCAATGCACTTGTGGGTGCCCTAAAATCCAGGGTTTCACTGTAAGCTGGTGTACAAGTACACATGTTGCTCACTTTTTTCCCCATATAAAGATTATTATGTGCTTAGTTACAAAGTGAATATTCCACTTAAGACATGTTTATATACTTGACTTACTTTTCTGCCAGAAATGTCACAAATTCAATGTCCTGAAAGAAATAAACAACAGATGATTTGTTTAACTTTATACAGAGATTTTATACCATATCATACACTATCATATTCTCGGATCCGCCAACGCGTCATAAGCTGCTTATCAGCTGACTGCTGTTGTTATGCAAATGAGCGGGCCCTGTGAAAACACGTTCCACATCACATATAGTCCCATGTAAAATTAGACATTTTTATCCCAAATTATATCCATGTTGTCGAACGCAAATCAACAAAATAACTCTGAAGGCAGCATCATTTTGCCGAATTCTGCTACTGAATAAAAAAGTGGAGAGATTTTGACGATCATAACTTGGGGTTATAGCGCTGGTTTTCGGGTAACGCTTAGCATACATTGAATGGGCATCCACAGACGTTTTCAGGGAGATTCACTGAGTAACGCGGGCATGTAAACTAAGATTCCCGGATGTGCGGATCCAAGAATACGTGTACCTACAAAGCTTTTTACATATTAATGTAGTATTAGCCTCTAACAGTTTTTCCCAATCCTCATAAAATGAAATAAAGTGTGTTACATGTTTCATGAATAGGAAAATGATCATGTAGTATGGGCCTGACAGCTATAACCTACAATAATCTAGCCATCATGTTATGGTATCTACCATGGTGATCATACTGTAATTGGTGCAGTTACTGTGTGTGGAACGTTTCCCTTTCCATGAAAAGTATTGGTAAACGTGTATATGTTTACTTTGAAAACATCATTTGAATTGCCTCTGGTTGCCGTGATTAAGATAGGAAGTTTTATCACCCGATCTTGAAAAGTTTCACTGGTTGTCCTGCGCCAATCATGTACTTGTAAAGTCATGCATGCTTAACCCTTTCCCCCTTAAACTGGCCCCAAACCGGCTGGTGGTCAAATGTCGTCTGCTTCAGTGTTTTCAACTAATTTTAACAGTAATGAAAAACAATTTTGACTGAGAATTGTAGATGAGCCCTATCAAGATCACAAGCCCCAGGTCAACAACTTTCCTTGGCACAAGTTGGGCACTTAGTGCCCAACTCATGCCAAGGGAAGTTGTTGACTCAAGTGTCAATTCAAGGGGAAAGGGTTAATGTGATCTCAGGCCTATTAGTGATACTGCCTGAAATCCAACAACTCCAGGTAAAACTGAACCACATGATAAATGCATGCTCACAAGAGGCTATCTGAGGTGCAAAGTTTCCAAATTCAACTGAATACATGTATGCTTGGCCCTGTCACTTGACAATATATAACATTACTTTAATTCCTTACAAGTAGGTGACGTATGATAGACAGACAACTAACAGTGCTTGTTACAATTTATCTTTTGTGACAATGTACATAATAATATACTATTTTGCCACCAGGTGACTCTTGTCAAAGTTTTGGAAACAAAAATTTATGGAAATATAGAAAGACAAGGGACTCTCGGACTACAATTTTCAGCTGTATATTGTAAAGTTGAGATCAAACACTGATATTACCTTTGAGCGGAGACACCAGGACAATGCTGACCCCAGCCTTCCTTTGAAAAGCGCTCTCATTCCCATCACCTTGCAGATGCTTTGAACTGGAACAAATATAAATAAAATCTATGCATATAAATCTCTGATGACTTTGATGCGCTTCCTCCACCCTTTCCCTCTTACACTGGCCAGAAGCAGATACTCATCAAATACTGTCGGCTTCAGTCATTTTTCTCTTATTTCAACATCCATGTAAAAAAATTTGAAAGAAAATTGCAGATGATACCTGACAAGCCATAATAATATGCCATCGGTCAACAGCTTTCCTTGGCATGGGTTGCCTGTATGGTCCCCAAACACACCAAAGACAGCTGTTGACTCAACTTTAATTGATGGGAGAAAGGGTTGATCCAGTAGTACCTACTACAAGAGTCCATCCTTTATGTGCAACTACATACACATACCTGGTTTACACCACCTTTCAAAACAATGGCCAAAAGTTTATGTTAAATTTACCTGACAGTGTTCTCTGCACCTAAAATAAAAGGATGATTTACCCTGCCTTTTTATATTCATCCCTGCCTTTTTCAAGATTTTGCACCTATTATACAAACATGTGCAACAGTGCCACATACTCCATGTAGTTCTGACACTCCCCCCCCCCCCCCCCCCCAATGTTTGATGCAAAAATTTAGAAAATTCACGGCTCCAACAGCCAAATGAATTTATCAACAGGTCATCTGGCAGGAAACCATTCAGCGTGTTCTGCAGCCATAAACTGCAATTATTTTGACATGTTCTCTGAACAACCATACAGTGTATCACACAGAAGCAAGATTAATACTTAAATTTGGTAAACCTTTTACAGATCCCCATTTTGTTCATGCAGAAATGCTTCCATTTCTGCATCAGCCATTTTCACTCCATATTTCATGTTAAATGTGTCTATAGTCAAAACTTGGCAAGGGTAAGGTCCTGAGGGACTAGTGCGACCGGTTTCGTTCTTTGTGGAACTCTTCGGCTACGATGTCAGTTAAACCCCTGATTATGCATTTCAGTATGTAACATGAGATGCAACACAGTTCCCACGTGTAGAGTGCAGAAGTAAACAGAGGACGTTGCCAACGTTGGGGGTAGGAATGAGGCATGATGTCATAAAGCGAACAGTAGGTCTGTTGAAAAGGTCAAAAAACATAAAAAGTTAAGTGTCCTTTTAATTTCAGTTACGTTTCCCTCTGTAAAAACTGTATACACTGCTGTACCTGTAGTTGAAGACCACTTGCATATACTTGTATCAAACTAGTTCTGCATAGCAGAAGGGAGGGGTCTCACATAGCAGAAACTACATGTACTGCACTGTCATTAACTTAAAATGAAGTCTTCACTATTATTGACACGTTCATTGGATTTTTTAATTGTTCATAAATCCATCTCTTAAATACCAGCTTTAGTTACACCATCTTCTTTACATACAGTACATGTACTGTATACTAAAATGAAGGATAAACAACAAAAAAACCTGTATACAAACCCTGGGCAGTCATGTCTCGCTCTTCACAAATTCGAAGAACTTTCTGTGCTTTTTTCTCTGTTTCTATGGGAATGTGTTCCATGTAATGCTCAAGATACTGTCTGCAATCAAAACAGAATTAGATTGTGTAGTTAATCAATTTCGGAGTACATTTTGATCTTTGAATGCAGTCAAATAACAAGATAATATGAAACATACTGTTTGCAAAGGAAGCAAATATTAAAATTTTGTAACTTGTGGAATGGGGCATTGAACCTGAAAAATGATAATTTATGCCTAAAAGTTTTGACATTTTTCTTCAAACATATATCCACATGATCTGTGCATATGATAATGTGATGGCCATAACAGAGCAGACAAATAACCAATGCAGTTTGAGGCTGGTGGCAGGAATTATAAAAAGGTAAAAATGTTTTTACCATGCTCACTTTTCACCACTCAAAATGCAAGGGCAACCTCAGTTCACAACATTTTAAATGGACAGCAATGTAAAGTTAGAAAATTAATTATGTTTACATCAAAACTACAGAAACTGAAAATTTCTTCAGCCAGTTTGATTAAAAGATGGTACACATCTTTAGCAAAATGCCACTACCCCTTATACCCTACAACTAAATGACTACTGCCAACCCAGTTACAAATTTAAAGTTTGTTATCTTTCTTCCTCTGAAAACACTTAAGTAACCATTTTTCAGCCATTCTTTGGAACTTCCTGTAACCTAGACTTTTTTGCAATTTAAAACTGCTGATCCAAGCATGAATATTGCACAAACCTGCCAAATTCAGGACAATGGTCCAAGTAGTCCACACCTGTTTGCCATAAACTGCAAGTTTGGGAAAAGAAAAAAAAAACACATATCAGCCAGATTAATCATGTCCCAGTCAACAGCTGCCAATGGTACCTTGTACACATAGACACTGAAAACACTGTATATCCATTTTTTGAAAATTTCTCATGTTCAAAAGCATGTATATAAATATTCAGATATATACATATATATACATATATATATATATATATATATATATATATATATATATATATATATATATATATATATATATATATATATATATATATATATATCATGTATTAAACAATTGCAGGCTCTCAACACACAAACTAGACTTTTCATTATTTGTTACATCAGTCTACCAATCTCTTCTACAGGTAACACGGAGAAACAAGAGCAAATAAGATTCACAGCAAGGAAAATCATTTTCTACATCTTTTTACCTTCTTGTAATCACAAACTAAGGAACACTACACAGTATGCATTACACCATATATATGTATGTATATATATATATATATATCTTTATTCATATGCACATACAAATTCGGCAAGCATATATAAAAATGCAAAGTATGAGATCACGTAATAAAAAATCAATCACTTGTCTTGTAACCTTAGGTCACACATAGGGGAGTTCCAAAGCATGTTCAACGTTCAAGTCACAGCTCATTATTTTTATTTCCTGAGTGATCTTTCACAACTTGTCAGTATCTGTTCAGCTATTTATAACTGCAAATGAAATAAATCAAAAGACTTTTAGTTTTAGTATTCCTACCATAAATTATATTGATTGTTATGTCAAGTAAAGATTTGATCTATCCATAAAATGTAAGAGAATATAACTTTTGCGGACTCACCTGTGATGAGACATAAGACTGGACGCATATTCTAACAACAGAAACTCACGCAGATTGGAACCAAAGCTGCAGAAGAAATAATTGTAAAAATCAATCTTAGAGAACAAAGGACAGTGCGCTTTTAATACATGAATACTCCTTCAGATGTTAATATATTGGTACATGTACTTTAATTTGATATGGAGGTCTGCATATGACACATATGGATCAACCTGAGATGGCAATACATACCCTGGCAGCAACATATTCATCTTGATGCAGGCTGCCCAATCAAAAAGTCAAATTCTTCATACTAGCATTAAAAAGCAAAGTCTGCAACTGGCCAGAACAGTGGAAGGGAGTTCTAAAGCATTATGACACAGAAAAAACTTTGGTATGTAAGTTGAATGTATTAAACAGTATGTTGAAAGTTTAGTAGGGTTGTATTTAGAAAAAAATATACAAGCCATTTTAAGTATGTTAGCATCAGATGTACTGCTTGTGGTGGATATCTTGCTGTAAACCATGGTGATTAACCAGCATGCCCAAAATTTGTTTTTAAGAAAAGAGAGAAAAAAAATCCATAAAAGTTCTGGAGAACCCAGGCATGGTGTACTGTGTTATGCAGACTCAACACGATGACCATGACAAATTATCAACCATAGAAATTAACTTACAACGTACATGTATAAAGAATGCTGTTTGGTGATAATGCATATACAACATTTGAACCAGTACCACACCAATAAAGTAAGCTTTCATTCCTTCAAGAAGCACATTGCACACATGTTGTGAGTTAAAGTTCACCTTTATATATTTTGTGTAGAATGAGGTACAGTTCTCCCTCTTTATAACACCCCTCATTACAAGGGGTTTCTGATATAACATGGTGTGTACCATGGCTCTCACTGAAACAGTTTTCCCATTACTTCTATGTTAAAAGTCCCTCTGTTATAAGGCGGTTTTGTTATAACACGGTATACCCTGTGGAGCCCCGACACCAGAATTATAAAGAGAGAGCACAGCATTCCAGACACTGAGACTTACCTAAGTCTATGCGACTCCAACTGCCCACAATGGTGAAGCAGGTCTGTTAAGTGAGCTACAAACCACCAATTGCTAGCACTGGCACTGAAACATATACATTTATTCTTGTTTTGAACAATGGGCTAGTGATTCTCGCACCTGTCTTCACACTATAAGTATTCTGGGCACGTGTTCATGATCAAATTAAAGGAAAGAGAGTGATCCATTCAAAGACATATTACAAATCCAAGCATTCCCAGACCATGTACAATCAGATGGTCTCTTCATGAAAGGAGTGTCAAGTATTGTATTCCCCATCCAGCGTGCACACGCATCATGTTCCCGCTAACTCCCATCAGCAGTTTTCTGTCATCAGTATGCATAAACACTTACTGTAACTTCAAGGGTTTTGACAGATTATGTACAATGATTTCTGAATTTTGAAAGTTTCATTATGACATACATTCTGCTTCCATCAAGATATCAGTCTCTGAAAACCCACTATGTCATGATTGTTCATCTTTGTGTATCAATTAACATTTTCATCTCACTATTTAGAAAAATTATTTCACAACAAAACTAGCATTAAAGATAAAAAAAAATCCTAAATGACCGACTTTGATGCTAGCCAGCTTGTAACTCTGTATCACTAATATACATATACATATTAAACACTTGGTGACTTATACATATATATATATACACATATAAGTCACCAAGTGCTTAATATTTGACTTCCTTCCAACATGGTTCAAAACAGTTAGTGATAGCGTGAAAAATCTTCACACAAATATCATTCCACATCTAAGTATAATGCACAACAGCTACATGTCATATTCTAGACTAACTTATATTTACCTGCTTTCTCTTATGACTTGGTGCAAGTCAAATTCCAAGGCTGCCAGGAGTATATTATCCCAGACTTGTAACTGTGAGTTGCCACCATAGGCATCTATGCACACCTGAAATAAGATGAGAAATGTAAAATAATTAAGAACAAACTAAGCACTTAGAAAGTAGACAGGTAAGTATGCAATGGTGCCTCAACATTTCAACTCTACCTGGATTCTTTTTCGGGGGAAAGGAGGCTACTCAGCAACTTACATGTGTTGATAAGTCTCTTTACAAATACTGTGCAAGAGACAATATCCAGTCATTTATTGCTCGCTGTCTGTGAGTACTATACACAAAGGTCACATAAAAGGTTTTACATTGTTAATATGCACTACTGTGTCACCAATAAAGATGTTTTTACCATGATTATGCTGCGGTCTTCTTGTATGACGAGTGATAATATAGACTAAATATTATTAAGTGACCCAATGGTGGCTTTAAACAATGTAAATCAATATTGTTGCATAAAAAAAAAAAAAACTGCAAGACATACACAAAGAAACATCAAATTTCTCACTGTAAATCTTAAATGAAAGTTTATTTTAATTTCATGACTTGAGATGCAAAAGTAACCAGCTTATCCAATGTTACCTCTACCTAAATCAAATCGGAATTCACATCTCTTGCCCACAATAATTTTGTGCATTGGGTTGCGCAATTCAGCTCAATGCTTAATTCATGTAACTGCTAATTGTCAGTTCTTGAATTCCAAGCCATTCACTTAGAATTCTGATGTCCAGAGCATTACCCCAATTCAATCACTTAAACCTACAAACAATACAAAGCCAGGGCTAAATGTCAAGGACATCTGTTAAGGTTTAACTTAATATCTCATAATGCAGTGCTGATGGTAATCTAACAATCAAAATATCAAATTTACTCTAACCTCTACTGTTAAAATATAACAGTTGGAACAACCTTGAGACCCCCTTAGCCAGGGTAAAAAATATGACGACCTCTGATAGCCTTGAAAATACATCAAGGTAAATGAATGTCAAACTCAGTCAAGCTTTCAATGAAATGGTTCCACAGTACCAGTTTCATGACAGTAGCTCAAATTGTTCAAAAGTTATCAAGTCCACAAGAATAATGGATGGATGTACACACACTACACACTGACAATACCCCAGCAGCTGATGAGGCTGAGGGGGTAAAAATTGATGGCCATACGTAATTCAAAATTTCACATATATGCAGCCAGCACTTTTTATAATTGTCATTTGCTAATTATTGGTACATGTATGCTGATCATTTTCACTCAAAACAGTTTATAAAACAGCATTTTACAACACACCACTGTGGCCTTTTGGGATAGAGACTCTGAGAAGATGAAAAAGTCAGTGACACATTCTGGTATTATGGAAAGTATGAGATCATTTTGTCAAAGAAGCTTTACCACATCTGAATGATTGCACTCAAGAGGTCTCAGATCTGAAAAGTCTTTTCATACAACATTGTTGTTTTGTGTCATCCAGCAGTAATTTAAGCAGGACTATCACCTATCACTTGGTACACTCAGAACACTAAATTTCTACTTAAGTTATCCACAAGCACCCAGAAGTAAATTATCACCTGTTATAATGTTTTCACTGAATTTCTCATTTGTTTCTAGGACACATCTTGGATGAGAAGTCCAGATAAGACCAATCATGACATCACGCTCCGGATTAACAGCTTCCCTGGGTGTGAGCACATAGTACCCAACCTGCACCAAGCACAGCTATTGACCCAGTCATACTCTCACCAGGGAATTATATTACACTAAACAAACACAAAAAGCCCCAGGCACATACATGAAAAACAACTTGTCCGCCTGTTACAAATTACATCAAGTTTTGAAAGCACCTCATGATGCAACTCAGCCAGACTCAGATCAGAAGATTAGTCATGGCTGCGGATCAGCTTATCCTTGAGTAAAATAGTTATCATGGTTACCTGTGTATGATACTGAAGCTCAAATGCTTTGACTGTGGGGTTCTTGTAGAGGAGTCTGGACACCAGCATACAGTACCAGTTTTGACACATGTCCTTCAAGTCCAAAAATACCTGATCATCTCCACAAAGGATCTGAAATGTGGGAAAAATGAACAGATAGAAATACTTTCAAGTCACACTCGCACAAACAATGTGCCTAGTCAGTGGCCATCTCAGACCTATAAACACAAACAAAATAGAAATGACTGCTTCCATGTAGCACTGTTGGTAGAAATGAGATCAAATGATAAACTGTACTTTACTCCAATTCTAATCATTTTGATAACTGAAATGTGTAAGCCAGATAAATTTCTGGCAGATTCTCCTCATAATGAACTAAAATTTATTGGTTTTCCAAATTCACAAAACTAAAGAAACACTTGAGAACAACTCTCCCCCCCCCCCCCCAAAAAAAGGAAGGGGAGTTTCCCTTTCTACACTGTTATTTGGTGCTTTCTGCCACCACAGGGTACTGTCAGCAATACACGTAGATATTGGTAGATGTTTTCAAAAATACACTATGATAAACTTAGAGAGTAGAAGAGTGCATAATCTAGCTCATAGCTTTTGCATATTGATGATATGGAATTATTGCATGACATTTGACTTTTTGAGATAAATACATGTACCGCTGATAGGCAATATTGAGCACACAGTGAGAATACATAATTACATTGGTGTCATGTCAGTATTTTTAAACAATAAAGTTCTCCTCATTGTTCTTTTCAACATGCTCTATGCCAGTTTGCCTGCTTAATATGCCAAGGTCTTCACATCAGAGAAATGTTACTGATTTGTATACTCATTTTTTGTTTTGTTTTATTTTGGTTTTGTTGTCTGCTGCAACAAGTTCCTATGAACAAAAATGAAGGACATGGTAAAGTAGAATTTCAGCTGAAGTCTACATTCCCACATTCCCAACTGGTTGACAAAACATGTGACAACTTAATATAATATTATTTGTAATGCCATGGATAGGCCTCTGTCTTAACTGCTCGAATGAGAGCATCTAACCTTAAAAGACCACCTATACATTGGCATACTTTGCTTTATAATTTTCTTGTTACATATGTCTTCTCTGAGAGACCATTTGTTTTGAGCGACCACAACTTGGTCCTCTATTTGGGTGACCTTTATGACAGGCATTCAGGAATATTTAAACAAATTTTATGAAAAGCAGAGGTACAATTAAATACATTGGTGTATTTGAAACCCACATTGTGACGTTTTCTGTTGAATTTCAAGTTTGTGTCATGCAAAAAGGCATGGAAAAAAAACCCAGCAGGTTAAAAGTAATTTATTTTGACTTTCCAAAAAGACAATTACAATGTACTCACTCTACAAATAATTTCTAAGCGTCGGTCAGTGGCAAACTCTTCCTGTTCAAGCCTGTGTTCACATTCTTCCTGCCAGTGGCGCCATCTCATGTCAAATTCCCCTAGGGACTGCCCAGTGAACCGCTACAATGAATAAATGACAATTTAACACGTACATCATACTACATGTATGCACAATGTACCAGTTCTCGATATGCTAAGCCGCGCAGTCTGTAAAAATGCAGCACAATACGTCACTGACAATAGAAAGTAAAAATTACTGTTATAAATCAGAGACTTCAAGTTCTAAGCTGTACTGCCATGGTAAAATCGAAACAAAGTTGTCTTTTCTTGATGAACACAGGTGGTCGGAGCAAGACATATCACTTCAATTTTGGTTACGAGCTTGTGAAAACAACGTTCCTATTCTCGATATAGCAACTGAAAACTCTACACAGATAAAGTTCAGAGTGGGTCAGCAGGACAAACGTTTTCTGTACAAGTAAACATAAAATCAGTTTATGAAAAATATAAAAAGCTAGGGTATCTGTGATCATAAAAATATAAAATGCGTGCGTTCTCTGAAAAGTGTGGTTTTTGCTTAGCCCAAGGAGCCCAAATATGCATCTACCGGCAATTACCCTCGTAACTAATACTATTATAGCTGATGCCACCAAGATTGATATCAACATAGATTTTCATACACTTGATAAGTCCTTAAAGTTATATGGGCCTACCTCGAAAACTCTGGGGTGCAGGGCATTCACAAGATGACCCCTATATTCCAACTGGCCATTTGACCTTGACCTTCAACTTGGATTAAAAATATTTAATGCTCAAAATGTCTCTCCCCCCCCCCCCCCCCCAATCCAGTTTTCCATACATGGTCTGTTTGTTGAGATTGGGTTATTAACTTTTGGAGTTATTGAAGAAAATTAATAAACTTGGACAAGTGCCAAACTCAATATTTATTGGTTCACAGTAACCCAAAAAGCAGGTAACTAAGTACAGTTTAATGTGAAATGTAAAGTGCAATTTTGATCTGGAGACTCAATTCTCTTGCCATTGATATCCAATCTACACCCTGTCATTACAAAATCACTTCTAGAGGCCTGGTGACCTCATAAAAATAGATCAAGGTCATTGATATTATGTAGGGGTGAAATGATATGCCAAAGTCATGATATGATACATATAATACACAACTCACGATCAAATATGTATAATGATATTTTAATCTTTATTGTGTCTGGAAGTAAGATACATCAATGACATCAAAGCTTCAAAGAATTACAATCCCATCTGTACTGGAAATAAAGTAAACATTTACCAACAAAGAATCTTGCCTTGGTCGTAACTTTTTCATAACTTCTTGAAGATCTATCAAACATTAAGGATGCTAAACAGATCACAAAATTTTCACATTTTGACCCATATATTTCATAATACTGTGGCTGGCACCACCAACATAGAACTCAACCTAGATTTTCATACACTTGATAAGTCCTGAAAGTTATATGGGGCTATCTTAAAAACTGTGGACTGTATTGTGCTCATAAGCAAAAAATTTACAGGAGGACAGATGGATGGACAGGCAGACACGAGTGTGAGTGATCGCATAAACTCTGCAACTTAGGGTCAGCAGAGCTAAAAACAACATTTGATGGCCAAAATCAACTTGTACATTACCTGTGATAAAACCATTTTGAAAATCAAGCCCCCATTGGTGTGTTTAAAGGGTCACCTTGCATAGCATGTTAACACTAAAACTTGTCCACACCAAACTTTGCCAATTTCAAATCTCCCATACTTAATAAATGCCACATTTTTCCCGTACAACAAGGCAATCATAAAGTTTGGTCTGTCTGCAAAATTGCCCCCACATGCATAGCTGTGCATCTATATTGTAACTTACGGCAAAAACGGGCATCCTCCGTAGAAGTTCCTCCATGCTGACATAAGCATCTGTCTGGCTTGAAGAATGCAAGGATAACATCCTTCTGGCTTCATCTATGCACCCTCGTAGTACAAAACTGTACACCTGTGCATATAAATTTACATATCCACATCATTACATTTCCAAGCATCAGCACCCACCTCATTGTGAAGTGAAAAAAAGACTATTTTCATCCACATAATTACCACTTTACAATTTATTCAGTTTCAAAATATCCTATGTATCTTCCCTTTTAACTGAAACCTTTGTGAAATTTTGTATTACATATTTATTCTGAGAAGACTAGGAAAGTGTTGATAAGAACAGATACAAGGTGTGCTAAATAAGCCTGACGCATTTCGTCCTTCCCTGGACTCATCAGAGGGTAATGAGTAATGATTGACCACAGGTTGAGCACAACTCTAATCTTATGCCCAGTAGTACAGACAGTTGAAATCTTTTAACTCCACAGTTATGTGGTTCAATTTATTAAAAACTGAATGCTGCGTTGTGTGCATGGCCTTTATATAGGGCCATGCAATGTTACTAGGGGACATCTAAATGTTACGTTGTATTGTGATGTCATCAATTATGGGTCAGCACGTTCAACCTTACTGGACAGTAGGAATGGGTAGTGCCAGTCATCACAGGTGACTGTGTTGGCATGTGGTTTGATGACAGGTCATGTTCACTGGTTAATAAGTGGGTTTACACAGGGGTTTTCTTCTTTGTGAGTACCCATGAGGGAAGACCATCTCCATCAGGAGATTTCCATCTCCCTGTTCCCTGATCAGATAATGTGTCTGGATCATAAACTTTTTGTATTTACATCCTTTAAAATAATGTTGCTCTCCAAACTGGAAGCTAAAATAAATTTGCAGCATTTTCAGAGCAGATAAAAATTATTTTATGTGCCCATGACATGGTTGTTAGAGTATTCAGGTACCCCAGAACAATTAAATTTAGCATGAGACTGGCCAAGAAGCCATCTTCACCCAATAACATGCATATGAGGTGAAATGGTTTCAATGCAAAGGACATCATTTGTGTCATGATCCAGGCTCGTTTCTTGGTCTGACCATCTCTGACTTGGGTGGGAGCTGTCCACTTGACACCTCTATTATTTTTCTTTTGATTCCCACCAAATGATTTAATCATACCATTTCCTAAGCCTCTTGAGGCTTAAAAAAAACAATGTATTTATTCTATTTTTTTCGGACAGATTTGTCAGCATGAATGTTTCACGAAGTTAGCTGCTACAAGTGAAGCGCCACTTACAAGGCTGAACACACAAGTAAATATACTTGGGCCCTTTTCACTTCACAAAACTTCCTGTCCACCCATGCTTTAGAATTTAACATTATGTATTACATTAAAACAAAGGTTTAACACTTTTGATCAAACCAATCACCACTGCATGTATCACAATTAATCGTACCATGAGGTATTAATTGAAACAAAGGTTCAAATATTTCTCTCTGGTTACATTGTACTGTAAACCTAATCAAACTTTACCTGTTATCTCACTGCCCATTTAATTGCTTTTTCCTGCATTTTCTCTATGCAATGTTGCAGTGAATTACTGTATAATCAGTCATATTCCCGAGCATTAAATTTCCCGAACTAGCCTCAAAAGACATTTTCACAAGCTTTTTTTCCCCCAAATTCAACCCCCCCCCCACAAAGGATTAATTGTATGAGACCTTTAATATTTCAATTAAAATACTATATAAAAGATGCTTTTGTGTTGCAGCTTTATTAGATTCAATCTGCCAAAATTTTCACGAATTTAATATTCCTGAATGGGGTCTTCTCAGGAAAATGTGGGAATATTTATCCCTTGTGAAAATTGATGATTAAACAGTATCCTTTTGGGTTTTTATTTTTTGCAGCTTATACAGCAGTCTCTTCTGAATTGGTGGATGCAGGGTTTGATAAATAAACATACATGTATTAGTAAAAGAACAGTGGCCCATATGGACACCAATCATAGGAATTTGGCAGCACAGTGTAGGATCTATGAGCCTGAAAGGCTACAACTTGCAAGTGTCATTGGTGTGAAACCACGGTTGTCAGCAAAGACATGCCGCGCGACTCAAATTTGATGCATAGTCATACCCTCTTTTCTTGTTCTTTTAGCCTACCATCACACAGTTATCATAATTTGGAATTAGTGAAACCTGTTTTGAGAGACCACTGTGATGAAAGACCACCTGCTTTTTCAGACCATGTTTACTATGTCCCTTTTACTATCTTTCCCATGTTATCATATCTCTATTGAGAGACCACCTGCCTTATATGACCACTTTTTGGCTTGCCCTAGGAATGGTCTCTCAAAACAGGTTTCACTGGACATGTACATGTGCAGCCAAGGCAAACAGTTGGTATGCTACTAGGTGAAAGGCTGGCACCTACTGTACAGTACTAAAACCTGCCCAAATGGCCATCTCCAATAAGTGGGCACCTGTCTTTAATGGGAAATTTTCCCCAGATCCAGTTTGATTTCCTATACATGCACTTTCTATATTACTGGGCCCACTACTAAGTGGACACTGGTCTTATTTGGGCAATAGATAACTAAAAAGGGCATTTTGTCTGCCATTTTATGCTGAAGTGGGCACCATATTTAATCGTTTCTAAAAAGCATCAGGTCTCAAATAGTATACTAGAATACTGCTTTCCTAAACAACAGCAAGGTGCACAAATACAGAACATGTGTTCCTGCCTCTTCAAAGCATTCAGTGTGTCTTGTTACAAACCACTAAGAAAATGCAGGTTTTATACGATATACATGTAGCTTTCTTTTCTTCTAATTGAACATTCTGTATAGCCCCTTAAGCACAAGTATGTCCCAGTGTGCTGACTTACTAAAGAGTGGACCTTTACTTACGTGGACACTTTGGCTCATTCAAAAGGGCGGCCAGTTAACACAGGTTTTACTGTGTTGGTGGCACGACTATGTTACATGGTGATGATGCCCCTTACAGTAGAGCCACCCCAAGTCATGTGCACCAGAAATGTGAAGAGGGGTGGCTTGTCTTGCAGGGCAAAGTGGAGGGGTGGCCTATTGTGAGGGAATCTTAAACTTATAAGAGGGGGACCTTTGTAGTCTGGTGTGACTGGCTATCATACTTTCTAAGCCCAGTGTTACCTGCTCTTGCTGGTTATTTTTTCTTTTTTCTTTTTTTTTTCAGTGCAGGAAAGAGTTTCTGTACAAATCAAATAAATTTTGGTTGAAGACCAATTGTGTTACACAAGCAACTTACAGCATCCCAGTAACCATGGTGATCTTCTGGGTGTTCATACTGCATCACTTCTTGTGCCAAGGCATTGCCCTGCACAAAGTGCCACTTGAGCCATTCCTGCAGCTGCATCAGAACTATGCCACCTACAGAATCATGTACATGTACCATTTTAATATTTAGGTTTAACATCTAACAACCAGCATATGAAATAATAATGGACAATGTCAATACAAAGGCCTTCTTGAAATATTTAAAATCTAGTTTCTGAACAACTACATACATGTATATTAACACTATAGTTTGTGGCAGGTGATTTGAACTTAATGCCATTTTTAAATAGTTTTTACAACTTATTATATCAGCTCTAATACACAGCTGGTGATGAACTGTCACTATTCAATACATGTACCTAGAAACCATAGGAAATTAACAGTTAAATCTACCAACATCAGCTTTGACATTTATACACTGATCTACAAAAAATGACCTCTCTTTTTGTCTGAGACAAATAACTTTGCCTGCAGATAAGTCAATTCAGCTCTGAATTAGTTAATATTTGTAACAGAGACCACTCTGACCATGAGCCAAATGCTAAATTAAATGTTTCTTGAATTTGGCTGAAGAAATGTGCAATGACTACAATATTTAACAATGAATTGTTACAGGCCATGCCAGAATCTTTCCTAACTATCCACATAAATCCAATTCTGGCTACAGATTTTTAAAGTTTAAATATGTCCTTGTATAATGTGATTGAACCACAGAATATAACCAAATTTAAGTAATGTAGAGGAAGCTATTACTATAAGTATACTGCAGACATGGTTTTGCAAGTTGTCTACTTATTTGTTACACACTGACCAAAATAATTTTTGAAATTATCAGGATGTGGGCATTCAGATTCTTTATTCTGAAGTTTTAAACTTTACAGTAAAAAAATAAAATAAAAGAAAAAAAATCCTAAGCTGAAAACCACAATTTTCGCCATACCAATCAACTTTATAATCAACACTGACAAATAGCAGGTGAATGAATTATTACAAAATCGGCAGGAATATAGAAATATATACTCAATGCTGACATAAAAATTTTACTTTTTATATCATACTTTTTGCCATACTTTGGTGTCTCAAAACATGGAGAAATGATTTTAATTTTTTGACAGCATTATCTG
Organism: Hermodice carunculata; assembly: GCA_964020975.1. Classification (NCBI taxonomy): domain Eukaryota; kingdom Metazoa; phylum Annelida; class Polychaeta; order Eunicida; family Amphinomidae; genus Hermodice; species Hermodice carunculata. The sequence continues at coordinate 44,868,832 of OZ026613.1, forward strand.
AAACTTATGACTCCAAACATTTGAATGTGGACATTTTTTTGAAAATTCGTACAAAATCCCTGGTGATGGATTTTATGCTTCATTTCAAACATTTGTTTACATTATCTGATGCTAAAATAACGCTATCTGAGATATATATCCAAAAGTAGTATATTCCACATAAGGATTACAATTGTACTAAATGTCACATTTCATTGGCTTTGTCTTACAAATAATGTGAACGTCCACACCCTGAAAATCACAACAAATGTACTGTTAGATGTGTGTATTGACAAAAGTAAATATTCACTGACCAGGCAGTGTCTCCACAAACAGGATTTCACACAAGTTCCACACCAATTCTGTCATATCTAGCAGCTGTAGCTGGGTTTGGAGATTGTCTCTTTCCTGGTCAGTGCATCTGCCCTCTGGAATTAGAAGCGAAAAAGAAAATGTGATGCAGACATCCCAGCTTTAATTAACAGTGTCACATGAAACAGGCTAGTACATAAAAAGGTTATGTGTACATAATTTGACTTGATGAGCAATTGAACTACAGTAACTGTAAATTGCTTTTGTTTCATGGTATTTCTATTTTCATTTATTTTACTGATGACACAAAACCATGAAAATAAAAATACAGTGAAATAGGATTTTAACATTGATTTGATAGGAATTCAAAATTCGGTGAAATGCCTCAAACAAAAAAACCCATGAAAATTTATACACCTATAAATAAGTACATTTACAGTATCCATCTATAAGATCCTTTATCAAGCTGACTACTTTCTTCTACCATAATGACACGCCTGGTATGCATGTATCAGGTACACACGTATAGCTCTAACATGAAAATAGAAAGATGCACGATGTACACAGGATAACCCCTTCCTGTTTTGTTTCAAGAACAGATGTGCAAATGTTCATTTATCCAGTAATTAAAGCTGTGTCAGTTCTTAAAACAGGAAAATATGGACTGGATGATAACCTGATCCATATCACCCTACTTTTAACAGGGTTCATACAGCATAGCAAAGCCAAAATTCCATACTTTTTCAAGTACTTTCCAAAATTCCAAACTCAATTATCCGTGGTTTTATGGGTATGTACGTATATATATATATATATATATATATATATATATATATATATATATATATATAGTGGTTCCCCTTTTATAAGGCCACCCCAAATGTTTCCTTATTACGAGAGGTGGTCTCTCTTCAGGGGGAAAATATAATGAAAATGCCATACTTGTTGCGCGGCAAAGTAGCGTTTGCAGAGGGAGTGGCATCTCTTTGGGGGTGGCTTACAAGAGGGGGACAGATGTATACAATTTATATATTGAACAAAAAAACAACAACTTCTTGTTTGATACTAGCAAGCGCTGCTTCCCCCATATTTTTCAAGTGCACATTACTTGCACACACCTTGCATCTTGCGCTGTATTTGTCCTGTTTTACAGGCAAAACCCAGTCCTTTTATTTGGGGTTTTCAAGCCAAAGTTCATTATATGTACAGCCTCCCATTGTTGTTGTGGCTTGGTGCACAATTTATGCCCGCGACGAACATTTACGGTCATTTATCCATAATTCAGGGCTCGACAATTTTTTTTAAAAATCACTTGTCTGCTGGGCAAGTAGATTTCAAAATCCACTTGTCCTGATAAAACTTCTATAAACATCGTTTTTTTCTAACAATGCTAAGGCCTAGGCTAGACAAACCCTTTACCCTAAAATGTATTTGCCGCTTATTGTCGCTTGCAAAATCGCAAAAAATGTCAAATTTTATGATTCTAGCTGCAACTGTTTGACAGTGAAACTGGCAAAATATCAAAAATACAAATTGAAAGTAAGCTATTTGCTTGGGGTGACTAACGATGAAAAATACATTGTAATTTCTGGGACTATAGGAGTCCGTATAAACTTAAATAACGATTAAATAGTTGCATTGGCTTCAGTTCAGGATCCTTTCTCTCTGCCTCGGATGGCGTGATGCACTGATGGGATGCATATCGTTTGCGTATCTACCATGAATGCTATCGGTACATCGTAGTAAATTTGCGTATACAGTATTGGCAAGTTCCTCGCAATAAACGGTGATCTTAAATCAAATTCAAATGAAAATTTTAATATTTCAAATCAGAAATCGAGCGTGCGCACTGTCAACATCTTTCCTGCAACTGTACACAAACAGCTGCTTTGGCCATGTGGTCTGACGCACAACACATCACCCGATTGGTCAATTCAGTCACATGCAAAAATGAGCCAATCATGGCTTGTGCTACGGTGTTTTCATCATGGCTTCCGCCCAGTGAACATGTGTGAATTTACGGAGGGAACACACAAACGGGAAGCTTTGTTTTTGTTGCAGCATACGAAATAAAGATTCCGGTGTTTATTCCAACTATTATTTGGAGTCACAGGCAAATACGGAAAGGTATGGGATAGCCGGAATTGCCGAATGTGTCCCAAATCAGTCCGTGAGACTGCGTCAGTTCACCGCAAATCTAATCCAGTGTCCCCGCTGTCACTTGCCTGTGACTGGCAGGTGTGTGCCGTTTTTGCCGGAAAGTCATCGCACGGCACGTATTTTTTTCTAACACTGTTTGAACCCACCGATAGATAGCATTTCATGTTAATTTGCAGATGAATTTGCCCTGCAAAATATTATTATCTTTTGACGGATTTTACTTGTAAAAAATTCCAACTAGCCCGCAGGGATAACACTTTTTTATTTCCACCAGCCCGAGCCCAATTCTGACAAGCCCGAGCTTTCTGACATGCAAATAGATTTTTTCATTGTTTGTTGTTTTTTTTTTAAACCGGAAAATCGATTTTCCATACTTTTCAAGACTTCTTTATGAAATTCCATACTTTTCAAGGCCTGGAACAGAGGGCATTCAAATTCCATACTTTTCACGCCTTTTCAAGCTCTGTGCGAACCCTGTTTTAAGTAGTGTGCTTGTGAATTTCAATTGCCTTAAAAAATAAAATCTTATATCAAAACAATATCTATTTTTAGAATAAAGCTATAGTTAACTGGATACAAATAAAACCAACCACATGAAAAACACTGCAACCCAAGACAGCCTGGTTCATGGCCGTATCAATCCTTGTGTGCGATCTGGCCATGAAACTGGCTGTCTTAGCTTGCAGTATTAGACCTTTGGTTCGTTTTATTATTTTATGTAATTATGTACTGCATTGCTACTTTCTAGCTTTCTTCTTTCTTTGAAAAGATCACTGTACTAAATTTGTGGGGGAAAGTTTGCCTTTTCTTGAGACACAGAGGAAAAAAAATGGACAACACGTGCAAGTACTTACCAAGTGCTGACTGGAGACCCATCACACAAGCTTTGAGCACCGACCTGTATTTTCTGCTGAACTTGACAAGTCTGTAAATAGGAAATGAATTCCCTTCATTGGCACCATGAATCAACATGCTCACGTGAGACATAGTGGCAATTTTGGTGCAGAAAATTCACTTGAAAGAAATCTTATTTTCAGAGATTAACACAGAAAATGAGAAAACAGTAGTCCCACTCCATTGAGGAGACCATACATGTTCCTTTTCGATCACATTCACCAAATCCAAATCTATCTTTTTCATGTTATTGTACCTCCAATGAGAGACTACAATCTTCAACCTGCTTTATGTGACCACTTTAAGCCCTGCCCTAGATGGGGTCTGTAAAAAGAGGGACAACTGTACAAGTATATGGTACGACACACAAAATTCAAATGATATACATGTACAGGTTGGTGTATGCAACTATAAAAGTTCTGAGGCGCAAACGGGGAAAACACTATGAATTATAGAGCTGCAGCAAATTAATCTAAAATTACAAACATACTTTAGACAAATTTGGGTTTCATCATTGAAGCAATTAAAATGTACAGTTTCAGTAGTCAAACTGGCCAAAAGATGGTAAATCTCTTTAGCAAAATCCAGTCTCGATCAGCATTTAGATAACTGGATAGTGCCAGCCCAGGTATATATGTCACTTACAGTAAACCTGTACTTAGTGTACAACTAAATACAGTAGTCCCTGTCATGAGGGACCACCTTGATCAGAGACCACCTGCCTGCACTTTTTAAGATGCTTGACAAGGGATTTTTCTTGTTATTTATACTTGCCATGAAAGAAATACCTGTTTTATATGAACACATTTTGGTCATTCATTGGTGTGGTCTTAAATGGCAGGTTTTACTGTCACTCCATCTGCACAATGCAATGCCACTGGGTGTTGCCGTGACTGACAACTTAGAAGGAGCCACTGTTCCTGGTTGGTTATCGTAAACTTGTATTAAAGTTGCTAGGCAGCATGAGTGTACAGCCACAAATATATTTTTTAAAGCCACAATTCATACATTCTGTTTCAATCTTTGAAGGTCTTCATTCAGTCTGTCTAAAATGCTTTTAAGTCGCTCTCTGTATTGGTGTATAATTGCCAAGTGGAAGTCCGTACCAACATCTTCAAAGCAGCAAATGTCTTTTCTATATCATGTACATAGCACAAAGAAATGTTATGTGGTGTATTAGCCTAAAGATAGATACATACTGTTATGTACATGTACATCTGCATGTTCAGACTTCAAATATTACAACTTTGTTGAATTTTAAATAGTAGTGAATGTGATTTTGAAACAAACACCTGTCTGTTGACAAAAATTATTGTTTAGCAAATGTTTGGCTTCTAACACATCAAAGGTACATGTACTACATGTAGATACAAGTACACTACATGTACATCTATTGCTCACTGACTGCATATATCATAGATCCACCAAGCCAGCCTTACATTCTTGTGGGATTGCTGTGAAATCATGATTCAGATTTTGGAGCTTAATGAGCAAGGTCAAAATCTGTTTTAGTCACAAATCCTAGAGTTAATTAAAAGCAATAATGCAACAAAGAATAAATTACTTCTTTAACTACAAAATTATTTAAATGGGCAGTCTATTGGGTTGGAAGGATTATGGTACAGTAGTCCCTGTCTTGAACGACCCCTCCTTTGCGCGACCACCTGGTTTGAACGACCACATTTGGTCGCCAAAGTTGTTTTTCTTTAGTAATTTACCTCGTATGAACGACCACCTGTTAAACGCGACCAGCGACCATGCAAAATGAACCGATTTTGCGACCGCGTAACAAATTTAAGCCATATCCGGCCACTACACCTCAAGTCTGCAAACGAAAGACATGCATGCAACTCACCCATTGTTATAAAATTTACATAGTTCTTGTCAAATTTATTGAATGCAAGCAATAAAGGATTTCTTTCTACGGTAAATTTCCTTAAACAACTTTTCAATTTGATCAATCAGTATCTATTTCTCCTCACGAGCGTAGGATCTTTCCATTTATTTACATTTTTACAACGCCAGTGAATGAGGCTTACTCCGCATGCATCGGGCCTCTCCATAGTGGATCTCGACCCATCACATTTCTTTTTCTTTCTCTGTATCCTGGGATATTATGGATTGTTTTCTGAGCTAAACTTCATAACGATCCACAGAAATTTATTTGTGATGGGAACTTTATCGCTCCCATTCAACTCCTGTTCGTTCACATCATCCACCTTCAAATCTGAATGCACGACGGAGGTTGCCGGAAGCGTCCGGAACAATCTTCGTTGTTTACCGGGGCCACGTGGTCGTAGCTTTTTTTGCATGCGAAACCTAACCTTACTGTGGCAAATAAGCGGAAAGCCCAGAAATATTTTTATTTAATATTCTCATTTCCAACTGAACCATGTTTGACCATACCATATTTGATAAAATGAGCGATGAAAACTTTCGCAAGATCAAAATCACTTGGAACCCCAATCAAACACGTGCTTGCCTGCTTGAGCACGTGCGACAGACACTGACGAAGTGCATGCCAGATCCATTTTTCCCACGGTTCAGAACGAGGTCAACATGGCGCCCAAGCAACCACACATGGTGGCAATGATGCCGCGTCTTATTTTGATACATAACTTATGAATTACGGTGAGTTAGGCTCCACCGAATGTGTAGAATAAAGTGAAGACAGTGAGTCAAAGTAATTTTATGACAGTTTAAGCTGGTTACTTCGCAAACGAAGGCTCCGTACCCGGCGATCTATCAGGCCCATTGAGCGTAATGGGAAAATGACCCAACTCAGGTCAAGACCAGCAAATATTTTCAAGTTGCGGAACACATCTTTCAGCACCCAGACAAGAGTTCTTTATTGAAATCAAGATTTTTAGGGTTGTAATTGTTAAATTTGATATTTGATAATTGCTTTTCCAAGCATATGTAATCGATAATGATGACCTGGTGGTGGCAGAAATTTGCGTACCTCGCTACCTGGGTACCTGGACAAGTCCGCCATGAATTTGGGGTGGTGCATATGCGATTCCTCCAATGAGCGACCACCTGCATTTTACGACCACTTTTTTGTCGGCGCTAGGGGTGGTCGCTCAAAAGAGGGACTACTGTATTATAGTGTGCATGGTGCACACCAGGTACACATGGCTACACACAACCATTACATCAGTGTATAGTCTGCATTTTGTGACTTGGCACTCGTGTAGTTATTGCCCTGAAAATTGGTTTACATGTACCTTGGAGACTAGTTTAGGTGATAAACATTCTAATGAAAACTCACTGGGGTTTTCTTGTTGAGTCTTCAGTATCTGGCTTGTAGTTTTGCAGAGATATGAAAATGTCTGAAAAACAGAAGTGTTATAGTTTAAAACATGTTTAACGCATTTTTTTTTTCAAAGTCATACAGGCATTTTGCCTTTGTTTCCTTTTACATACTAAGGGGTAACATAATGGATGTTCATCTCACAATAAAATTATCAATGAATACATGTGAATTCCTGTCATGTAATATTAAACGATCTGAACCACTGCCATGTCATTCTTAATCACCAGTCTACAGTCAAACAAGGCCACCATTTCAATCTCAAAGTAGGTAAAAAGCATCGCAACATTTTGTTTAATGGTCCCTCCCCCCTTAGAAATGCCATGGTAAATTTGCCAAATTGAGCCAAACTATTTAAAACAAATGTTTTACCATCATGCTAGGAACTTGCCTACAATATGTTACACTGCTCTCCTCTTAAAGTTCATTTTCTGAAACACAGGTCTATCTTTGCATGCTCTGAACTGAACATGAAAGGATTGTAATTTCTAGTCCATCTTTCTCTTTTTTTCTACATCAACTGACTGTATTTGTAAGACCAAAACATGCTCAACATTTACATGTACTGCTACATGCCCTACTTATTACTTCAGTGAACTTGACTGGCTGAAGAATGCAAGTAACACTGAACAGCAAATTAAACGGTGTCAGATAATATAGACGGCAGTGTCTTGTTACTTACTTCTGGATTCATTGACAAGTTTCCTTGTGAGAGGGCCATGCATATCTGTATTCCAGAGCACCTCATGAATGCATGGTCCATCTCCAGCAACAGGAGCTGGCATACTCTCATCTGCAAAACAGGTTCAGTAATCAATGCCAAGATTACTAGTGGTCAAGTCCAGGGATTTTTAAAATTGAATGGCATACATGTACATACTCAGATGCGATACTTGTACAAGCTGCAGATTTATATCTTTTCCAGTTAGAATTAGACTATGAAGGGCAAGTCAATGGCCTTCCTCATCACTGTTGGATGGAATGTAAAAAAGTCAAGTCATGAAAAGCTGTTGACCATGGGTGTACCATGCTGATAGATATTGCTTACAATTCTCAGCAAAAAATATGCTCCATTAACATGAAATTTACATTAAAATGCTGATACAAATGACATAGTGCATACTTTTGGGTGATTTGAGTGCAAGAAGGGTAAGCTTAGTTTTAGATGCTATATTTTTATATATTCAGCACTGTTTTTGTCAGATGCATCAATTGGCACATGCTGCTAATGTGGTTATACTTGCTCTTACATTAGTAAGTATGTCATGAATGTTGACTGCAGGTGGACTGTGTGCACCAAATTTGGTCAGAAACACAATCTGTAATTTTGGGACATCCGAATATACAGCCAAAAGTGAGAGTGAACAATGTGCTCATTCACAGCTTGGCAGTACTCCTTGATGCATGATGAAATAATGGATTCATTCAGGTATTACTGTTGGCTTCAAAGCAAAGTGTGAAAATGTTCTAAACCATCAGTAAAATTCACACCAAAAAAAAAAAAAAAAAAAAAAAAAAAAATTCACACCAAAGTAAACATTCTGGTGCACAGTTTAAATAAAAATGTATTACCTGCTGAAGCTGAACTTTATTCATAGAATGTCATCATTTGTAATTCTCTCGCTGCCATTTCACACAAGTACAATGTATAATATCTAGACAAATCTGATTCTTAACACCATTATTCCTGTGGTTTGCAGCAACTGCAAATTTCTGACAGTGATCAGATAATGATACCAAGCTCTTAGCAATATTTACAGGCGACCATTGCCAGGCTAGAAGTAGCAACCTGCAAACTATTCTGTACCAGAATAGCAGAAAGTACAGACACCACTGACACCATCTGCATAGGTTTGTTCAGGTCTTATCTATGTTTTTTACTCTCACATGAAATTTCTACACCGTCTAATTATGTCCAAAGACTGATGACCAGGTGAAAAAGTTCCACTTTTTTTTCCCCTTTTGACCCAGCATAACTTTAATTTTGTTTTTCCGTGTTTCTATAAATAGGGATGTATGTACGGTATATTACAGGTACCTAATTTCCTTTTTAACAGTTTTTGCGTCATTGAATCCAAAGCAAGCTCATCAGGGTTCATACAGCATAGCAAAGGTGGTCTCTCTTCAGGGGGAAAATATAATGAAAATGCCATACTTGCTGTGCAGCAAAGTAGCCTTTGCAGAGAGGGTGGCATCTCTTTGGGGGTGGCTTACAAGAGGGGGACCAATGTATATAATTTATATATTGAACAAAAAAAAAAAAAAAAAAAAAACTTTTTGTTTGATACTAGCAAGCGCTGCTTCCCCCATATTTTTCAAGTGCATATTACATGCACACACCATGCATCTTGCACTGTATTTGTCCTGTTTTACAGGCAAAACCCTGCCCTTTTATTTGGGGTTTCCAAGCCAAGTTCATTATATGTACAGCCTCCCATTGTTGTTGTGACTTGGTGCACAATTTATGCATGCAGCAAACATTTACGGTCATTTATCCATAATTCAGGGCTCGACAATTTTTTTTAAAAAATCACTTGTCCGCTGGGCAAGTAGATTTCAAAATCCACTTGTCCTGATAAAACTTCTATAAACATGGTTTTTTTCTAACAATGTTAAGGCCTAGGTTAGACAAACCCTTTACCCTAAAATGTATTTGCCGCTAATTGTCGCTTGCAAAATCGCAAAAAAAAGAAGTCAAATTTGATGATTCTAGCTGCAACTGTTTGACAGTGAAACTGGCAAAATATCAAAAATACAAATTGAAAGTAAGCTATTTGCTTGGGGTGACTAACGATGAAAAATACATTGTAATTTCTGGGACTCTAGGAGTCCGTATAAACTTAAATAACGATTAAATAGTTGCATTGGCTTGTTCAGTTCAGGATCCTTTCTCTCTGCCTTGGATGGCGTGATGCACTGATGGGATGCATATCGTTTGCGTACCTACCATGAATGCTATCGGTACATCGTAGTAAATTTGCGTATACAGTATTGGCAAGTTCCTCGCAATAAACGGTGTTCTTAAATCAAATTCAAACGAAAATTTTAATATTTCAAATCAAATATCGAGCGTGCGCACCGTCAACATCTTTCCTGCAACTACACAAACAGCTGCTTTGGCCATGTGGTCTACGCACAACACATCACCCGATTGGTCAATTGAGTCACATGCAAAAATGAGCCAATCACGGCTCGTGCTACGGTGTTTTCATCATGGCTTCCGCCCAGTGAACATGTGTGAATTTACGGAGGGAACACACAAATGGGAAGCTTTGTTTTTGTTGCAGCATACGAAAATAAAGATTCCGGTGTTTATTGCAACAATAATTTGGAGTCACAGGCATATAGGCAAAGGTATGGGATAGCGAGAATTGCCGAATGTGTCCCAAATCAGTCCGTGAGACTGCGTCAGTTCACCGCAGATCTAATACAGTGTCCACCCTGTCACTTGCGTGTTACTGGCAGTTGTATGCTGTTTTTGCCCGGGAAGTCATCTCACGGCACGTATTTTTTTCTAACACTGTTTGAACCCACCGATAAATAGCATTTGATGTTAATTTGCAGATGAATTTGCCCTACAAAATATTTTTTTTTTTGACGGATTTTACTAGTAAAAAATTCCAACTAGCCCGCAGGGATATTTCCACCAGCGCGAGCCCAATTCTGACAAGCCCAAGTTTTTGGACATGCGAATTGTCGAGCCCTGAATTCATGATGGACCATCACTCGTAATCAAAATGACGCATGCTTGTTTTTCAAATCTTGCAATGAATCCCGTTGCATTGAGAGTTGAAAAAGGTGCCTCCCATGATGCTGTGCAATGCAGGAAACCCCATAGATGTATATTTAGCAATTAAAATAAACTACGATCGTAGGTATTGCAACAAACATTAAAATAAAGTCACACAAATAGATTTTTTCATTCTGTTTGTTTTTTTAAACCGGAAAATTGATTTTCCATACTTTTCAAGACTTCTTTATGAAATTCCATACTTTTCAAGGCCTGGAACAGAGGGCATTCAAATTCCATACTTTTCAAGCCTTTTCAAGCTCTGTGCGAACCCTGGCTCATGCTTGAACTAACACAACATGAAATGTTAATTTATACCCTTATTTATGGGTGGGGATACAGTTGCTTTTAACCACTTGATCCCCTTACACACTAAAATTTACAGCAAAAATCACTGTATTTTCATTTTAAGCCTAGCATCAAAATGTTTAAATCCATAACCTTGACTCTTAGCTTGTGTGTGAACTGATATAAGGGGTGACACCATAACATGTAATCAAACAGCGCCCAATCATGCATGTATTGCTAGATCAACTCTGCACACTTTTTTGCAAGACTGGTCACCATACACATGATCATCGTTATCAGAGAGAACTCATGTTTTGTCAATGTTAATAAGAATCATACTTTAAGTTGACATAGTTTACCATACAGTGACCCTAGGTTTATTTTTGGGGTCCTTAGATCCCTGGAAGTAAATTAGTAACTACTACCTGTATATGTAAAAGATCCATCTCTCAAGAGTGGTCCTCCCCTATCCCTCCCCCCACCCCTCCAAAAAAAAAAAAAAAAAAAAAAAGAAAAAAAAAAGCATAACAAGATTAAAACAAACCTGGACGGTTACCAGAGGCAGCAAATACAAACAGCTGGTTGCCTAGTCCCCACACTGCATTCATTCCTTGGATGCATGCCTGATCGGGGATTCCCTGGAAAACAAATCAACGGTGAGCAACAGTGAGGTAATCACCTGTGATATCAATTTTATTCCTTTCCCAAAGTCAGATGTGCTCCTTTTACGGTGGCAATTTGAGTCACCATGGCATTGGCTCAGTCAGGAATTATCAAGAGCTGATCATGAAGTAGTTTCCACATGACCCCTTAAAGTTTTACTGACAAACATGATTAAATTGATTACCAACCATACAAGGCATCTTAATATACATATTATACATTTTGGAAAGACTGTGGTTATCATGAGTTTATAAGAATGTACATTCAAGTTTTGAAACTTTTATTGTAATTTTGATGCATATAAACAAGATAAACAATTTTTGACCAGAAGTTGAATTGATATGCACAATTTCAATGACAATAACAGCGCAATGATTCAACCAAATTTCGTGAATTTAAGGCAATTGTTATTTTCTGACCAGTGAGGAGTGACTCGAAACATTGTATCAAACAAGAAGACTGTCACATTCTTGTGCTCAGCTGACCTTGTGTGCAAAAAAACTATACCTAGCTTATAGAGGAGTATAATCTTGTGAGGAGTAAAATTTTGTATCATATGAATTAATAATTGCTCTGTGACCTTGGCAATCAGGTCAACATGGTCATGATTGTCCATTTTCTAATTTAAGCTACAACTGATAGATCACCATAATCTTGTAATATCAAATTGCTAGCTTTGAAACTTTTCAAGTTATCATGTAGGAATGAAACTAAGTTTAAATCCTCTGTGACCTTCAAAATTAGGTCAAAGTCATCCATCTTGTACAGATTTTATACAGGAACACCTGCACCACATCTAGTTCATAGTGTTTTACACGGACATAAACAATCAGAATTTTAACTTTTGTAGTCCATGATCTCAGTTTGATTTTTCAAAGTCACCAGTAACAACACCAAACAAAAACCTTTGGGTAAATTCCTATACAAGTCCAACAGTAGGCATACACATCTAGAAGCACCATTTCACCAATATAAGAAAATTTTACTTGGGCCAAAAAAAAATATAAGTGTGTTTCCCTTAGCAGACCCAAATTTTGGGGGGTAGGTAGGTGGGCATAATATATCTTTTTTTAAGTCTGACAATTTGGGTGAGCGGTTATGTTTTTTTGTTAAATATTCCCCAATGTTGGGTAGGTAAATGTAGGTGTTCTTACTTCTTCTTTGTTGGTCGGAAGTAAGTTAACAGGGGCGTATGTACGAGGGGTTTAGAGATGGGTTGGTGGGGTTAGGGGAAACAGACAATATTTTCTTTTGCCTCATGTACACTGGTGCAACATTTGGCCAGCATCAAAGTTCAAAGGGTAAAGGCATGTTTGGGTATCAGGTGGAGAAGATTAAACAGAGAGTGAATTGTCCAAACGGAATGATAAAAGCTACACTGAACAGTTTTAACAGTGCGTAAACAGCAAGAGTATTATGGGATAGATTTGCAATACCAGGAATGATATATGGCTTAGATGTGATTTCAATCTGTAGTGAGGGAGATATCCAGGAATGGGAAAAGCACAGAATGAGATGGGGAAATGGATACAGGGAGCACCACCATGTACAACGACAGGAGCCATGTACAGGAACACAAGGAGTCCTAGGTGAGTTAGGATGTAATATTAAAAATCACAGACAGGATTACCAAAGCAAAGTTAAAGTACTGGGGGTATCTGTACAAGCAGTAAGTGAAGACAGGTGGTGCAGGAAAGTTTACAATGAGGTAGTCAAGGAACAAACAAGATGGGTCAAAGACACAGATCAGTTAGTAGAGACAATATGAATTAAAAGGATATGATGAGGTCGAAGATTGGAAAGTGTATACTATATATGTAAGACTGTTACAGAGGGCTGGTAGGAGGATTGGAAAAGATATGTTAGGGAAAAGAGTACATTAAAAGCATACAAGGTACAAGAAAAGCCAAAAAAAAGTGTGTGTTGGAATGGACGGAATGAATCCAGGCTTCTTTTTCAATGTAGGACAGGAGTGATTGATCTAGAAAAGAGAAAACAGAAGTGGACAACATGTAGTAATGGAAAGTGTAAGGTATGTAGACAAGAGGCAGATGAGACAGTGGATCATTGGCTGTTGTGGTGTGATTCATATAGAGAGATAAGAGAAGAATTTTTCAGAAAGTGGTATGGGAATACTATAATAACAAGTGTCTAGAAGAAGTTCTGTGTTTGGAGGAAGTACATGGGGGTCACTTCCGTTCAACGAAAAGTGGCTCATTTAGAATTGAGACGCTTTGCGAGAAATAAAGTGACACAAGTGGGCTAAATACGTCGGACAGCTCAATTATTGGGCTGGGATCGAATGAGTGGATTGTGACAAATCTTTTGGTATATAGATTCTATTTGTCGGGCAGCAGAAGGTGTTTAAAGCAGGAAAACAGCATGGGGGGGGGGGGGGGGCGTTTATTTTCATTTGTTCCCTTCTAACCCTAATCAGTATTTTCGGTGGACAGTAACTTTGGCCATGAGTATGAATGGGTTCGTATCGACCACAATATGATAACAACCATTCTGCTGGTTGCCCCTGCGGATAATGCAGGGGTCCCCAGAATCTCTCCTCAGTGTTTGCTAGCGGCAAAAATAGAGGTTGGGTAGGTAGAAGATGAGAGAAAAGGGGGTGCGGGGAACTCCCCCCCCCCCCGTCACAGAAGGAAGGCCCCCTTTTTTCTGGGGGGGACCTCCCCCTCAAGATCCAATGAGTAGGGATCCTGTAGAGGCTCCCAATTTATTGTATCAACTATCATAGTAAAAGAAACTCGTTTTATTTGGTAAGCCTTTTACATATTTCCATTTTGTTCGGCCCATTTTGTTTATGTTGAAGAGGTCCATTTTTACATTTCCATCCCTCTGCATGACCCCTTTCATTTTTGCTCACTACCCCGTGTTTAAAATTGTTTCTTTTTTTTTCTTTTTTTTTCATTTTACTTGCGCTGCCCTCTTCAAAAGTTGCAGAGTCTGCCACTTGTCGCCGCGACGGCCTTTCACATCAAACTGAAATCAGCGTGTCTACTGAACGATAATACAGCAACTGCATGCCAAATAAACCGGCAAATTCAATTTGACAGTGGACCCACGCGTCACATTGCCTCATTTACAGTTAATGGCGTTGTAAACCACAATTGCTTTTGTAGATTCCGTACGTTTCGCTTGTTTTAACAACATCTATATTCCACTGGTACAGTATCGAACATCAGTCACACTGTGTACAAGCATGAAATCAGATCTTACCACAGTTCCGAAATCCTCCTCCCGCTCCGCCGCCATTTTGACATTTGAGGCAAATTGTCTAATAACCGAAGGACACCATGAAAGACCACAAGGAAGCTAATTTTCGACGGACACCGGAGATACCGAAATTAATTCTGTGTGCAAACACGGACTTTTTGAGAATTTTCAAGTTGTCCCTTTCTTTGATTTTTTTCATTGCATATGATAGTACTCTCAAAGATACCAAAATCATTGAAAATGGTCAAGTTTTTCTCGAGATGCATCAATTTATGTGTTTTCTGGAGAAGGGGTTTGCGTCCCCAAAAGACCTGTTCCCTTATATTACAAAACATCATCTTTCTCTTCCATTTTTTGCCAAATGTTATTTCATAAAACCATTTATTTTTTCATTTTTGTGCAAAAAACCTGATACATACACAAGAAAAATAAGAATCCGTCAGATATAAATGTATCACTTTGAAATTTCAAGGGTCTGAACTTCCATATCTATACTCTGGACTTCGTCGTCTTTCACGCGGCAACATCAAAAATGGCTTATTTGTTGCAATATTGAAAGTTCTTTATTTTCAAAAGTTTCCTTTTTAGAGCCTTGAAATTTCTGTTATGCATGTAACTACAATAGTTACCAACAAATACAAAATTCCACATTTCATAACTTTATTATCACAAAAATTACAGCTTTTGAAAATCCACACAGACAGAGGCCATCTGCCGAAGTGTGAAAAAGTGCCCGTTTTGCCACTTTCACTGCCAGGTATTTCTATCAAAACCCTGTCACCCTATGAGCCATATCATTTTATAAACTGCAATATTGTCAATCTGGAACACATAATCTAACAGCATAACACAATAAAATACAGAATATAATAAACATTTACAAATTTGGTTATAATCATTTATCCTTTGTGAAAATGCCGCTGATTTTCCGAAGATGACACCAATTTTTTAATACTTAGAGTATAAGGTAAATCATTAGTGACATGTAAGGGTATTATGGGTCACTAATATCCTTTTATGCGACATTACAGTGGGTGCAATTCATTTAAAGGATGTTCAATGCCGAATTTAATATATATTTATAAATTTGGTATGATTATTATAGATTCTCAGAAGATGCCGCGGCTTTTCCGCTGACGACACTGGATTTTCAATATTTTGTATGTTATACTTGAATCTTACGTCAGATGAGAGGGCATTCTGAGGCAATTTTATCATACAATACCAAAAACACAGAATTGAAATCCATTTGTGTGATGGTCAAATGAGAAAATAAATCAAAATCCCGCCCCCCCCCCCCCCCCCCATCAACGCCAATCTTTCTGGACCAATCTACCAATCTGCTAACAACCCCATTTGACATCTTTTCCCGCGGTGGCAAAACATCTATCAACTCTCCTTGGATGCATCTCTTCTACAATTCGATGGTTACCCCAGCTTCAACACAAACAACATCCAGTGGTGGTGATTCTGCTTCCTCGCATGTGGTCTCCTACAACATATAAAAGACAAAACACCATGTCACCTTTTATGTAGTGACTACCTTAATTTTCACAATGACAGATAACAGGGAGAGCTATTCTCACCAGAGATGCCGACCTACATGTAGAATTTTGCTTTTGAGTTATTTATCATTCAACAAGTGACTTCTTGGGTGATGATTAAAGTATTGACTATACAATACTATTAAAAGAAAAGTTTCATATGTGAGTATTGACAGACAAGTCAACTTAATCAAAATCAAATAATGTAGTAACGAAATGGAAATGTTTTCTTGACAGAGAACTCATTTCAATCCTTTCAACTGACAAAAGTATATATCTATACTGATTTTATTACTTTTCAATGACATTTTAGCATATTCTGAATACATGTATTATAAACCTAAATGTTTATGTGTGTCGTGGAGAGGGCAAAAGTACAAACTTTCTTCAGCAAAGATTAATAATGAAGTGATATTTGTGATAAAATAGCAATGACGTCCCCAAAAGAGTAACGGTTGACAGTTATCATAGTCTCCATTTGAGATAACAAGACATGTTTTAAATGAGTTAGAAATTTATGCTTTTGATCATGCAAAAAGTCTCTAAAGTGATTTAGGACTCTGGTTGGCCTGTATCAATTTCAGCCTTTTCATACCAGTCCTTAACTTTTCTGGTTAAGTGCATAATAACTCAGCTAGCTCAGAAAAATACAGGTACAACTGATTTCAGTTTTGAAATAGACGGTGTTATCTTACATCCAGATGGATGTGTCAAATCGCTTGGTGTGTATATTGACGATAAATTAAACTTTCACGACCATGTCTCTTACATTTGCTCACAAGTAGCTAAGCAAATAAGTGTTTTGAGGAGGTTTTCAAATGTGCTGAACGAAAAGGAAAAATTACAAATATTTAATGCTTTTATTCTAGCAAACTTTAATTATTGCCCCTTCGCATGGCACTTATGTGGCAACACGTACACTGCCAAAATGGAAAAATTACAGGAAAGGGCACTTCGCTTTGTTTACAATGATGCCACATCATCCTATGCTGACTTATTACAACGTTCTCAAAACCCATCTTTATATTTGGGGAGGCTACGTAAATTGTCTATTGAGGTATACAAAGTTGTGTCAAAAGAATGTCCAGAATTTCTAAATGATATGTTTGTACAAAAGGAAAGTAAATATAACTTAAGAGATGATCATAAAGTGAATCTACCTCCTTTTAACACCATGAAGTATGGATACAACTCTTTAAAGTACCAAGGGGCTAAGCTGTGGAATCCCTTACCGACTGATCTGAAACGTGTCACTGATTTCACGAAATTCAAAGATTTAATTAAGACATGGCTTGGCCCGTCCTGCTTCTGCTCTATGTGCAATATGTGTAAATACAGAACTCCGGCGGCTTAATTACAACCCATGTATAATCACTGACAGGATATATACTGATTTCATTCTACATCATTGTATATTTTTTCATTTCCATTATTTCATGTACCAATGTCGGTCGATAAATAGTGCTTCGGTGCTAATGTTCTTAATTTTGTACTCATTCGACTTGAAAATGAAGTTTATTATATTATAGTTTATTATAGCTACTTTTGAAATCCTAAAAGTGAAGAAAATACAGGTATATGCATATAAAGTACTCCTGCATAGAGTTGTTGCTGTGCTCAGCTGCTCACTGTGGACTCTCCTTGGATAAAAATGTATCGAGTCATGGCATTGGCATTGGAACACCTCACTATGTAAACATACAAACATGGATTTCATGTCTGCCATGTAAACATGATTTCTTTCTATTTACTACAATTTTTGTGCAAGTAATACTACGTATATGTAATGGGCCCTGCTATAAACTTAGCTCACTTCTTTTGTAGAACAGATGGCACACAATACATGTAGTTCTACACCATTGTAACATCATTTATCGAACCAAACAAGCCAAAGACATCAGAGTTCCAAGTGCATAATGTAAATGCAGCATTGAATTGTGGATAAGAAATTATCTTTGATAAAGTATGCCATTTACAAAATCCTAGTAATTATCTAAAATGACACTGCTTTTGATTTAAATGTACTAATTTTGTTTTCCCTCAAATATTTCTTCCTTTTTGTTTATGTCCGTGTGAATTTTTTCTTCAGTTTTTCTCAGACACTATTGCTCCAAAAAGTACCGAACTTGGCATGCTGATTGACTCGGTAGTGAAATGAAGCGCCTGGTTTGAAAGGGTCAGCATGCTGAAAATTATGCAAATTAAGACCATATGAAATTTTAAATGTTATACATGTTCAAAACTGTCAAAGGTTGAGGTACCATTCCAATTCTACTTTACAGGTTTGTTCTCTATGTGCATCCAATGGACCACAAACAAAAGTACAATTTTAACTCATGCACATTTGGGGCAATAGAAAAGTTGAATATCTTCAAAAAAAATATTGTTTTATGCAGGTAGAGGTGCCGTTGCAAAGTTAAATTTTGAGTTTGTGCTCTAGATGCACATAATGTTCCACAAGCCAAAGTTGTAGTATTCTAATTTATGCTAATTAGGAGCACTTGAAAAGTTCAAATGTTTAATATAATAAAAACTATTATAGGTAGGAGTGTCATTTTAACTTTAATATATATACATTTGTGCTGTAGGCACATCCAAAGAACAACATATGGAAGTTGAAGAATTATAATTTATATGCTAATTAGTGGCACTTGAAAAGTTTAAATGTTGAATATCTTCAAAGTTATTGCAGGTAACGTGCCATTCCAACATCAATGTATATTGTATATATATATATATATATATATATACATGTTTGTGCTAGAGGCCCATCCAGTGAACCACAAACAAAAGTTGTAGAGTTTTAATTTATGCAATTCAGGAATACACACAATTTAAGTCTTGAACAACTTCGCAACTATTACAGAATAGTCAGTGTAAATAATAGTCACAGGGATTTAAAGTTTTGTACCACAGCAGGACAAAGGATTTTTCTGCTAGCCCCTGTGATAGGGCATCAGGTGCAAAAGTACGAAGTTCGCCTGGTAAACAGCTCCGTATTTTCACACTGGATGACCCTAAACCAGTAATATAATTTTTCCTTATAATCTTATTACAAATATGAACAGTTCAAACATTTGTTTGAAATTCTGAGTTACGTGGTAACAAAATTGAAACTAGGCTTTGAGTCTAGAATGTGCATGTGCATAGACTTGCACAATGTCGCAACGTAATTGTTACCCCCTCATTATGAATATGGAAGCATTTTCAAATCCCCGCCAGTGCCTGATGAGACCTATCCAAGGTCGAAACGTGTCGCACATTTGCTGTTACTACCTTGGCTACTTGCCTTGTCATATTTGCCTTCTACAGCTAGAGGTGTCATTCCAACTTCAATTGATAGGTTGATGACACAGCTACATACAATTATGAACAGAAGTTGTAGCATTCAAATTTATGCAAATTCACAAAACTTAAAACTTAAATATTCAACTTCAAAATTGTTATAGATAGAGGTGCCATTTTAACTTCAATTGAGAGGTTTTGAGACAGCTGCACACGATCAACCATGAATTAAAATTGTAGCAGTTTTGTTTAAACTTATTTCTTGAAAGCAAACACAATCATGCAGGGAGCAGGAAATGCCAATATGAACCCCTATTGTGCAGTTTGATTTTTGCAAATTTGGAAAATGCACAAAATATAAATCTTGAATAACTTCAGAACTATTATAGATAGAGGTTCGGTAACCATTTCACCTTTAATTTATAGGTTTGTGACATAGCTCGATTGTTTATGGTTCTTTTGACCATTTCAATGAAAATGAATGTTGCATCAGTTAAATAAATTCATAATAGGCAATCTTTAAAAGTTGTCTAGGCACACAGCCTGATTTGCTGTTGAGCAAATCAACTTTCATTGTCTAGTTTTTTTTCATGCTCTCCCTCCCTTCTTTCCTTCTCTCCACACCCCGCTCCTCCCTATCTTCCATTTATCCTGGCTCCCTTCCTTCTTTATTTCTGCAGATGTGTTCCTGCATTTTTTTTAAGTCATCAATTGGCCCCACCTTTCAAATAAAAGACATACATGTATACAATGCAGTTCAAATCGCATATGATCTGTACATAGGCTCTCTTAATGGTGCTCAAATGTTTGATGGTACCTCTAAGCTTTCCTTAATGGTATCAGGACATTTTCTGCAAAGAGCAAATTAAGACCACCACAAGAGATATGCTTGGAGTTAATAATGTTGATGCTTTCAAAGTGGGCTTTGATGCAAAATTAAATGCTAGTTGACCTATATCATGTATATTTTGTTTCAAAATATGATGTTGGATGGTTTTATCATCTGGGATATTTTATTGATTGCGTCAAAACACAAGCTGTTATGTTAGTCAATGTACTGCCTTGCACACTGAAGTTAATTATGAGTCATAATTTCTAACAAAATTTATGAAATCAAATACTTGTTTAAAAAATGTTATAATCGTAAAGCTATGTATTTTGTGTCCTTGATGTTGCTCAAACCCTGTCTCCCATGATAGAATCACACACACATGCATGCACGCACACACATACACACAAAGGGAAAAAGGTCATAGAAGATGCGCCCGCCATACATTATTTTTCCTGATTGCATGACAATAAGGTAAAATGAATTATTTCCTTACATACACACACACAACCTAGAGGCATTTTATTTGAACTTGCATACAAGGATTAAGTGGCAAATTGTTGTGGTGTGGCATCATTACATACATGTACCCAGACACTACTGTTCAGTTGTAAGTCGCACAACTTTAAATGCATGAAAAGTAACTGAGACCATTAGGATATTTCAGTGGTAAAACACACAGCTTAATAGTATTGCCTTTTTGCCTTCAGGACTTTTTTTTTTTTTTTAAATTTTCGACGTATCATCACATACCTCAAGAAACATGTGCTTGCACTTGGCATGCCGAGTTTCATCACTGCAAACATTTTAGATTATTCACAGTTAATACAAATATCCCTTATATCTGAATTTCATGTGTTTCAATCGGTTTTATATTTGATGTCATTTTTTCCTTTTCCTTTTTATTCTTTGGGATGAATTGGTCACAATACAGAAGAATAATTAATTTGAGTCAAAAGTTTTGGGACAATCATGCATTTGTCCCATTGAAAATAGTGATAAGATATCGCCTTTTTGTATTGTGTTCAAGTACTACCAAAAGATTTCTGGTCCACACCAAAAATATCGGAACTTTTCCCCCATTTTTTAAAACCATGTCTTTCTAACTTAAAAACTTAGGGTATTTGTGACTTTCAACAGAACTCGTTTTCATCTGGTTGACGGACAACAGTTTCGGAAATCCTATGTACATGTAGAATATACATGTAGTTTACATTGCAAGGAAAGGTTGTAAATAAAGATGAAGTTTTGTGGGTATTTTCATTTCCTTTCACTAAAGTGAGTAAATTTCATATATTCTTTGTTTATGATTTTTGTTGCCATTGAAATTTAACAAAATATCATTGAAAAGATGTTTGAATGTTAACTTAATCTCTGACAGAATTGCATGAAACACTTCATTTGTCCACGTGAGTCCATATAAAACTCAAAACAGAATATTTGTAGTATGTTGCTATAAATTTTTTATTAATCAGATATTTGTATTTTGTCATGAATTTGCATTTATGTTGTAATGAAACACAGTGGCAAAATGTGCATGGCTGGTTCCTTGAATAAAAAATTATTTAATTACATTATAGAAATAAAACTTCATGATCAGGCAAACAAAACAAAGAGTGAAGAAAAATGGTACAAATACAAATGTCTGCAGATAAGAATGAAATTTACATACATGCACAGGTTTCTGCTTCATTGGTACATTAATCACATGTGCTATTATTGTAAATAAATCCTGTGACAGCATGTCAGTGTTTCGGCCAAACAGTCAATCACCAGCTTCCTGACATGAACCCTCTCAACCAGCTTATACACTCTGATTATTAATAGCTACAAGTACAACTTATCGTGCTCACTACGTTTACAT
The DNA here is from genome assembly GCA_964020975.1 of Hermodice carunculata. Classification (NCBI taxonomy): domain Eukaryota; kingdom Metazoa; phylum Annelida; class Polychaeta; order Eunicida; family Amphinomidae; genus Hermodice; species Hermodice carunculata. The sequence goes on from OZ026613.1 coordinate 44,890,978, forward strand.
GCTGTACATTGTCTGGTACTGGGCTACGATACGATGAATACCTCACCCTGGTGTTCTGAAATACGTTCCAGTGCCCCCAAGCTAAAGATAAAGCTACAGACTGTAAATTATTACCGTTTTTATTTTATTTTATTATTATTATTATTATTATTATTTTTTTTTTTTTTTTTTTTTTTGGGGGGGGGGTTATAATTTTTTCCAGCTTTGTTGTTTATCACTGTGTGCGAGAACAAGTCCGAAGGGCTTTAAACAATAGAGGGCACTTGTATGGTCAATAGGATCACATGATATCTCTGTCAGACCTGATCGGTCTGGACACATCATGAACCCCATGTGACGATCTGTGAACAGTGATGCCTTCTGTTGACTAATTACTTATCCCATTGGCCCTTAATTTCCATGGTCTAACAGCAAAAACTCCAACATGAGGCAATTCTTAATAGGAAACAAATGCACTTTTGACAGGTGTACTTGACCGCTCATCAGAGATCGGTACTTTTCTCCCACTTATGCTCCATAACACCACCGTTTCATGGCAATAAAAATTTGACATTGTTGCTTTGCACATGTATTGTGTTGACTCAAATGTAACAATTCCAAGCAAAAGGTCAAATGGCTTAGCAGCTGAAGTGACTTACTCTCTGACAATCTCTCTTTAGACTTGAAAACCTCAAGAGTATAATGTAAGTATAATGCACACTTATCAGCACATTGCTTTCACCAAGCTGACACGTTGCCTCCATAGCACTAGCAGCCGCGACTGGGCGTTGATACTCTGTTGGCCCAGCGACGAGTGCCCACATCAGTAACTTTAGCGAGTCTGGGAGGTTGCCATCGAGGCAAGCTGATACGCTGTTTCTACTGAAAAATTCTGGTATCCCCAAAATGCAGATCTCAAATGGAGCATCTATTAAAATTAGGAAATTTAAGGGGAATGTTATCATTTCTCTGAAATAAAAAACTCACTGTTGAAATTGCACCATTTGGAGGACCCTGCCAATGGTAGCTGTTACGACCGCCAATACCTCTCACCGGTTCTACAGGGCCCTGGGCATGAATTGTTGATGGGCATAGAATTGTATACATGAAATATATCAATGCACAACACTCAATATTTCACATCTTCATTTCACATGGAAACAATCAGAAGGTTGCATGCAACTCTAAAATTACATGTACTACAACAAGGCACAATTTGCTTTGAAATTCTTGCAGCAAAAGTGTTAATAAATTTGCAGACCCGATTTGTGAAAATTGGGTGTAGTAAAAGCTTAAAACTGCTACTCAAGCAGGAATATTTGTGTTGCACTTCTGCTTCTTAATGTTATAATTTGACAAGCAACGGCTCAAAATTATGTGATGCAAAACCAGCTAAACTGTGCTTGGTGCAAGGAACCCAGTCAACTGTCATGTTGTAAGACTGAGTGAACATGTATAGATTCACCAGGTAAGTTCTAGCTGTTACAGGCATACTAGCCTCACAGGCTTCCTCTCATACTTTCATTTGAGATCTGAGTGAAAGCCCATCATTGAAGAACCCAGAGAACTGTGAATACATATACATTGTACGTATATTCATTCATTGATATATCTCCTCCCTGGCCTGACAACGCTTGTTCAACTTTAAAGTAAAACCTGTCCCTGCATTGTTGAGAAATCACAGCAACATATTTCATTGTGTTACACGTAGTATGTTACCAACAGATGGAATCACCTGTGCTCTTCCACCAAATAACCAAAAAGTGAAGGTGGCGCAGCCTATGGAATACATATAAACAAATCTAGCTTCTCCAATTGGTCAGTCATTGCAAATAAGGAAGTGGTATGTCATGCCACAAATTTCCACCTGCTGTTGGCTCCACCTGTTGGTGACATATACAGTAGATGATATGCATTACATGATGTTCACTGGGTTTTCAAAACAAGTACACGAGACATGCATTTGCAGCTCTAAGAGGCTTCCTGAACCTCATACTTTCAACAAGTTAACTTTAAAGTACACTGCTGATAATTATTTTATTTTCTACCTTTTGATGGCCTTTCATTACCTAATTTACAATGATAACACAGCAAATAGTTCATAGTGACCTAATCATCGGATCACTTCATCTTGTGATCACGAGACACCTTTGCGCCATGTACATTAGAGTAGCCAACATTTGTGAAATATCAAAACAAACATTCACATGATAGATTTGTCGATGGAACAGCAGATAATGGAAAACATGCTCTCCACTCTGGAAGCAAAAAGGCAAGGCAGATAACAGAATTACTACCAATGATAACAGTTCCTTACCAATGAAATATGACAGATTGTCCATATTGAATATCGTAAGCCCACATCAGCAAAATGTTTGGAGGTGTAGGCCTGTAGTCAAACTCAATAAACTGTCCTAAATGGTCATAAGGACGAAAGAACTACCAAAACCAAGGAGACAAAATGCAAATTATAAATGAACAAAAATAATTTACAATAATACAACACCTATTGCTTCTTCTAAAAATAAACAATCACATAAAACAGAAACATACCACATAATAATAAGAAACTGAAAAATATAATTTTTTATTCATATTGAAGCTCTGCATTTATAAGCAAACTTCACTAATTTAGCTACTTCATCATTTGCCACATGCATATTATCCACTATTATGTGGGTTGTCTTTGCTGAACATTTAGACAAAGAGCCACAACTGAGACATGTACGCCGTACAGTACGGGTACAGGCTCCGAAACGTATTCTGCATACTGTAAATTGCTTTAATGTCACTGTTCTCGTACTTCCGTTAATTTTGCTCACAGCACAAAACCTTGAAAATAAAAACACTGTGAAATAGTTGTTTAACATTGTATGAGTAGGAATTATATAAAAAAAAACTGAAATTAAAACTATTGTGAAATGTCAAAAACACAAAAAACTGGAATTTTAAACACACTAAAAACAAAGCAATTTACAGTAGTTACCCACAGAAGACCCTAACTATTTCTGGGCTAATGCAGCCAATGTCAAAATTCTACACAGGAAGGTGGACAATATGTTGTTTGTATTTTCATATTTATATAGGTTGGACAGTGACAGGTTAGCTTATAGAGTACAGAGTCTGAACAACGGAATAGGGGAATAATAAACAGGACGTGATTCCAGACGATAACACTCTAGTATAATGACTGTATAGGCTGGCCATTCAATACTGGTATCATCAATAGCACACCACAGTTGTACTAAAGAATTGTTGTCCAGTGGGTGCATAGGAAGTTTTTGAGAATGTGAGACAAGTACAGACCTACACTTCAGACGTTTGGGCATTGGGCTGGATCTTCTACATGTACAGAAGCACTTTATAATTAAGTAAACTCTGTTATTCATTATTAAAACATATGATCACACAAAATAGAAACTACATTAAATACAAGAAAAAGACGATCTACATTACTGTACAGGCTGCCCATCCAACGCTGGTATTATCAGTATAACAACTCAATTATACTCAGTCTGTTGATTCTGAATTTCCGTCAGGCAGGTGCGAGGGAATTTTCAGAGTTTGTGACTCAAGTTAAGATCTGTGGTCTGCATACATGTACTTGGAAACAAATTTGTATAACTATTGGTAAACACTGAGAATAATTTATTTTAACATTTTTGTGGTCATAGAAAGGGCAGGGGTGGTTAATATGACAGAGGCACCAAAATGGGGCAACACACATAAGGTATAATAATCGCTGGCTGCTTATAGTACTTGTTGACAGTCTCAGTGAAGAGCATGATAATACAATGATCATGCATCACCACTGCAGGATACCGGAATGTTTAAAACAGGTTCCCCTTTTGCCCATCTCCAGAGGTCATCCTTTCACCAGTCACATACACTGCCTTCTCATACAAGTATGGAATTTCAATTAAAATGTGGTGATCATGCATCACCACTGCAGGATACCAGAATGTTTAACACAGGTTCCCCTCTTGCCCATCTCCAGAGGTCATCCTTTCACCATTCACATACACTGTCTTCTCATACGACAATGGAATTTCAATGAAAACGTGCCTCCTGAAGAGACTAACTCTTTTCAAAACTACTTTTCCTTTGCAGAGGTGGCCATCTTACAAAACAAGAGGCCCATGGGCCTAATGCTCTTCTGACCACCATCAGCAAAAATCATTTTCTGAAATGTATTCAATCCACGAAGTTGAAAGATTAATCAAGGTTAGCCACATTATGCAATATCAAACTTTCACATGGTACACATTCGTGATACATTTAACATCATTCGCCTTATTCTTTATGACGATACTGACCCTTTCTTAAGTGCTTACTGACCTTGAAAAATAGGTCAGGGTCACACAATCATTGGGTCATGGTGACCCATAATGTAGGTCACCAAGTAGAGTTTTATAATATTATACAATGTACTCAAGAGCACTTTGGATTTAGAGGCTCAATTCTCTTTGTTACTGATGTCAAAACTACACCCTTCCATTACAAAAATAAGTCAAGGTCAACGGTCATATATAATATATAAGCACTGGACATGATCTATATATTCTATAAATTTGGCTTGACCAATTCAATGATTTCCAAGACAAGGAATTTTGTATCTTTCAAGACATTTAAACTCATAATTTCCGTCAAATTATAGGTGGTGCCACTAATATCATAACCAAGATTTTGACCTCTTCTACAATCCCACTAAATTCATGAACATCCACCAAAAATAAAGGATGCTGGACTGGTCACAAGATTTTCACATTTTGACCTGTATATTACATAATGCTACAGGTGGCACCAGCAACACTAATGTTGACAAAGATTTTCATACACTTTATCCCTTTTAAAGGTTATATGGGCCTAACTAAAAAATTGTGGGGTGCAAAGTATTTGTATCAACCCTATATTCAAACTGGCCATTTGACCTTGACCTTCAAATTGGATAAAAAAATGTGACTGTTCAAAATATGCATCCCACATGGTCTGTCTGTTCAAATTGTTTAATAGCTTTTCCAGTTATTGAAAAAAGAAATGGACAAGGGCCAAACTCCATAATTACTGGGTCACGGTGACCCAAAAAGGAGGTCAGCAAGTACAGTTTTACAGTGTATGTACAATATAATCAAGTGCAACTTTAATCTGGAGGCTTTTTGCCATCGATGTCCAAGCTACACCCTTCCATTAGAAAATAGAACAGACTGATTTTCCAACAGAAAAGCAAATGTCTCCCGGTGGAACACTCAGGTCTCTGAATAAGCTACAGGTGATAACTAATTACAAATGACCAAGTTTGCTTGAAAATTACAATCCTATTTTAGCTCTCACCTAGATACATTACTCTAGCAATTTCCATCAAGTTCTTCAAGACTTATTGCAGAGAAATCAATTTCACATAAATGACCCTGTGACCTTGAAAATTAGGTCAAGGTCATTCAAATACAATCCAAACCTAGGTCTTGCCAAGATACATAATCCTACCAAGTTTCATTAAATTCCATCTTGTTCTTCATGACTTATCAAACGGAAACCAATTTCACATAAGTGACCCTGTGACCTTGAAAATTCGCTCAAGGTCACCCAAATACGATCCCAAGCTAGGTCTTGCCTAGATACATAATCCCACCAAGTTTCATCAAATTCCATCTAGTTCTTCAAGACTTATCGCACGGAAACCAACTTCACATAAGTGACCCTGTGACCTTGAGAATTCACTCAAGGTCATCCAAATACAATCCCAAGCTAGTTCTTGCCAAGATACATAATCCTACCTAGTTTCCTCAAATTCCATCTTGTTCTTCATGACTTATCGCACGGAAACCAATTTCACGTGACCCTGTGACCTTAAAAATTAGGCCAAGGTCACCTAAATACAATCCCAAACTATGTCTTGCCTACATACATAATCCTACCAAGTTTCATCAAATTCTGTCAAGTCCTTCAAGACTTATCGCATGGAAACCAAGTGTTGAAGAACCTGAACAAGAAGAAGAAGTGGAAGAAACGGGCACTAAAACAATATGTCCCCCGGCTTCCACCGGGAGACATAAATCCCCTCTGTCAACTTTACAGGCATGATGACCTCACAAAAATAGGTCAAGGTCACTGATATTACATACATTCTACCATTGGACATGGTCTAAATATCCTACAAATTTGGCACGATATGGAATTTTATATCTTAAAACACATTTTGGCTCATAGTTTCTGTCAAATTATAGGTGGTGCCACTAGTATCAGAAGCAACTTAGACTTTGACCTCCCCCATAATCCCACTACATTTCATGAAGATCTGCCAAAAATTCGATGCTAGAGCATTTACAAGATTTTCATATTTTGACCCATATATTACACAATACTGTAGGTGGTGCCACCAATATGGAAAGGGACCTAGATTTTCATACACCCTACAAGTCCTGAAAGTTATACTGGGTTAACTTGAAAACTGTGGATGGTATCACACTGTGCAAAAATTTACAGACGTATGGACGGACAGACATGAACAGTCACATAAGCTCTGCTTCCTTTGGTCAGCAGAGCTAAAAAGGGACTATATACAGGAATTTTTTAAAGATTAAAATCTGCACATATCACATTCAGCTGATTCACACAATGTCAGGCATCAGCTACTGGGAAAAATCATACAAGATCATATCTAATACCCATGCACGCATGGCTAAATTATGCTACCAATGGAGAGCATACAGGACAGCAGAAACAATAGGAGGCAGTAGAGGCTTTTTATGATTTGTAAAGGTGTATTTACATGTGCATATTTGACGATTCTTGCAATATTTCCTAGAATATATTTGGGAAGTAAATTATCGAGATGTTACTGAACTATTATTGTAAAGAATCACGAATGGCCTTACGATAACTGCCAGTCATTAAAGCACTTCTTATGTACTCACTCTATGCTATATATCGTAGCGTGTCATTAAAATATTGTAACACTACAATTATCATTAGAAATATTAGAGAGCATTATCACAGTTGTAAGGAGTCAGATGATAATGAACATGTAATTGCACCTTTGTGAATTTAGTCCAGAATGCTTATACAACACTGACATTGCTTGCATCCCTAACCAAGTTCTTCGACAAAACATGTCAAAAGGCCACAACACAACCTAGACAAAACACATGAAGACAAATGCACATTCAAGGGACAACATTCAAATTTTAATAAAATGAGAAGAATCCACGAACAAGGACTGAAGTTTGCTTTGTAAAGCAACAAAAGAGTTACAAAATAGATTAAATTTACTATTTTCTTTGAAAACATGACCACACATGTCTAAATAGAAAACAAAACAAGGCACACTTAGAGGATGGACATTTGCATGTTACATATATACTATAACTACATAGAAGACTGTCTTCAAAGATCACTTGTTCCATGAGATCATACCAAGTTACTGCCTTAATGGAAAAATCCTAAACCTGTTCCATAGGTGGTCTTTCAAGACAAGTTCCAGTCTATGCATGACCAGTGAGACCATATATTCCATGGGTGTCTTCCTTTTCAAGCCATCAGACAAAACATAGCATGCATTGTACTATATCTAACACATAATATCTATATTGTTATCCACTCAGATAAACACATACACAATTTTCATTTCAACTTATGATTTAAACAAAAATCTGAAGCAAGTTTGCAATATTGGCAACATTTTCGGAAATATGAGGAGAATCATTTCAATGGATGTGAAACAAAGTTCGACATCAAATAATTTTTACATAAGTTGGTAATGGTGCTGACATAAATGTATGCATTTGTTAATTTCCAATTGACTTCTCAGTTTAACTCTTTAGCTCACAAAAATACCAGCCACATATAGCCAATCTTGCTTCTGCTTGTCCCTTAACTCTTTTGTATATCATTACAAAAACAAACAAAAAAAGAATGAAGCTCTTGATATGCAAAGCCCTTTTAGTCCTATTACAATAAGTATGGGTAAAACGTCAGTCTTGTAAAAGGTATATACATGTACTTTTCAGGTAAATGTAGGTTTTCCCTAATTAGTCCTGTGTAGAAGATTCGTATATTTATGCTAAATGTAAAACACCAAGCATGGCAGTGGTCTTTCTTTCAAGTACACATCAATTTCACACTGGTCTGATTGCCTATTCACATGCATGAGACACAAGTCTTTCATGTTCTTTCTCTGCAATGTGCTCCTCCAAGTTTTAGCCCTTCCAGTGCCTGGACTCAGCAGGTGCTCAGCAGCTTTCCTTGGCATGCTTTAGGCCCATTGCACCCACAGTATGCCCATTAAAGCTGTTGGCCTGAACTTCTTGCAGTCCACACTGTCTTACTTGCATGGGAACTGTAGGCATGATGGGACATGAGCGAAAAGGTCAGTCTACAAGGAATATAAATGTAGTAGATCTTTATGTCAATAAAGAGCACACCAACTTTTGCTCAAATTGGCAACGAAAAGTTAAATACAGACATGCAACATCAGCTGTACATTTCAATGATCTCTTAAGATGATAGTAACACTTTAAGCACCAAAATGGTAAGTTGTGGCTGTTTAAATGCTGCTATTTACTCAAAAGTAAACCCAGCCATTTTTAACAAGATACACACTTCAATGTTTTAAGTAATTATTGGTGCACTGTACTACAATACACATCTGCTGTATTTGTCGTGTTTTGTCACAAAGCAATAATATGTACAGTTCAAGCAACATGAACTTACTGCAAACCAAGCAAAGATGCCAGACTTCACTTGAATAATAATAATAATGATAATAATAATAATAATAATAATAATAATAATAATAATAATAATAATAATAATAATAATAATAATAAACAACTGAAATTTGTGGAGACCCTCTCTTTTTCATCAGATTTGAGCCGTTTTGACGAAACATACAGTACAGCCCATGACTTTTGGGCCAACCAGGCTAGCCTGTAAGTTTCTTGCTCGCATTTATAGCATAGACTTTTCGTGTGATTGGCAGGTGGTATTTGCGTAGAAGTAATATTTTTACATGCTAGCCAGCATGCTAGCCAAATTTGCACCATGTGTTTAGTGGGCTAGCATGCTTTTAGGCAATTGCATGGTGTGAATTGCCATTTATCTTCTGTGGCACAGAGTGCAGTACCAAGAGCATTCCTTGCATCAAATGCCCATGTTGCCTGGTTAAAAAAAACAAACTATGAAGCTGGGGGATGGTCAGTTTTATGCAAATCAGCTGACGAGCATGTTCATGCTCAAAGTAGGCAATGGCCACACATGTTTGGTTAACTGCATCCAATGGCATTGTATCGTGCCATTAGAACTCGGAAGTCATTTTCGCATTGCCAGCCTGTGCCATTGTTCTAATGACCACACTTAGCCCGATGAGAGCATGTGAAGCATCATGCTGGCAAAACTAACATTGGTCTCAATGACGCAAATGAGAAAAAACTATGCTAGCAATGTAGACCAAAAGTCATGGGCTGTACTGTACTTTTTTCTGCTAAAGAGAAGCAATATACAGGAATTCAAGTAAAAGCAGGGCTTACCAATTCACATGTCCTATTGCCCAGGATGAATAAAATTTGGGTCAGGGTATGTAAAAATTTTGAAGCACATTCCCTGCAGGGAACAAGTGGAATTTTGACAAGAACTTGCACTGAGGAAGAGCTGTGATGAAAAATGTGTGATTCCAAATAATCTTGAAAAGTGGCATCTCTGCTAAGGTGACCAGGGCCTTGGTCACCATTTTCTTGTTAATTGTTACACTTGAAAAGCAAGTCACTTGAGAATCTGCTTGTGCCAAACAATGCACTGATTGGGTTAAATTGTTGTACATGTATATACAGAGAAAAATATGAAATAAATGGTACATTTAATAATTTTGTGACACAATTACCTGAAATGGTGTTTTTAAATCATGGCATTTTTCCATTTATATTCATTTGCCATGATGATGCAAATCAATCTAAATAAATTTATCAGCACTTTTTTTTTTCAATGGTCTGGTCACTATGAGACCAAGCAGTAAATTAAACAATAATTTGGTGTTGGCAATAAATAATCAATCTCTTCATCCTTGAGTCCTGTATCTTCTAAATCTACCACTTTATAAAAAAATCAATGATAAACCTTTACACCAAAGAGATTATTAATCACATTCTAACATAAAGAGCCAGAGATACATCCAGATCAATGTAAGAGTTTGTTCCAGAACCCTTTGTCCACCTTCAGGATTGAAATATCAACTGGGTCCATTAACCACCATCTCATTTCCAGGTGTGCAGGGACTACAACTTCCAAATTGTGAACAGTAGTACCTGCTGTATGTCAAGAAACAAATGGCCATACAGAGCAAGTGACTGTTTACTACATGTACAGTAAAACCTCCCTAGTATACTGAACAACCTTGGGACCCAAAAAAAGTGTTCAGCATAGGGAGGTTTGCTTACATTGGAAGTATATATTTGGGACCGAGAAATGGTGTTCAGTATAGAGAGGTGTTTGGTATATGGAGGTGTTCGGTTACAGAGGTTTTACTGTACACTGACAAAAGAAAATGATTCTGTCCTGAAAGTTGTGACCACAAAGGGCAGGTGAGCTCTGACAGCAGTGGCCACATACAGCAAGTACCTCAGTACATGTAATAGATAACACATTTCCACTCAACTCAGCAGAAATCTCAAAAAGGACACAATGTTTCTATTTTGGACTTAAATTAATGTTAACATCAAATCCCTGACTTCAATGCATTATTATAATGAAGTGGTAACTAACATACTGTTCTTGTCATACACTGCATTTGAAATCATTAATACTTGCAACTTCATTGCCAAAATTAATGGTGACAGAAAGACTAGGCAATGTTTGGATCTGATCCATGTTGTGCCAACTTGCTACATGTGCTGACTAGAAACAGGGTCTGTAAACAACTTGTTTGTGTATGAACAATTTGATGTGCACAAGAGCAGTGCACGTCACCTTCATGACCTGGACTACTATGTGTAGGTGGACTGCCATGTTGTAAACCATCATGACCATGGTTACATCATGTATATGTTGGTACACTGTTATCTTACCATCATGAAAATGGCTACTGCATGTATATGTAGGCATACTGTTATGTTACCATCATGACCATGGCTACTACATGTTTATGTTGTCACACTGCCATTTTACCATTTATGACAATAGGTATCACATAATGTAGGCACAATGCTATGTTACCATCATCACCATGGCTACTACAATGTACATGCACATACATGTATATGTACTCTGCTAAGTTACCATCATCGCCATGGCTACTACACTGTATATGGACTCTGCTAAGTTACCATCATGACCATGGCTACTACACTGTATTAATGTTCATGTAGGCTCACTGCTAAGTTACCATCACGTGGCTACTACATGTAGTTACACTGCTATGTTTTCATGATGACCATGGCTACTACATATCATGTTGGCACTATGCATGACTATCATTACAACCATACCTTACATATGGAAGTACACAGCTAACTAGCCCTCATGATGTTCCTCAGCTACACTACTATTCATATAGCACAGTGTCATGGGTCCTTAGCTGCCAATACATGTATACAATTTTCTTGCTACATATGCTGCAACAATATTTACATGACTTAGGGAAGGGGCGGTTGATTGACTTTGGGGCACGAAGCACTCATTCACAACATACTGCAACAGACCTTGTCAAGAACACTGCTTGAACCTGCTCATTCACTCACACAAGAAACAAGGGATAAATTATTATTGTTGTACATTAGTTTACTTACTGCTTTCACTGATATAAAGACTGTACAATGTGCATGTTTCTAGCCTCCACTTTACCATTATGATGGATACAACATGCTATTATTTGGCTGAGTCTTCCTTATGGGATGCTACATGCCCATCTATGTTACTTTGGTGGGAGAACATTATTTATAATGAGATGATATGCCCACAATGAATGAGAGACAGAAATAGAACACCAGCCAAAGTGCCACCTTAACTTGTTTTGACACTACATACCCAGCTACCCAGTCTATGTTATTGTATGTGGTGTTTGTTGCATAGTTAGCTGTCAACTGTCTCATTTTTGACCACCTGGGAGGTTGCCCTGTTTTTAACATCACAGCATTTTGGTTTCACACACTCCTCATACAAATCTCCCAATCACAGAACTTTGGAGGTACACCTGCATGTATGCCACACCAGGTACTGGATGGAGGCACATGGGCTGTAACCTGGTAACAGTGGCAGCCTGTTGGTCATGCCACAAGATTGACCTGGGCACCCATGTACCAAGTCAGCACCGTCCATGTCACAGCAGCAAAATACCGTCCTGTGGACAAATGGTTGTGCACACTTACTATATAATCATAAAAAAACAATGTACTTGGCCTTTCCATTTTAAAGCAAGTATGAGATTAGTAACTTCAGTAATACTATTTTTTTATCCACCCTATGTCTGATTTCATTCTAAAATGCAACTTTTCTTCATTACCTTTGCCTGAACAGTCCACAAGTAGTACATAAAAAGACTAGTGTCCAGTCAAAGACCCAAGATCAGTAGCAGTATTCTACATCTTGCACTACTTATACACTTGTGGTGTGCCTACATCATGTATCTGAGATACTGGTTAATTTACTCTTTATGCAACATATACAATCCATTAATGATGGAATCTTCTTTTAGAGGCTACATACAAACTGACATCGTTTCCGTTTTTTCAAAGGAATATTCACAATCCACAGTAATCAGTCTGCCTATTCACCACCTTCTTGATGCTCTTTCCTGCTTAAGTTGTTTTTCCAATATTGCCTAAATTACATGTAATACACTCTAGCTTGACTTGGGCTTGAAGTATAATTCTTTGGTCAACATTGATACAATGCAAGGTATCTGTTTCTTTCCCGTCATGTACTGTTGGGCAGCATTGGACTCAAACTCGTACGCCACCATTCTGTTGACTCGGGTCATCATCCAGAGGATTTCATGCGTTTGTCCATACTGAGCTAGTACTTTGCAGAGAGCTTGGATGAACCAGGAACCTTTGGTGGAATTGCGCCATGAGAAGAACCCTGAAAAAAAAAAATAAGAAAGAGTAATAATAGTTACAATGTATGTCTGCTTGGCATCCTGATTCCAGGCTTGTCCATGTCATTGGAAAAAAAAATGCAGTGACTGGGATGGTATGCAGGCAAAAATATCAATAAATAAAATACATGATTGTACAATGAGCCACTTCTTGCATCTAACATGCATATACAGCATGCTTAATATACAAATAAAACTATACTATTCAGTCAATATTTTTTTTCATGTACATAGGTATAAATGAAAAGAAAATTGTCATTTAAATAAAGTACAAAAGCAGAGATTCAGTCCATACAGTATATTTTATTGATTTCTGATTTAGCAGGTGTTTCCAATAGATGAGAGATCTTTCATTACCCTGGAGTCTCAACAGATCTACATAACACAGGCCTATCTATAAAAAATATGCAAGCTGTCATATCTATGATAAGAGTAAAATGTTGTACTTTTCTCAATCATGTTGACAGCTCTGACAATTTTTTCACAGCCTGCAACAAAAGAGCAGAGGGTGGACACTGCATTACAGGTGATTTACCACACAAATGCTTTCCAGCCATTTCAACTTCACCATTAGATCCATAAAGTTCAAAATATAGAGACCTACATGACTGGCATAGGGCAGCAAATTTAATTGTCAGTCTGAGATTTAAAGCTCCTCACAACAAGGCTCTAAAGAGTACTGAACCATGATAAACAACTCCTGTCTAATTTCCCCACACGACAACCATATGATTTTTTTTTTCTCCAGTATCTTTGGGATTTTCTAATAAATTCATCATGGTTGGAGTGGGGGATTTCTCTTTACTTGCCAGCAACATGGGTCCACATGTACATGTATGTGTCTTTTCCATTAGTGAATGTTCTTGTGACAAAACAATAAACAAAAATGTCAGTCTCATTTTTAGCATCATGTATGCCCGTGCAATGAAATACATGTACATGTAAGCAGGTAAGGAAACACTCAGTACATAATTTTACTAAAATTATGTGATGTATTTTATGATTAACAATGATATATATATATATATATATATATATATATATATATATATATATATATATATATATATATATATATATATATATATATATATATATATACACATGCTGCATGGTTTTGTTTCAATACTGATATGGCTAGGTATAGGAGAAATATGAACATGGGCCCTGGACACATATATGCACTCTCTCACCTGGTACCACAGAGTAAGCCATCAGAAAGTCTGCTTCTGCTGGAATCTTTTGAGGTCCCGAGTCTGCTTCCTCACCGTCATCCGCAACTTCAACTCCATGATCCAACTTTGTGCCTCTACAAGCCTAGAAATTGGGGAGAAAAAAATGCATAATTGTGACTTATACTGTTGTCTGTTCCTATTTAAAGACATGATCAGGTGATGAGTCATCCTTTCAAGACTAGAATAGTCATTACCAATAGACTGGTTACACCCCATTTTGCCCACACATGGGTCCTTTGACCTTGAAAATTAGGTCAAGGTCTCCATAATAAAATCAGAACTTGTGTCAATATGCCACTGAGGTAAATTTAAATTTGATGTTACATGCAAATCAAGAGGTATTTTGTTCACAAGGATTCTGCTACAGATGGACAGTTGGAGTTCAAAACAGTATACCGTCTTCATTCCAATTGTAGCACATGCCCTAATAGAAGCACATCCGCTACACTGGGCGTTTTATTAAAAAAAAAAAAAAAAAACTCAGTATTTTCAACATTTTGTTCTGATGAAAGAAGAGGGTTCATTGCTGTTATTTTATGCTATATGGACTCTATATAATACATGTAAGGCTGTAATTGTTTCTGGTATTGTACAGTAAGACAAATCATTATGATAAAACTCTGCGAAAACCATGTCTGCTCCAAGAAATCTTTGCATCAGCACAGCGTGCTACTATTGGAATGAATGCGATATCTTCCAAACTTCGTTTGTGCAAGGTATAATAAAGATCAGTTCACATTCATATTCCATAAATCTGCATGTTTCAGACAATTTGATTAAAATCTTTGTATGTATATAGTCAACCCATTCACAAAACACACAGCCATAATCATCCAAACTCCCCCCTTATCCCAAAGAGTGCAAAAACTTGTGGGAGTTTTGTCATCTTGGACATGTTGAAGGTACATGTATCTTCATAACCTAAACTGATCTTAAACAGTGTTGAGAAAAAGTTTGAGCTCTCTGAAATACATGTACTACGCACATTGTATTAAGTATCCACATTTTTTGGGAAAATTTGCAACCAGAATCTTATAGGTAAATTTCTCAAACAATGTTTAGGGTCTACATGTATTTCTACTACATGTTCCATAACATTATGTACGTACCTGGATAAAAAATAGTTTTGGTTTTCCAGCTAAACTTGGACATTTGTCACCTTTAAAAGATTCTGTCAGGGTGTCTAACTGTATAATGCCATCAACTCCATACACAATCCCAGTATCTCCATGACTTAGAATGGCACAGGCAAAGCAGTCTACATTTGAGTAGTCCTCTCTGGATGCTTCAAATTCAAGGATGAAATACAAACGTTATATTTTTTAATATATATTATGTATACTCATGCAGTAAAATGTATCATCTACTCTTGGTGCACCATTAAATTTGTTTAGCATTGTCACTGTCCCTAATACATGTTGTTTAAAAAAACATAAATAAATAAATCCTGCATCAATACACACTGAAGACACCTTCCAATCTTCCCAAAATATATTTGACAAACATCTTGTTTGTCAAATACAGACCACAATCCATCAATTAAAGCTTATATGCAGCACACCAATTTTACAGCAAATGTCAACCCTGGGTATTTCATCAATTTGAAAAAAGAAAAAAGAAGACTGTGGGAACAGCCTATCTTCATCTGACATTGATATACCAAACCAAAAGTAAATTTAAAACTAACTGGAGCTGAGTTCAGCTTTAACTGAGCAAAGTTGAACTGAGTTGAGCCTTACAGTACAGTGTGTATAAATATCAGTGACCCAGACGCCTTACTAGTGACCTAGTTTTACCAAGAGCCTTCCAAAGTACATGTGCATCCCCACCAAGTGGATCTGGTGTACAGTTTTGGATGAAATAACATGTATACATACTGTACAGTTACGCTCGCGTTCAAGTTAACAAACGCCAAACGCACCAACGTTTCCCAAACACTTTCAGTGAAAGTCAAACGTTTTGCAAACGCGGAGCAAACACTTTGCAAACACTTTCCAAACGCTTTACAAACACTTTGCCAAACGCTTTCAAACACTTTTCCAAACGCTTTCAAACACTTTGCCGAACTTGTTTGGTGAAAGCCGAATGTTTTCAAACACTTTTCCAAATGCTTTCAAACACTTTACACTTTGCGCCAAACGTATGTGATACATGTACATGTACACTTGGTAATCTAATTCTAATGACAGGGATATTTTTTAACAAGTGTCTAAAAAGCTTATCAGCACCTAAAAATCCCAACAACATGCGCATGCCTTCATTTATGGATAAGCCAAAAAGCTCTACTATGTATATTTCACAATAAAGTTGAAATTATGCTTTTTCAAAAATATCAGTTCTATCTAACAGTTTGTACATGTATCACTTACAATGCATGTGTATATATTGTAGGCTATATCATTGTTTTCTTGTTTGCGTGACAAATTGCAACTGGTTTATGCATGTGATACAGTGGAAAACGCAACAAAAGCTACCTTCTAAAATGTACATGACACTACCCACTGAATTTGATTCAGTGGACGTAAACTAATTTCAGCCAGTCAATCTGAAATTTTTTCACCAGGTGGAAAAACACATACATGCGCATGGTATCGTTTGAACCAAAATTAGGAACTATTTTGGAGTAAATTTATTTTTAAATTTATAAATTTATAGGCAATATCATGATCAGATCATGAATCATGATCTGATCATGATATTGCCTATGGATTTACTCTGAAACAGTTTTTGAAAGATGAAGTATTCATGACATCTTAAATGAAGAATTAAGTCTTTAATTAATTTTAGTTGAATTAGACACTTGGATAAACGTATTTGGATCGTGTTTTATATAAATATATACAACCTGTAATGCTGGATAAGTGCACATTTACATGTAGGTACATCATATATTGCTGGACCTGTTGAAAATACATTTGGAGAGTCTTCATCATTTAAATGGAAGTGTTTGAAATGCATAGTGTTTGAATGCGTTTGTGAAAGTGTTTGAAATCGTTTGGGTAATTGTTCAACGCGTTTGGAAAGTGTTTGAATGCATTTGGAGAAGTGTTTGGAAGCTTTGTGAAAGTGTTCGAATGTTTTGTACAAGAGTTTGAGATTTTTCCCAAACGCTTTCCAAACACATTCCAAACATTTTCAAACGTTTCCAAACACAAGCCAAACACCAGCAAAACGCGAAAAAAGTGTTTGGCTGTTAACTTTTAGCCGGGTGTAACTGTACATGTACATATCAAAAAATGATTTCCGTGGACCGACAAGCAGGAGAAGCGAGATAAATGTGAGCTCAGCTGACTGACTGCAGAGGTAAAATTTAATGGAACATGACCTTTTGAGCAAACATGGTAGACTCATCCAAGGTTCATCCTCACCATGTTTAAGACTATCTGGCTTATTTTTTAAAACAGTCAAAAATGTAATTATCGTTGGACAATGATGATATATGGACCCCCCCCCCCCAAAAAAAAAATCTACAAATCCTACTTTGACAAGTCAACTGAGCTAAATGTAACATTTTGGTGTTATATTAGAAATTTAAAATCTTATGATGTTATTTTACATATAGTGTACATGTATGCATATGCATGTAAGACGGCCTTAGAAATACTTCCGGGAAAACATTCGGGAATGTTTTCCCAGACATACATGTATTAATTATGTTGTAACAGCAGTAATTACAAGGTAAATACACATGCTCAGAAAATGAAGACATGGTGACTGTATCCCTGCAATACTTCATGCTGTAATTAAACCATCGATGTAAAATGTACAGTTGATGTATAACTACACAAAATTAAATATGAATATAGTGATATGCAATTTCCCAGGAAAAGGGTCTACATAATGAAGCACATTACATTCAGTACACAGTAGCCTCTGTCTTGAAAGAGACTCCTCCAACAAAACAATCCTATCTTGAAAGACCAATTGTTCGGATAATTTTTTCCCATCTTTTCCATGCTATGAATACTGTGTACAGCATGCTACCTGTTTTGACAGTGACAGACTATAATTTGATGATCTCAGGATGTGGTCTTTCAAGACAGGTTTTACTGTACCCTGTTTCAGACATACAAAATGATGTACCTTCCACTAAAAGCCTGTGCATCTCATTTACAGTCTGGTTATGTCTTAGGTCTACTTTGAAACCTAGTTCTTTAAATCGCTGATACAAGTTGGATGCATCCACGTCTGTGCCTTTGCGTTCCCCCATGCCTGTCTTTGCCTGGAATCTTTTGTTGTTTATGATGATAGCTTTGCCTCGGTGCGGGTATGACATATTATAAACGTACATATAATTGCTGTCTACCTCCATCTCCATCATCTCATGTGCCAAACTGCACAGAAAGAAAAAAAAAAGGTTTTACTATAACCATGTTGACAAAGCGAGAAAATGTAACTAAAAAATGTCATGCATATGGGACATCTTACGTGTAACTGTACGGACCTACTGTATTTTGAAGCACAGTGTGTGTACTTCACTTTACACTTATATGCACATGTGCCCCTCCCTTTTTCAGCAGTAACACTTTGTCAAATCACTACCCTCCATCAAGGTAATTATTCCCTTCATGGAAAACTTAAAATTGTTGCAGTTCAGAGAGAGAGAGAGAGAGAGAAGAGAGAGAGATGAGGAGAGATAGGAGAGAGAGAGAGAGAGAGAGAGAGAGGAGAGAGAGAGGAGAGAGAGAGAGGAGAGAGAGAGAGAGAGAGTGAGAAGAGAGAGAGAGAGAGGAGAGAGAGAGAGAGAGGAGAGAGAGAGAGAGAGAGAGAGAGAGAGGAAGAGAGAGAGAGAGAGGAAGAGAGAGAGAGAGAGAGAGAGAGAGAGAGAGAGAGAGAGAGACTTTTTTTTCTCTTCTTTTGCACACCAGACCAACTTTTTTTTTTATATATTCTTCTGTGTTTTACTGACCCTTTTTCCTGCAGGGAATGAATGTATCAGTCCTGGCATGAATCAGTTTACTGGTTCAAGATTAAATTTTCAATGATTATGAAAAGATTGTTCTTTCCAGTGCCATGTCAGACTTAACAATGAAGATAATTTTCCTTATTAATAAGAATGATCTAATCTCAACAGCTTTCTTTGGCTCAGTTTCCGTGCAATGTCTTAAAATCAACACCAAAGGTTAACAGCCACACAAGTACATCTACATCTCTTGACAGATGTACAGTTGCATGCCTGCATCCTCTTAAAAATACACTGTAATGATAATGAGTCTTTGGCTGTCCATACTGTTTACAATGTAAAGCCTTGTTGTTGTTGTTCTTATTAGTATGATAATAATAATAATAATAATAATAATAATAATAATAATAATAATAATAATAATAATAATAATAATAATAATAATAATAATAATAAGTATAATTAGTAGTAGTATTTTTTTTTATTGACAGCAAGCAGTATGGTGGACTACGTCACTGACATGACAATTATGTCTCTGTTAGTGTAAAACTGTCTATTATGATGAAGGTGGTACTTTATTAATAAACAATTATGGTGCAATGTTGCCACATGTTCCAATTAGGCATGTTAATTATGATAAAATATACATGGTAAACAAATCACTATCTGTAGCATATCGTACAGTGTTAAAAAACAGTGATAAAGAAAAATGAAGCCAGAAAACATGATTCCATTGACAATGAATGTAAACTCACAGTACTAAAATATATATGTTCCTGAAGATTTCAAAAGTGCAGCCATCCACAAGACAACTGGGACAATCTGATTATTCTGATAAATCTAAAGCTTAGCACTACAGAACTAATGCAACAAGGAGCAATGTCCAATGTGTTTTGTGATACAACCATGGGGGCAAAAGCAAATTACTTAAAATAATTGGCAAATCATTTCCTGGTAGAACCAGGCTAGATCGTAGTACATCACACATGCTTACAACAGTATTTAGTGTAATGACCCTATGTACATGACTGTCAATATTTGCACATTTGGAGATTAGACAATTAAACAATTTTTTTCAGGGGGTCACAAGAAGGAAATCCATGGAAGAAGGCCAGATTTCACCAATTTTATATATATGTAAATAAACAAGACTTGTGACCTTTAGAATTTTCTCAGAGGGTATTTCAGGCTGGATGCATACAGTACGTAAAATATACAGATTTAACATTGTGGCTGATAGCCCTTGTAAATTTGTTTATTTTATTATGCAGGACTGTCATGTTATAAAAATACGTGTATGTTGTCACTTTTTGCAGTGACAAATATTGATATGAATGAATGAAACAATGATTTTTCCCACAAATCATTCCTCCCTTATGTAAAGATGAATGTAATTTGAATGAATCATAGCATTTAACTTTTGTTGATGAGAAATCTTTCACATTTTACAGACATGCTGCATGAATGGACAAAGAAATAGCCACACAAAACCCAATTTTCAGTGTAAGCGTCAACTGTTGTGTGTGTGTAAACTGCATGACAGTTTATTATGAAGCTCTACTTTGAAATCCTCACTCGCAGAAGAAATTGATTTAACACATGTACACATAAGTGAAACTTGAAACTTGCAGTACAATGCAAACCGACAGCAGCTGATTTACCACTTAACACATGCAAACTTTTTATTACTATAACACTAAAACTAAGAGTCGCATTAAAAGGTTAGAATCAGACAGCAAATGGAATTCCAAACATGTACAGTACACGCCATTGGTCTTTTGTAGCAACAGTGTCATACCTAAACTACACTAAAAAACAAGAGGCCCATGGGCCTAATGCTCTGCTGACGACCATCACCTAAAAATCATTACCTCAAATGCATTCCCCCCTATGCCCTGTAGAAATTAATCGTCATTGATATTATGTAATATCAAGCTTCTACATGGTACACATTTGTGGAACATTTGGTATTATTCACCTTATTTTTTATCAACATATTGAATTTAGTATCCTTTTCTTAAGTGCTTCATGACCTAGAAAAATTGATCATGGTGACACAATACATTACAAAATTTGACCACTGGCCCAATGCATTTTGGTGTAAATTTTGCAATTCCACCTCAATTTATTAGCACAATAATGAATTAAATGTGTTTTGATACCCATGATGTTAGTTCCAATAATTACCACCAGTGGTACCACCATGACTTCTTGTGTCATAAAATTTTGCCTGCATAATGTTCGTGTTATAGTATATGCATGTATGAACATGAGTTGGGATGTAATGACCATCACACACACACGCAAAAAAATCATTTCATCAAATGCATGCCCTATGTGACCTTGAAAAGTAGGCCAGGTCATTCATATTATGCACTATCAAAGTTCCATATATGATAAACATTTGCAGCACATTTAGTAACGTTAGCCTTTTTCTTTCTCAACATGTTGAATTCAGTGTCCATTTCTGCCGTGCTTAACAGCCTTGAAAAATGGGTTATGGTTGCTCATGGTTTTGAAAAATGTTACAAATGAACCTTGCGCATAATTGGTGTAAATTTTGTAGGTCACTTTATTATCACAAAATCAATTTTAATGTGTTTTTGATACCTATGATAGTAGTTCAATTAATCCTACCAGTGACGCCACCAAGACCTTACATGAAAATGAGAATCTTCCCTTTAAAATGTTCATGTGGTGTTACATGGATATATGTTCATAAGCTCATATACATGTATAATAACCACCACAAAAATTATTATATGAAATGCATTCCCGCTATGGCCTTGAGAATGTAGGTCATGGTCATCTAAATTATGCAATATCAACCTTCTACATGATACACATTTGTGGTACACTTGGTATTATCAGCATTATTCTTTCTCAAAATACTGAATTAAATGTCCTTTACTAAGCTCTTTATGACTTTGAAAAATGGGTCACAGTCACCCAAAATGTCACAAAATTTGATGATTGGTCTAACGTATACTTGGTTTAAATTTTTTAAGTTTGTGCCAATTTATTATCACAAATAAACAATTATGAATTTAATGTGTTTTTGATACCTATGATGTTAGTTTCAATGATTACCACCACTGGTGCCACCATGACCTCATATCTCATAAACTTTTGTCTGTAAATAGTCCTGCACTCCACTAGTATTGTTCATATTATACATATGTATGTGTGTCTACAAATTCAGATGTAATGACCATGAAACAAAAATCACTTCCTGACATGTCATTCCCTCTGTGACCTTAAGGAAGTAGGTCAATGTCCCCCATATTATGTAACATTCAACTTCCACATATGATACACATTTACTGTACATTTTAGAGAAATTAGCCTTATGATTTCTCAAGATGAATTTCATAAATTTTACCAAATAATTAGTCACATTTGCCATTCACCTTCCAGTATAGGTAGCCCCACTGGTATCATTCAGATTATGTATAATCACCTCCAGAACATTTCCAATAACTTTCATAAGGGTCCACTGAAAATCAAACACACTAGCGCTTTTTCAATTTTTCCACTTATTGACCCTCTTACAACATCAGACACCAGGTGGGACCACTGATAACGAAAGAAACCTAGATTCCAATTCATACAATACATCAAAAAAATTCCAAGAAGCTATCTTAAAAATAGTAGATGCCATCGTGTTGACAAGCAAATGTTTACGGATGGACGCCCAAACAAACATGAGTGATCACACCCGACATAAGCTCTGTGACCTATGGTCAGCAGAGCTAAAAATTCATGATTCACTGCTACATACTTCATAGATGAAATATACTATCATCAGCAAAATACAATATGGGCCTAAAAAATAAAATAATTAAACAATAAAAAAGGAATAACAATAACTAGACAATAAATATACAACTAATATAATAAAAACATGTACGTATAATATGTCACACCGTAACTGAGGTAAGCTATCATTCATAACCATGCCAATATACTACAACAGGCAACTTAAGTGTCGCAGAAATTTTGTGTATTGCACAGGAGAATGTGCAGTTTCACTGCATTATGCAAAGTAGACGCGGGCCAGAAAAACATGTGTGCCATTTTTTCCTTTACTATTTTGTATGTTCACAACCAGCTTCTTGTTGTCTTCATCTTTTTGTTTACAATCATGGTATTGGTGACACTGTCATCAATATCTAAGTCTACTTGTCAACAGATCTTGCAAGATTCACAATGTTGACCAGACTTTCTTACCTGTATGAAGAATTTTTGACATGTTTCTCACAGTAACATTATCATGGCGTGTAACATCAAATCCCAAATGTGCAAGTACAACCTCCAGATTGCTTGCGTCAACGTCTGTGCCATTTCTTTCAGTCATTTTGGTGACAGGAAGAAACGTGCGATTGTTTATGATGATAGCTTTTCCCCGTCGATCGTGTGTCATATTATATACATACTGAGACTCAGTGAGTGGGGGAACCACCACAGGGGCATCTTGGGCATCCATTTTGGCGGGGCCATTCCCTTCACCCTTACTCTGTTTGTCTTCCTTACCCAGACCAAATAGCCTGACACAAAAATACAAAAGGCACAACACTCACTGACAAGCATCAAATTAAATATACATCGTGTACTTGTTTATTACATCATACAATCAAATTAATACCGGTTGAATCATTAATGTTGCATAAGCACTGTAGGTGTGTCCTGTCAATATGACTACATACATGGGCATAAAATTTAAAGAAGTCCAAAGACCAGTCAGCCCCAACTGCATACATGTACATGTTAATTGTTAATGGTTTTAAAACATGTTTAAGTAATGAATTATATATCAGTGACTTCAGTCTAGTTTAGGAAAAAGTTCCATATGAACGAAAAACTGCATAAATTGATTAATAAATGAACAAAGATGGAAATACCAGGGGTGCCTAATCTATTAAGTTCTGAGTAACCTAGCATCAAAGCATATGACCAACTGATATCAGAAATGTCTACTGCAAAAGGAACATATCATTTAAAATGCAAAGGTCATATGTGTACCATAAATCCTACAATGCTGACACAAATGATATAGCAGAGTAATGTTTAGTGTCCATTGGTAGGCCTTCAACATGTTCAATTCCAAAAATCTGTTTCTTACATTTCGCCTTCTGGACCAGTGCAAATTTTAATCATCAGCAATAATAAAAAACATAAACATTAAAAATTACTTTACGTGGACCTAGACTCCCTGACAGCATAAAATCAAACCATGTTCATATTTGTGAAACATTTAATACATGTATTAATATTGCTAGGGTAGTGGAAGCAGTTTTCTGTCACTTAAGCACAGATCGATCCATATCTTTAGAGATGGATGTGTCTTCACAGTGGCACTACTAATTTGCTAGTGTACTGATAGATGTCACATGCAACGTTCATGCTTGGTACAAATCATGACACTCTACAGGGCGCAAAACTACAATTTTCTGCGAGCCAAGAATGTTTTTGGGCATTAGGTCTTTATGGACGAAAAGCAACGATATGCCTTTACTTGTGTAAAAGTTTTTGTAAAACTGTAAACAAGATATGTTTGTAAAACATAGATGCCCCCCGCCCTCATTATCCTTGCCCTCACTACCCTATTGATAGTGGTAGACGGGGCACTCGTGACCTTACAAAATTAGTGAACGTTGATCATACAGCAATGTCACATATATTTAAACTTTAACCTAGCCCTTAAAAAACGACTAAAAACCTGGACAACATAAAAGTTATAGCTGAAAAATTAGTCATCATTTAGAAAACATATTCAGAAAAGTGCCTTTATCACCTTGGAAATTAGGGCAAGGTCACTCATTTTCACTTGACCTTCTTCTGTTATTGTGCAAAACCCACAGGAAGTCTACTGTCTGTGTGTGACCCTCAAAACTGGGTCAAGGTCACCCATCTACAAACTCAAACTATCCCTTATAGGCAACCATAAAGCTGTGCAATATAAAGTGCTACCTCGAAAATGCAAGTTATCATGCAGAAACAGTATTCAACCAAATGGCTCTGTGACCTTTAAAATGAAGTCAAGGTCATCCATCTTCAAACTTCGCCTAGCCCCAATATGGACTATAATCCTGTGCAATATAAAAGTCCTAGCTTAAAAACCTCTTCAGTTATTGTGCGGAAACCAAAGGAAACTCAGGTACCATTGTGACCTTGGAAATTAGGTCTAGGTCACCCATCTTTAAACTTTGCCTAGCTTTTGACTAGAATGATACACCTGTACAGTATCAAAGTCCTAACTTAAAAACTTCTTGAGTTATTGTGCGGAAACCACAGGAATTCAACAATCTCTCTGTGTGACCCTGAAAACTGGGACAAGGTCATCCATCTTCACACTCAACCTAGTTCTTACAGAGAACCATAAAGCTGTGCAATATAAAAGTTCTAGCTCCAAGGTATAAGTTATCATGCAGAAAGCATGAAACCATACTCAGTCAAGTGGCTCTGTGACCTTTAAAATGAGTTCTTGAGTCTACTGGAGGACAACCTCAGGACTCCTGTGATAGACAGCTAAGAAAAGAGTGAAGTCAACCCAAATTTACAAATATACTTAAGTAAGGGTCCCCTCCCCCAACATGTTTTGGGAGTACGGCCTCCCTTCATCAGGGGAGTGGAGGGGACCTTTGACTTTATTGAGGGTTTCACATCTCTATTTAGTGAAAATGAGGAGTGAAGGACTTATGATATATCTGTACTTATGACGTCATTAAAGATTTGAAAAAAATAGAATGTCTTGTTGTATATGGAAGAAAGAGAGAGAGAGAGGAAGCAGCGTGAATGAGAGAGCGGAGAGAGTCACAGAGTTCATCAAATTTAAAATGAGATCAAATCAAATTTATGATTTAAATTAAAGTCCAATGTTCGTTCCGCCACTCGTATTGGTCAACACTGGATGTTTGTCACCGACATCGCTCCTTGACACTATGTTTTTCTTATTGCTGTCGGTCCAACTTCTGTTCAGTATACTGCAACAGATTAATAAAAATGTGTTTAGAAGTCATCGTATTCTGGTTCAGGGGTCGGCAGCCCCATATCTTCCTCATCAGACAAATATAGGTCTGCTTTAATCTTCAGTATATCATTTAAAATGTCTAGGTGCCATTTAGGGTAAGTTGAAAAAGGACGGGGTAGGCCTAGGCCCACAAAATGTTCATAGTATCGTGGTCTGTAGTGTCCTGGGTTACATACAACCGGAATAGGCTTGGGCTTTGGCGGCCACTATCCTAAATTTAACTTTGCTTGGATCGACCTCAAACGGCCTCTCATATTTATCCAATATTTTGGCCTCTTTTCTCGGTATGTACATGACTGGTTTGGCGTAGTCTCTGTCGTGTGTTCTCTTAAAGTGCCTCCTGTAATAGTCCGTCCTTCCATAGGTTTTGTTACATATAGGACAGCTTTATCTGATTTCCCCTTGTCTGTGCAGGGCAAGATGCTTCTTATACCCCTGTCTGCTCTTGCAGATCTTGTGACAGTAACTACACGTTTGTGCGTCTTCTTCATGATATAACACATGCTCCATATATGCATGGTCCCTTTTGTACTGCTTGCCACAGATTTTACAAGTTAACATCTTTCCATGTGGTGGTTTAAGCCGTGTGGGGTAATAGTGTTAAATTCATGAATCCAGGCGGCTTCATGAGTCGTCCTGGTGATATTATCGTCAACGTTAAATTTCTGTATTCCATATATTATGACATTAGCGCCAACACATTCACGTAAATGTAGCGGGATTGCTTTCGGGCTGTCGTCTCTGATGTCTTGTCTATGGCTATTAAACCTTTTAGAAATTGATTGTGAGGTCTGGCCTACGCATTGCTTATGGCATTTTGTGCATTCAATAATATATATGTATGCAATTGGTAGATTGGCAATTGATCCCTTGTCTAATTTTGTACCTATTTTTGGTGGAGTTACTGACGAAATATAGCCTGTTGTCCATATATGGACAAGTGGCACAGTTTTTAATACATGGGCGACTCCCTGGTGTGAGACGGGGTGGGTTAATATCAGAACGAACTAATTTATCCCTTAGGGTCGGTAGTCTGCAATAGCAAATCAGGGGTTCTTTGTTGTAAATATGTAAGGTCGCGAGGGCTGTGCCGAGAATGGGCCATATCTTGCGAATGTGGCTGTTATTGAGGTCTGTGTGGGGAGAGTATGTACACAAGAAGTTGATGTGTGAAGATGGCTGGGGTTCCTGGTCGCGTGGTCTTAGAAGCGAAGCATGTGGTTTGACGCGGGAAATGGCTTCTCTTATGATCGTCTCTGGGTAACCGCGGTCCCTAAAGTATTGGTATAGGTTTTGTGTTTGTGCATCGTAATCTTCTAGGCTGGAGCAATTGCGTCAAATACGCAAGGCCTGGCTGAATGGGATCGATCTTTTTTGATGCGAAGGATGACTGGAGTTGTAGTGTAGATTTAGATGTGTGTCCTCAGTTTGACGTATAGCGAGGTGGTAAACGTGTTGCCCTGTTTTCGTATTAATACATCTAGAAAATTGACCTCCGTTTCGGATTGGTGGGAGGTGAACTTTATTGTTCGGTGAAAGTTGTTCGCGTGATTGATGAATTCATGGAGGGTGGTAGGGCCATGTGGCTATATTAGCCAAATGTCGCCTATGAATCTTAGCGAAACTTTCGGTTTCAAATTGAAAGAAGCTATGAGTGCTGTTTCCAATTTATGCATAAAAATGTTGGCGTAATTAGGTGCCATTTTAGTTCTTGTCTTCGTCATAAAACTGGCAGACAAGGGAGGAGCCATAGTTATTCAAAATTATACGAATGAAGCCCTAAGACAACTTAACAATACCACTCATTATTATGTACATGCCGAGAAAAGAGGTCAAAATACCGGATAAATATGAGAGGCCGTTTGAGGTCGATCCAAGCAAAGTTAATTTAGGATAGTGGCCGCCAAAGATATTCCACCAAAGCCCAAGCCTATTCCCGTTGTATGTAACCCAGGACACTACAGACCACGATACTATGAACATTTTGTGGGCCTAGGCCTACCCCGTCTTTTTCAAACTTACCCTAAATGGCACCTAGACATTTTAAATGATATACCGAAGATTAAAGCAGACCTATATTTGTCTGATGAGGAAGATATGGGGCTGCCGACCCCTGAACCAGAATACGATGACTTCTAAACACATTTTTATTAATCTGTTGCAGTATACTGAACAGAAGTTGGACCGACAGCAATAAGAAAAACATAGTATCAAGGAGCGATGTCGGTGACAAACATCCAGTGTTGACCAATACGAGTGGCAGAACGAACATTAATTCAATATTGGACTTAAATTTTAATCATAAATTTGATTTGATCTCATTTTAAATTTGATGAACTCTGTGACTCTCTCCGCTCTCTCATTCACGCTGCTTTCTCTCTCTCTCTCTTCCATATACAATGAGACATTCTATTTTTTTTTCAAATCTTTAATGACGTCATAAGTACAGATATATCATAAGTCCTTCACTCCTCATTTTCACTACTTATAGAGATGTGAAACCCTCAATAAAGTCAAAGGTCCCCTCCACTCCCCTGATGAAGGGAGGCCGTACTCCCAAAACATGTTGGGGGAGGGGACCCTTACTTAAGTATATTTGTAAATTTGGGTTGACTTCACTCTTTTCTTAGCTGTCTATCACAGGAGTCCTGAGGTTGTCCTCCGGTAGACTCAAGATATTAGACCTAAATTCCCCACGGACAGGACCCGGCATCTCTTAGCAGATCCCTCAGAGTTCTCCTTTCACTATGGGCCATGTGTGTTGTCCTTTCCATATTCTACACTTTAAAATGAGGTCAAGGTCATCCATCTTCAAACTTCGCCTAGCCCCAAGTATGGACTATAATCCTGTGCAATATAAAAGTCCTAGCTTAAAAACCTCGTCAGCTATTGTGCGGAAATCAAAGTTAAACTCAGGTACCACTTTGACCTTGGAAATTAGGTCAAGGTCACCCATCTCCAAACTTTGCCTAGCTTTTGATTAGAATGATACACATGTACAGCATCAAAGTCCTAGCTCAAAAACTTTTTGAGTTATTGTGCGGAAATAGCAGTCAACCGACAGACCGACATGTGCAAAGCAATATGCCCCACCTTCTTCGAAGGGGGGCATAAATAAACATGGTTGTGACAGTTGATATGTTTCATGGGAATATAACAATGGATTATTTTGACAGGTGACCCGCTTGAAATTTACATGTTGTAATTGTTCACAGAGCATGCCTGCCATGTTGGAATTGAATGATGGCCGCATCATATTTGCTCTTCGGTACCTCATATTAACAAGTATGATTAAGGAACTGAATTGTATGTTTGTAAATGTCTTTATTAGGAGCTGTTCAACATCACAACCCACCCTATTTTGCTTACAGTGCTACAAATTCAAGGTGACGGAAAACTGCCTCCAGCGGTAAGAAAAACAAGATAGAATTAAGAGATGCTCCCCGCTAAATTTGTCACTTTCTGGTCACGCGACACATTGAAAGAAAGTTCTGGAATTCTCCTGATCCAACTGGCATCTGCTTTTGATGGGTAACATGACTAAAACTCAAAATGTGAGCACTTTTGTTTCTTGGTCCTTACAACCTGTTTGTAAAAACAAAATGGCAGCACATGGAAATGAACAGAGCAGGAAAAAAGGCTAAATTTTGCAAAATAACGAGAGCTGCTAGGCCTAAACAGCCTCACCTGTGAGTGGAATCCTGCTGTCGAAAGCAGCACGAGACCAAAATATTACGGGTGTGCAGCATGGTTAATGAATGGGTGGGGTGACCAAAAACTGCTTCCACTACCCTAAGTTAAAACATTTTTTTTTAAATTGATAGGAAACACACCCATGCCAAATTTGGTCAGCACAAAAATATATGCATGTAGCTTTTCAGCCAACAAAGCTTATTATGTTCATTCTACATGTATGGGTTATTTTTCATATTTTATCACTTTGTAGAAATTAATGTACATTTTATGGGCAGGTAGTGAAAGTTTCACTGTAACATGTCTGATGACATAACATTTACCAGGCCTTAGATCACTAACATGGATACAATACCAAAGCAAAAAATGTGGAAATCAAGTTCGATTTATGAAATGAAGTAAATAATGTATGCAGTTTTTTTCCCATCTAAATTCATCAGTGAGATTAAATGTGCATGGTAAATCAGCCATGCTTCAAATTAATCATGGTGTTACACTGTAACTCTTAGCAATCCATAATCCATTGCACCACGCGACTCAAACCACCCACACGATGCAGGAAAAAAGTGCATGCCACAAGACTCAAGATGCAGAACTCGCCAATTTGCATTCACACCACCCCAGGACAAGCAAAATCCCAATCATGACAGCGAAAATTTCAAAACGCTAGCCCCGGGAGCAACCACATTTGAAATGTGCCTTCATAAACAGGATTTCTGGAAGGTTGGACAGTAAGTCAGAACAGGGGCACCAAAATAAAAAAGAGCCTCTCTGCATGTCAGTCAAAATGATATTATCCATCAATTAACTATTATGAATATGTGGGCAAGTTGTTTTTTTCACAAGGGCTAGGGATTTTTATAATCTTTTAGCCCTGTGGGTTTTGAAAATTTATCTTGCCCTGAGATGTTATTTAGTTGACAAACCATACTAGTTAACAGGATAAATACAAAAGGTGTAGGAACAAGATTTGAAACAGAAAATAATTAGGTCTGGGAGACACCATGCAAGCAAAACAAGCATTGTCAATATACATGCAACTAGAGCCATCCTCAGAATGCTTAGGGAAAGGTATAAAAATAATGGAAGACACTGCCACCCTGAGGGGAAAAAAGAATAAACACGAAAACCACGAAAAAAAAAAGCAAAAAAACCCAAAAGTCAAATGCTACAAGAAGTCAAGTTTTAATGTTATAGTGTTATAAATCAGAATGTGTTGTCCAGCGGCCCTCGACTTGCCAACACAGTGGTCCCCATCTTATAAGGCCCCTCTCACCAGAGGCCACCCCTCTTGAAAACCAGCATTCTTGTGAAGAAAGTATGGTATTTCCATTATATTCTCCCCTCAAGAGGGGCCATCCCTCTTACATGTATAATGCCACTTTTGACTGGATTTGGGGTGGCCTTATAAGAGGGGGACCACTGTACAATACAAAGACACGGAATGATAGATTTAAAAGCAAATATGTCTGTGCACAACAGTTATGAAGATATTCAAGATTATGAAGCAATTTGATGATTTCTTGTTTGTTTTGATGTTTATCACTTCACCAACACTGACAATGTGTTCTTACTGTTCCATCAATATGAAAATAGTTTCATCTGGTTAATGTAGTTGATAAAGTTTAACCATCAGCACACATTATAATTCCAAACTGACTGGATTTTCTCTGTAATTTGATTGTTATGCAGAACAGAAAACAAAAGCGCAAGCTCTTTCTGTTCTAAGGTAATAGAACATCTATTATACATACCTGTATACTAAAGACACTAATTTTCGGTATTTCTAGAAATTCTAAACCATACTTTTTGATACTGTTCTGTAAATTAAGTGTATTGAAAGTAGCTCAGTAGGTTCTAAAGAAATGCAAATAAACATGATTGTTTCCCAACATCAGCAAGCTTCAGCAGCATTCAGGATGATAAAAACTACTCACTTGGCAAAGCGCCCAGCATCTGTATTGTCTCCACCTCCATCTTCCCGCCCCGCTGGTGAAAGGCCTTGTGCATCTGTATGATCAACATCAGCCATCTCCCTGTGTATAAAACCAAACATTTGCATTTATTCTGCAAAAAGCAGAAGAAAATAATTCAGTTCCTTTATTCAAAACAAGTGATTTTCCTGTGTCTTGCCTCCAGTGATTGCAAGAATAAAGCTTGCAAATCAATATCTTGTTCCCTGTGTCATGAAACTTTACCAAAATGCAACATGAATGACACAGACTTTCAAGGAACCCATAAATATGAGATACTGGACAGGAACATTTATGTTTATCGTGCAATTGAGGTATTTATTGAAAGGTCTGCGTGAAACACACAACCTTTCATGAGGAGGAGATGGTGGCCATATCAAAACAACACTATTGATGCCTCAGAAATGGTGCTGGGATATTTCATACTAAATGGGGCAGAAATTCTATCAGCGACGCAGAAGTCAATATCTTAATCCCTATGTCATGAAACACCGAACAGGAACAGTTATGTACATTGTGTAATTGAGCTATTTATTGAAAGGTCTGCGTGAAAAATACAAACGTTTATGAGGCGGAGATGGTGCTCATATCAAAACAACACTGTCAATGCCTTAGAAAGGGGGCTAGTAAGGTGGCATACTTGGGTGCCCAGTTGTCGGGACAGTTAAGCGCAAGGTTGCGTTCATTGCCAGCCTGAAAATTAAATTATATTTATTGATGTTTTTGGCAGTGCCACTGAAAATACCAAATGCGGTGGATTGTTGGAGCATGTTCCTTGTCAAATCACACTCTTCGGATTGCGAACGTGCACACATTTTACAAGAGATGATCGTGAAAATCCTGCCACGAGCAGAAAGTTAGGTGTGCCCAAATGTCAGACATGGAAAAGTATTGGGCCATTCTCCCAACTATACCCTGGAGGGTCAAATTTTTATTTGCCAGCTACCCATCTGTTAAGTGTATAAAAATAATTTACACTATGCCCAGTAAATAAAAACAACACCATGGAGCACTGTCACCTGATCTTTCTCAGAAATGCCACACAGATACTTTGTATGAGCTTTTCTGTATGTTTTTTCTTGAATTTCATCCAGTTCCCTTTGTGGTAGGACCAGAACACCATATTTAACTAAAATTTGGTGAGACAGGAATAGATCAACAGAGTAGACTCCCTTGTTCATCTTTGCCATCTATCTTCTTTGCAGATCTATTTAATTTCACATTTGGGAGTCAAATTGAATATCCTAATTTAACCCTGTACTACATATAAAAAAATGTTAATCTCAGTTTTCTTGTATGCCCTAAAATAGTTGTAGGTGCACTGTAACTCTGATTGTAAATTAACTTTAGGTCCCCTTTACTCCTATGAAATAACATTATCAAATTATGCAATCTTGTTTATCAAATCCACAATAAACCACTTGTAACACACGTAATATTTTGTTACGTGTGTTATGTTACATGTGTTACAGCTCTCCTTTGGGGTTCAGTATGTAATCAAATTAAACTTATTTTCATTTGTTATCACTTTACTGTGAATGCACAAGTTTGGTGTTGTGACTACAACTGAGACAGATCAACTGGGAATTAATTGGCAGTAAAAATGTAATCTCTGCAGGAATCTTGATATAAGATGAAGTCTACCCATGCTCAGTAAATATGTTTATCCACAGAATGATCTATTCATATAATAATTGAATGAAACTGTGATTATATTCACTGCTCAGTCTATCTTATAAAAATATATATATCATTATACTCATGAGTTTTCAGTACATATTACTTTTTAGCCTTTTGAAGATTAAAAAAAATCTGAGGAGTATTTCTGTGTGTTTTGCTTCGGCCATTTTTAATTAATTTATGTTCCATGTCAGGTAAGAACAGAAAGTGAGAAAAAAAAAAAAAAAAAAACACACAACACAAAGCAATTTTAGTCAAACCCATATAGTTCAGTTGATTTTCAATGAATTTTTCAAAATTTTGTGCTTTTTCTTACAAGTTCCACATTACAATTAACACAGAGGGTGGCTCAAAGGTAAGGTGGCTTAAAATTGTCGTTGGAATTTTTGCTCCCCCAGTAGCTGCACATTAATTAACCTCCAAAAGGAAAATGTTTAAGGTGGAAGCTGTGAAGCTAGCGCGCTGTGAGACTAGCACTGGATCGCAATTACCCAGTTAATTTTCTCACAAGTACATTAAACCTACATATTTTCTGATTACTACATAGATTTGTATCCATGGAGTTTTTTTGCAGGATTAGAATTTTTTTGAGATTTTATAGCATTCTTTCTGACTTGGTAGGATTTTCACATTTATCGCGCAGAAGTCACACAGAATTTTTTTTCCAGTTCCTTCTATTAATTGCTCCAAAAGTCTTGTTTGTCAGAAAAAAAATCCTGGAAACCGTTCCTGGATATGATATTTTTCTTTTAATTTCTGTTGATTTTAATGTGCTAGGGCAATTTGTATGTTTGTGAGGCGAGATACAAATTGCAGAGGTTGAGCAAAAGACAGTTCCGAGAAAATCGCACTGAAAGAAAAAGTTGCCAATTCTTACGCATTGATGGCAGTAATATGACACATACTCATTTCTCCTGTCCTGTGTTTTAATTATTGTGTGAAATAAACTTATTGCTTTACCTCTGTGATGTTTTCATTAAACAAAAGTATATTTTGTGGCTTAAATCTCAACTTTTTTTAATTTGGGAACACCACACTTGGCTTGTTTTGGTGTGGGTTCACATGTGGCTTTCCATATTTGGGGACCAGTAAGTGGATTGTGCTAATTTGTGTTTGCATCAGTAGAGAATTTCAAAGTAATCAGAGCAATGGTAGTGATTAGTCTGAACTGGCCCAGCCTTCTCTCCACGGCTGATGGTTTCCTGTGAGTGACCCTTGCCAATAGCTTTCCAGTGGTCATGGACTAATGATTGTGCAAACAATGACATGGTTCATTATCATACCCATGCAAACAAAGCCATGTGCCTGGCACTGTTTAAACTTTTCATTGTAAACAAAAGTTTTGAGATTAATTATCTCGTATAAAATTTTATGTTCACACATCTGAGTTTTTGGGAGCATGTAGTTTAAGTATCAGACTATCCAAAAATATATAATTTTAAGTGATCTGTTTGTATGGCTGTTTCTGGTCTGGTTTTTTAATTGTTTGGTTGTTGTTGCTTTTGTTTGTCTTTGAACAGAAACTGACAATGACCTGCAGAGTGGATACATGAAAAATCAACAATGCCAGTCAATCCCTGATTTTTCATGTATCCACTCTGCTTGCCATTGTCACTTTCTAATGAAAGAACTTGACCCAACTTCTATACCAGTGGCCAAATTATTGCATCTTTTCAAATTCATGACAGGCCATTGTCAGTTTCTGATGAGAGAATTTGACCCAAGAGATCATTCCACTGTGCTAATTCAAATCATATTATTTGTCAATACCGGTAAAATACAAGCCCATGCTTAACCAATTGTACCTGTGCAACAGATTAGTTTAAAACATATAGGCCTGCTCGAGGACTTTGACTGGGCAAGTTTTACACCACGTAAGTCAGCAGACAGCTTTTGCATGGTGTATCTGCACTGAAAAAGGACTTCAGGTGTCAGATTTGAGTTTCTTTTGACTTATTTGTGTGCTTAACGAATAGTTAGGTGTGTAAATGACCTCGCAATTATCACCATGAAAACGTGAGCAGCCTCTTTATAGTATTCTTCAAAAGTTGTCGAAACATTTTTAAAATCTGTGCACTCCTACTAATAAATAAATACATTTGTAACCTGTTTAATTTTAATTCATTTCATTATTTTGTTAGTTGGATTTTGATGATTTATACATAAATTGGTTGTTAAGATTTACTTTTACAATAGGCCTAAGTACTTGCTCCACAGTTTTCTTGATTCTACCAACTTTGACTTTTTTCAATTTTGACGAGTTAGGAACTTTCATGAATTTGAAAGGATGCAATAATTTGGCCACTGGTGTAGAAGTTGGGGTCAAATTCTCCCCATGTTTGCCTTAGGGTAAGCATACTACCATAACTGGGAAACAAAAATTTGGGGCCACAATGCTTGCACATATAGCTAGTTGACACATGCGCATCACAGTGTTCAGCTGGTGGAAGTACATGAACGTGTGGCAATTATAAGTTTCGGCCAGCAGCTGCCATTTTGAATGACGCAACTATGTTAGAGTAGGCATGCCCAGGCTTGTGCCATTATGGGATGTAAAACTAATTTTGATTTGGCTTTCTGATTACGCGTAATGTAACTCAGAGCATACGCTGACGGTTTTGTTGATGCATAATGTAACTAAGAGTGCACGTCTGTTTAATATGTGACTTAGAACAAGTCAATATTCTTGTTGACACATAATGTAACTTAGAGGACATTCGGTGATGAGTAATGTAACTAAGACCACATATCAACGTTTTTGTTGATGTGTAATGCAAGTTAGAGCACACGTCGACGATTTTGCTGATGCATTATGTAACTCAGAGCACGCATCGATGTTTCTGTTGAGACACAATTTTACTTAGACTACACCTCCGTGCTTTTGACTATGTGTAATCGTATTTGGAGCACATGTCTGTCCTTCTCTATGTGTAATAATAAGGGCACACATGTCAATTTTAGAGGTCACATTGCCATTTTCGAGCACACATGATAAAATTTCTTGAATGTGTGTAAAGGCTGATACAAATCCTCCTTCCCAATATGCAGTAAAGCCTATTAGCATTAGTTTAAGTTACACATTTGCTTGTGCAGTCATGAATACAGATTTTTCAAATGGTATCCCCACACTTGAACAAGCAGACCAGTGGGAGATATCTTTCCATTCACTCTTAAGTGATCTTAATTATTTTGTATTTTAAACAAAGGCAGTGTACTTAAGGTATTCTGGGTTATTTGAGGATCTGATAAGTTAATTTACGCATTTGTATTATGTGTAAAGGAGAAATCTGCACAGAGAAAAGTTTCCAATTATTTCTAAACTGTTAAACTAACCAAAAGCTTTGCTAATATTTATATGTTTTTTTTGTTTTTGTTTTTTTTTTACAGGGAGGGAAAATATTTTTTTTTTACAAAAAAAAAAAAATCTTTTCCCTCCCTGTCCAAAAAATTCACAAGAGTTTTACAATCAAAATTTCAAAGGCAGTTATTTCCATTTTTCTGTGTAACACACGTAACACTAACACTGACAAAAGGATCTGGTAAATTTTTGTTTTCAAATATCCTGAATGTGTGTAGTTACCTCCCCTTTCCTCATCCTTTGAGGAAGACATAGCCAACACTTTAGTATAAACTAAGGTTTATAAGGCAAAGAACTTTGAAAAAATTCTCTTCAAAATGTGTCTGAATGTAACACACGTAACGGGAGAATGGCCCTATTGGGCTCCACTTTATTTTTGTTCACCTTCTAGCTGGAAATTAAACTCCAGTCCTTGAGGGGAGAACCTCAATATTTTAATACACATATTATTAGATTTACAACTTTATTTTGCAAACTGCGTCCCACGGGTGTTATCACTTGCTTACTATAATGGATATTTTCTATCTAAAAGCTGACATTGTGTCTGAAAATACGCAAATTTTAAAAATGGTCAACTTGTCTACGAAGCTACATCAGTCTCTCGGTGCTTATTAAATTAATAATTTTTTTATACATCTTGTCAATGAATGGCAAAACTATCGACGATTTCCGACAATTGGGCACGGCTCTATTCATGAAGAGAAGGACAGCACAATATCAAATCATGTAATCAGTCATGACTGCATGAAAGTCAAGACTCAAGTATATGGCATCTCTTCGCCATCACCATATCGAACGGCAAGTCTGAGACACCAATATGACAAAACTCAAAAGCAACACCACTCCTGCTATGGCCTGTGCATGCCAAACTTCAGAAGTTCAGGCAAAGGTCAAAATGCTGAAATCATGATCTATGCCACTATGGTCTGATTATTATCTCAGATTTACCACAAAGGTCAAATAAAATACTTGAAACTAACTGTAAGTGCTATTTTCTCACCTTCAAGTCTGCTACTTTTCCCTGTGTTTTCGTTGGGCGCCGCCAAGTTTTAATACGTTTTGTTTTTGTTTTCAGTACAGAGAACTGGCAAGTGAATCACCAGTCAGGAAATACCCAAACGGATATTGACGACTGAGCATGCGTACAAGATGCAAAATATGCAACCTGTTTCCGGGGTTTTCGCTAGCCACAACAATGGGATTTCATTTTTGACAGTTCAGTATCTGGGAGTTCCTTAGTGAATAACAGGTGCGGTAAGCCTTTTAATATGCGACCACATTATATGCGTGTCTTTTTGACGTGTTATAGTTCTTTGTAATGATTGTCAACTGATGAAGATATAATTCAGAAGAGTCAGACTGTGAAGAACGTCAAGTGTGTGTTGGGTTTCCTGGCATCCCGGGGAATACCCGTACAAACCAAAGTTGAGTCATTCCACAGTAATCACGGCGATTGAATGCAAAAGAACCCAAACCTTAACTTGGTTATAACACGTCACGAAAAGTCCATTTTCTGTGTCAGGCAACAGATTGCCATTCTCGATGTATACGTAGCAATTCAAATTCCAAATTCATACATCACAAAGTATCCGTGATGTACTGGTGACCGATTTAATCATTTATTACGAATTAGCTATGTCTTTGACAAGCCTATGTGATGAACATCATTCACAGAAAGTTTATTGTACATGTCTGCGTACCCAATTGCTTTGATATCGTACATAGACACTCCCGGGGACACCTAGTTCCCAATTTGTTCACCAGGTGGCGCTGCAATTTTTTAAGGAATTTTTTGTATGGTTTTGCTATTTTCCACTTGTTATCAGAACGGTCCCTCAGATTAAGCTGAAATGTGATGGATATGTTGTTGTGGAAGGGTCAAACAGTTGTTTACTAGGTGGCACTGCTTTGGTTTCCTGATTTTTAAGGATTTTCAATTCGGGTACTTATCGTTCGATGCAGTTTTCCTATTGATTACTTTGTTAGTCAATGGGCATTCTAATGCTAACTAACAGGACAACTGACACAAAATTTACTGTTTACTTGATAACTTGAGATCTGTTTTGAGTCCGCTACACATGTTAATTATTCTGTATGAAGGTCATGCTGAGACTGTACATGAATGACCTTGACCTCGTTTGTGGGGTCACAGTGCAACATACATGAATTTTACTCTTCATTATAGCTTGAGAACTACTTGAATTTTGATGTTGCACATGTAAGTGTTCTTCTATAAAGGTCAGACTTACTCAGAACATGGTGTCCTTGATCCTTTCCCAAGTTCATAGAGCTGCAAGTGTGATGAATGTCAAGATCAGCTGAGGCACGGGCTGTATACACAGCCCTCTTGTTAATGATTTTTTCAGTTCAGGTACTTGTCGGTCAATGCAGCTTTCCTATTGATTACTATGCAAGTCAATGGACATTCTAATGCTAATTCATATTTTTAGCTCAGCTGACTAGTCAGTTAGCTGAGCTTTTTGAGGGTCTGTCGTCTGTCCGTCCGTCATCGTCCACAATTTACATTTTCGACTTTCGAAAACCGTAAGCCAGATTTCCTTCAAACTTGGTGGGGGTGTACCCTGGGTGAGTCTCTACCAAGTTTGTTCAAATGGTCATGCTCCAGTGATTTTTGGATTTTTTATGAATTTTTTGGGTTCTTTTTTGGGAAAATCTTAAAATATCTTTTCAGAAACTGCTCACCCAGTTGCTTTGATATCTCACAGGGACACTCCTGGGAACTCTTAGCTCAGAATTTGTTCACCAGGTGGTGCTGCAATTTTTTTCCATTTTTTGTGATTTTTTGTGTTTTTGTTATTTTCGACTCCTTTTCCAGAACCGTCACCTGGATGAAGCTCAAACTTGGTGGATGTGTTCCTTGTAGAAGGGTCAAACAAACTTCTTCAAAAGGTTCACTTGGTTCATTTTTTGAAAAAGTACAAAATAAAAAAAAAATTACGAAACCTGAACATGGAGATTTCTTGTAATGGAAACAACTTAGATAATTTTCGCCATATTTATGTCACACTTTGTAGAAATGGACCTTTGATTGGTGTCTACATATTTTATTCAAATGGTCACACTGCATTGATTTTTGTATAAATTTTTGGGTAAATTTTTTAAAATAAGCAGATGCATGTCAGCTGAGCAGAGGATGATCATGATCCTCTTGTTTTTTTTTTCAATTTGGGAACTTATCGGTAAAAGCACCTTTCTATAGATTACTATGCAAGTCTATGGGCATTCTAATGCTAATTCGCATTTTTGACTTCTCCACGAACGTCCTCCAGATTGACTTCAAACTTGGTCACCTTGTACCTTGGGTGGGTGTCTAACAGATTTGTTCAAATGGTCAGGTATCATTGATTTTTTTTTTTACTTTTTTTATTAATCTCTTGTTCCATTGTGTAGCTGCAATGTGAAGTTTCAATAAGGAAGACAACAGAACCAGTAGAATGAGTAAAAAAATCTTAACCCTTAAAGTGCTAATCACTGCTAGAGTTGCTTTCTCATTACCATTAAACATACAATGGTTAAAAGAGTCAAATTACACAGGAAAGTACCTTTCATTCAAATGCCAGCAAGCATTGTCTAAAGCAAAAAGTAGTCTTAGTCAACAGCTTTCCACGGGACACTTTGCGCGCAATGTGCGCAAAGTGTCCCGAGGAAAGCTGTTGACTCAATCTTAAATCAGCACTTTAAGGGTTAAGGAGCTGCTGTTTATGAGTATTGCTAAAAACAAAACTTCATTGATTAAGGGGAGTGAGTGATCTATAAATTTGTACTCATAATTACAGTTTTAACCTGTAGCTATATGCATAGCCAGAAGTCATCAGAAAGTGATATCAATTTATCATGTGACATTGCTGATATCAAGTTTAAACTTACAACATGATTATAATAAAAATAAGATCTGTGTACCTGATATAAGCATCTTGATCATGGGAAGTCATTTATTCCATTTTCAAACTGGAAGCTTTTGAGTGAGCTGAGGGGAACATGGTAAGATGGTAAGTGGAGTTACTGTACAATATATAT
Source organism: Hermodice carunculata (assembly GCA_964020975.1). NCBI lineage: Eukaryota > Metazoa > Annelida > Polychaeta > Eunicida > Amphinomidae > Hermodice > Hermodice carunculata. The sequence goes on from OZ026613.1 coordinate 44,931,948, forward strand.
ACATGTACATGCAGTTTCTCAAGGAATTATCATGGTGATTTATTATTACATGTAATCATGACTTCCTCACTGTCTTCAAGTTGCCATAATATGCACACAAATAATTCATGTACATATACATATAATATGTATCTGTGTTCATGCTAAAATTCCAAAACTGTTCACATGTAACTTTGTGACCATATCATATTGACATGTAGGAAATACTCACTGTTTCCATTAGGAATGTTTTCAGGGGGTCACAAGAAGAGAAGTTCAGGGGAGAAGACTAGATTTGCATTAGTTTTACACATAAATGTACAAGACTTGGGACCCTATACAATTTTATCAGAGGGTATTTCATGTTGTGAAAGGGTAATATACCCCCATTTAGTGTGTGTGTGTGTGTGTGTGGGGGGGGGGGGGGGGTTAATGGAAACACTGATACTTGCAATTTCCATTGGTCAGTGCCAGTCCAAGTATTTGTATTCACTAAGCATGCTAGGTACTGGACATGCTGCAGGGCCTGATACACATTTTATATTTGTTGAATCAGGGTTTCAGTACACTATTGGATCTTCTGATCCACAAGTGAACTGTGCTGCTTCCAAATTTTTTGCACTTCCTCAATCCAGGAACAATGTGATTATGTATTCATACATGGGCCTGTTGGTGCATGTGTAAACATCACTCAGGGTTTTCCCCCAAGCCCAACACATATAGATCAAGAGTTCTAGGGCTTTATAGCAAATGTAAGGGTTAAAAACTGGTATGTGGATTATTATATTGAACAGTGTGTACATAGAGTTTTAATTTGACAGTTTTTGCTCTACATTCCAATCTCCCTGTCTACTGAGGACTTTGTGAGGAAAACCTTGAAACATCATGTAAAAGGTCTATACATTCATATCACATAAACATACATACCAACACACACACACACACACACACACACACACACACACACACACATATATATACATATATATATATATATATATATATATATATATATATATATATATATATATATATATATATATAATATATACATACATATATAAATAGGAATTTCAATGTTATCCCCATATGTACATGTACAAGGCCCACTGTGAAATCGCATGCAAGAATATTTTAACCCAATTCATTTTGATAAGAGGATTTTTAAGAGTAAAAATAACAACAACATTAGGACCTTCTATTAATTACATCATACAAACAGGAGCCACAATGGCACATCTTCCATGTCATTCTGAACCCAGCCACCCGCCCCCCCCCCCCCCACCTAAAAATTAAAAAAATCACAATCCAGTCTTTCTGCGCTCCACAGACTGTTTGTATTGTCAGCAAAAAGTGGTCTTATATTGCAGGTGCTAGTGGTTTTAAAATACCAGAAATTTATCACAGAAATATCATTCACTGCTGTGAAAGGACAGCCTTAAAATGGGCCTGTTGTGAATGGTGGAGTTAAGAGCATGTACCACTGTATGCTGTAGTTCATTTTAATCAATACACAATAGCTGCATGTATGTACATGTAATCAACAATAAAATCACCTTTTTTAAATTGCCACTGACCCAGTGAGGGTCAGGGAGCTTGGCATTCATGTGCACATCCATCATGGCAAAAGGAGCTGGAGGCCAATGCGAACCCTCAGCATTGTGTGGCTGTACAGTTTGCATGTCCAGTAGAATTCCAATCTGGTAAAGTTGAAATTTCAATGACCCTGCTGTGAGGGCAAGCCAAATATTAACTGTTTTGAGTATAACTCAGTCATGTAAACTGGAGGGACGAGTGTGTTAATCGAAAAAAAAGGGCTTTTCCAGCCCTGAGGACAAGGGCATAGTAACAAAGTAGTAGAGGCCTGTAACTTGAACTTAACCCTGTTGGCTGAAACTGTCATTTTGAATTTCTGCATTGTCATGACAGTATCAGTTTATGATCCCATTTGTTACATGCCAGTTCCTTTCAGACTTTACTTAATCTCTTTCTTGGTTTCATTTAGAAATATACCATTATTTGATTCCATGAGACCACATAATGTTAATGGCAATAACACAGAAACATTATTCCAGGATAGAATAGTGTACAGTCAGATAGGACTGTTCACACATTGTATGATGTTTGGATGATAATGATAAGGTGCAATTATAATGATTGCCATTATAGTAGTTAATGTACATTTATTTCAATGCATCATCAGTAAAATTTTGATTTTCAACTTTTAGGAATTGATACTTGCATTTTTTGAGTATCTGAAGGGTACAAGTTGTACAGTGGTCCATCCTCAGCACTCTGCTCTCTCTTTGCCCAAACACAGAAACAAAACAAAAACTGATAATAAAACAGATGACAAAACATGCACGCACGCACGCACACAGAGAGAGAGAGAGAGAGAGAGAGAGAGAGTGGACTGCACGTGCTGCATGTAGGTAAATCCCAAGTGTCATTTTTAAACATAATGTAACTTGACTGTGGGATCTGTGAATATAAGCAAAAAGGAAATATCTTTAAGATTTTTTAATATTGAATTTGAGCTAAAGGCTACAATGTTAATTAACAGGAAAGTAAACAGTGGTTGTATATCAACATGAAATTCGCATTCAAATACAGCCCAGTCAATAATATCATTAGCATGATATTAGTATTTTTGTAATACAGTGGTACCTCTTTTGAGAGATCGCCCCTAGGGCAGGTCAAAATGCGGTCCCCCAAAACAGGTGATCTTTCATTAGAGGTACAACAACATGGAAAAGATAGCACAGTGTTCTGAGAGACCGGTCTTAAAAAGATATGCAGTCTCTCATTAGAGGGGTCTCTCAAGAGAGGTACCACTGTATAGCTTCATGGGTGTGTTGTTACTATACCACCATCTCACTTTCATGACTGTGCTGACTGTGATAACCATAATGTGTACACATGCATGGTACATGTATAGAGATTGAACATGACTACAGGTGTAGGTGGCAAAAAGAGGAAAATTCATCATAGTGGACATGGTATGGCACACAGGAGACAAGTCAAAATGGCAGTGTTTGAGTTACACAGTGGAGACAAAATGTGAAATTACATGACTGCTCCAGCAACTCAACTTTTACCAGCCTGAGGCCTGCTTGATTCATATTTTGGCACAGTAGTCCCTCTTTTCAGAGACCTCTTTATTGACAGAAGTTAACCTGTGGTGGTTTAAGGGCACATTCACCAGAGCCTTAAGTATACTTTTTCAGTTATTTTACATCCAATAAGAGATCATCTACTTTATGTGACCCCTATCACACCTGACCAAGGGTGGTCTCACAAAAGAGGGACCACTGTATCTGGCATAACAGTGTTCACTTGATCATGATATGTAAATTTCAGTGTTTTTTTTTTTTTTTTTTGGTCCAGAATAGACATAATATACAAGTTCTTTGTTTAGCACAAAATCTTTCTGTGGTATTTTTAGTGTATTTCAGTGTTTTTATTACAAAGTGCTGCTGTGTCAGAGAAAGGCTAATCATGCTAATGTCTGTATTTCTGTTACCATGGTTACAGTCACAAACAGATGACCAACCCCAGGGCCAGCTGAGTGGGGAGCACGAGACTGAAGCCATGTAAGTCCATTCTTACTCTTTATCTCAAATGAATCTGCCCAAGTTTGACTTTCCTCAAAATGTATTTGTCCATGGCCAGGGTGACAATGAGTGCACCTGCATCAAGGCAATAGAATATCTCTAATCCATGATGCATGTGTGGTCAACAAGTAGAATGGAGCCCCATACTGTGGTAACCACTTAGAATATCTCTAATCCATGATGCATGTGTGGTCAACAAGTAGAATGGAGCCCCATACTGTGGTAACCAACGTGTTGTATTGTGAGGGCCACAGCTGTTGCTATCTTCAGAATATCAATCATAGGTGTACAGCTTAGTTTTAGTTCACTATTATTATGTATTTGGATGACAGTAGCATTAGCATGGATGATGTAAACATGAGCAATTTGTAAACAAATGCCAAATGTCATGCCTTGTTTTGGACATTCTATTTTCCTGAAGCACATTTGGTAAACAGTGCTGGATAGTTAAGCCATGAGGCATTACCAATTTCTTAACTCTCAGTGCCTACTGCAAGTCAAATTACATACAAGGAGCTACTCTGAATTATGATATTAAGGTGTGAGATTCATGTTCCTTGTGAAAAGATATTTCATTCAAGTACCAGCATGCCTGCAGTGACATATAAGGTAATAGTCCGGGTCAACATCTTAGCTTGGTGTGCTTTGGGTGTGTTGTGCCCAATGCCTGCCGAACAAAGCTGTTGACCCAATCCAAAATGTAGCACTGAAATGGTTAAACAATGTGCCTCTTGTCATGTCTGGTTTCCCAGCATCGTGAGTATGGCAGGTCACTTAAAAATGTCCCCCTCCAAAACTATAGTCATTAGCATGAAGTCTGATACTGTTTCAGGAGGCGGACAGTGAATACAACTGGTACAGTTCATGCAGTCCCCAGAACCAACCCACGGCATTTCAACCCCACAATAAACAGCCAAATAACGTCACAGACAAAACCAGTACAACAGGTTGTGTACCCTTATTGGGATGATGTTTACAACTTTAACTACCCCAGTAGGGGTAAAGCTATTATCATCAACAATATGAAATTTGACCCAAGGACAAAACAAACAGACAGAAAAGGCTCTGAAGTGGATGCCAGAAATCTGATGGAAACATTTCAGAAACTGGGATTTGAGACTGTTGTATTAGAAAACCTGACTTCTACAAGAATAATAGTGGAGCTAGCTAAAGGTAAGCTCTTGCCTTCTGAATAACATGCATAGAGGATATGATGCCATTTACATATACATTTTTTATCAGAGATAGGAGTGCTTAACCCCACACTTTTCTCCCTCCCCCAAATTGGTAGGTCCATTTGGACAAGAACGATTTTTAGCTGAAAATGACACCAAGACATCAGTGGATTAGGGTAAAATATCTATCATGTGAAATCTTTGTAAATACACAGCCCATTTACCATGTGTGTCTCTACCCCCTTGCTGATGCATACTTGAAGCAGGCAATATAAAGTCCTAATTAAAAATGATAACGTAAATAACTGGTCCCTAAGGTATTGTGGTTTGGGACCACCGAACAGCTGGGTCTTGAACCAGCAACCTTTAACACTCAATGTGGAAATACATGTACAATGTATGTAACATCATGAAAATAACTGTAATAATTGTCCTGAATGTCATCATGGTCATTCACATTGCCCTGCACGTGAACTGTAGTCCCTGCAATGAGAAACCATCTGCCTTGTAAGACCACATTTATGTATCCTACAAATGCTTTTTTTGATGTTAACCTCTTTTCAAAGACCACCTTCTTTTAGACCGTCTTGATAGGTGGTATCTCGAAGGACAGTTTTCTTTCTCACTTGCGTATTTAAAAGACCACCTTCTTCGTGCAACCACTTTTGGACCTTCAATAGGTGGTCTCTCAAGGGAGGGACCACTCCACCAGTTTATCTATTTTCCCTAGCTGTCATGTGCATTGTCAATGCTTATTCAAGTAACTTGATATAATGGGTTTACAGTCAGAGCTTGTGCTTGGGATTTCATTTTTTTTTTTTTTTTTTTTTTTTTTGCTACTTTGGCCCAGGTTTGTAGCTTCGGGCACAAAGTATTCATATTCTTTAACAGCCAAGGCAGAAAATGATGAAATAGTTGATGAAATCTTGTGTGCCTAGCCAATTGGCTAATCATTGTTGTAAACTAGTGTGAGCCAAATCATATCTTTTTAACTTATGGCTATTTGGCTATTGGATGGCACTAGCCCACAAATTGTATGGTTTTAAGTGTAACCTGTATGTAACAGAGGAGTTACATCACATGTGTAGACTGTATCTAAATATTTTGAACAAAATTTACATGGTTCTTTTTTAAAAGTAGCTGCCCCTTATGGTGATACAGAAACCACGAAGAGAAGAACAGGGCATTGCTGAGTGCTTTATACATGTACACACTAGCTATGTGCTATATTTCTTGAATACATGCACCACTGACATTTATGGAAAAATACCCAAGAAGGTTCTATTTTATAATTACTGGTATCATTATTGCTTTAAACAAATATTTTGGTGAGAAAAACAATTGGACAATAGGGTAGAGCCATATATGAATCCCTTTCATGGTATTATTGTACCCCCTGCAAATGAAGTTTGAGGGGTATTCATATATACTATTTTAGCTTGCCCAACTGTCACAGGCCTTGGGAGGCAAATATATCATTATTCACAGGCCAATTTATTTCATTTGTACCTTGAAAGTGTGTCTTGACCTAACTAATTTTGGTGACCTTGACCTCATTTCAAGGTCACAGGATCCATGTGTGTTCAGAGGGGAGTAAACAAGCTGTTGGGGATGACTGTACTCGTTGTTGTTATTGTTAATTCAATGCTGTTGTTTGGCTCTCTTCACACAGTGTCCAAAGAGGACCACTCTGATGCAGATTGTTTTGCCTGCATCATCCTGAGTCATGGAGACCAGGCTCTGGTTTATCCCAGCAGGCACTGTGCCAAGGTGACAGACATTGTGTATGGCACAGATGGCATTGTGTATCTACATCAAATCACAGACCAATTTCAGGATGAAAAGTGTCCGTCTTTAGCAGGAAAGCCAAAGCTCTTCTTTATACAGGTGAGGCAAACTTCTGATATATCATTGTATTTTGTAGTTTTTGAAACAGTCATACTGGGTTTGAGTTGATTTTTCAGGGCTCAAAACTAGCATCAGCCACAGGGCCAAAATGCAGGCAGAACTTGGGGTCAGGTGCCAGAGATTTTGTGTGGCTGGTGATATTTTTTGATATGTAATAAAATGTGTTTGTTTGGAAACTGTACTGACAGCTGAAGGTGGCTTGTGAATGTTTTTGGTCTCTTGCAAGTTTGACTTGTAACCAGAATTGTCATATTCAATCACTGATTTTTGATACCATTCACTCAGCTCAATGGAACACATTAAAAATGAGTTAAAATTTACAGATGAAAGATATTTCTTCAATGTAACTCCTGTTTTGTTCAAAATTTGGCAAAATTAGATATTGCTCATATCTTGCATATAACCACAAAGAGAATTGGGATAATTCCTTGGAGCAGACATGAAGGAAGCTATATGTAAGACCTTTGCAATGTGATCTGAGTGTAAATTAAATATTCAACATGTACATTTTTATGGGTCCAGCCCAAAGAAGGACCCATTATGTTTTCGGGTTGTCCAACCATCTGTTCTTCCATCCATCTCTCTGGGCAACCATCTTTGGTTCTATCAGTGGTTCTGTCCACGCACCACTTGTTTGTGAATAAGATATCTCAAGACTTATGCAGGGACAGATCTAGGCCTTCAAAATTTGGAGCCAAAGCAGGAAATAAAAAAGCAATCACTGCAGAATTTGACCTAACCGTTACACAATTCACATTTACATAAATTAGCCATTTGTAAAATTTCTTTAGCCAAATGAATGAAACATGATCATAGTATTTGGCTAATTGGCTAATTGCACCAATGGTCCCTGCTTACGGGCCACCTGAAACTGAAATCTACTTCACTTGGACCTTAACACCATTTCTTCATGTGATTACATTTTGGTGACCTTGACCTCATTTTCAAAGTCACAGGGGTCTTGTATGTGCAAAGGCAGACCCATTAGTTAATGCTTTGCATTAAACTTTTGAAGTGCCTCTGGTTTTTTACCCTCGGCACAAAAAGTGCGGGGGGTATTGTTGCCTGCGTCATCTGTCCATCTTGTCTATGTTACTACGATATCTCAAAAAATATTCACCATAGCTTTACCAAATTCTTATCAGAGGTGCACCTTATAATGGAACAGGTTCCTATTTAAAACCACAGCTTCCTCTGATTATTTTTAAACTTTTCATGAAACTTTTAATGTACTTATTTGAAGGCCACCAGAGTGGCGTTAACTCTGACGCTGTTACTGTGATATATCAAAAATTATTAACCACAGCTTTACCAAATTTTTGTCAGAGATGCACCTTATTATTGACCAGAGTGCTATTTAAACTAGCTTCCTGTGATAATTTTTAAACTTTTTATGAAACTTAATGTCTTTATTTGAAGGCTGTCCGAGTGGCATCAACCCTGCCGACATTACTGTGATATATTAAAAAACATATTGACCATAGCTTTACCAAATTTTTGTAAGAGATGAATCTTATGATTGACCAGGTTCCTATATAAAACCAGTTTCCTCTTTGTATTCATAAATTTTTTATCAAATTTTAAATTATTTATTTCAGTGTTGTTTGAATGTTGCACAAGGGGCCTTGGTATGATAGCTGTATAAAAATAGGTCAACAAATACATAGAACAGTGGGAGAAAATGAATCAGCAGTTTGTTAGCTTTCCAAAAATGTATAGTATGTGGCAGTTTTTATGCATATTGATTGTTTTGTGATAGAATCTTTAAAAGTACCCTCAAAATAGCACTGAACCAGCCGCTCATCCTTAAGTGCCTGGGGTAATTTATCTAAAGCATACATGTTGTATGGCACAATATTTTTCACCCACGTTTGGAATGTCATGGCTGAGGTAACATAACAAACCGAAAGTTTTTAGCCTTATAGTTTAAAATTTTTGACTTCAGAAAATTGAATGTGGGATTGAAACTTAAGAGGGTATTAACACTTAACCCCTTCCCCTGGGACTAAGACAGGGTCAGCAGCCCTCGTTGGTAGTCGGTTGGGAGCTTAGGGCACAACCCACACCAAGGGTGTTGACCTGGGTCAGGTTACATGTACCTATGTCTTGATAGTCTCATCTGTAATTCTAATTCAGCTTGTATTTCTTTACTCGTGAAATGAATAAAAAACAGAAGCAGACATCATAGCATTAACAACTATATGTAGTTTTAGCATACATGCACAGAAAACTAAGGACACTGTATAAAATATACATGACCAAAGTCAGACGGAGCAGGTTGGGGTTGGTAAACTACTATTATATACATGACTAAAGGCAGATGCAGCAGGTTATTTTAGTACAGCTGTAGGTCTGTTGGGATAACATTTAACTTATCATGATGTATAATCCAAAAACAGGTATTAAACTCTCCAATTGGGTCAGATCCAAAAATAGTCCCAAATGGTGTGAAAATTTAATTGTTATTTTTTTCTAATTCCAAATGCATTGACTGGGTAAGCTATCAGGGGAGCAGGCAATATTATCTCTTTACAAAATCTGTTGCATTGATGAGTGATGCACAGCACACCTAAGGTGCTTCAGGTGTGTGTGGGCACAAAGTCATGAAACAGGAGTGATCGCTCGCCTCTTATCGCAAGGCCTGAAAATGAACAGCCCTTGGTCTGCTCAGCAGGCAAGTCCTATGGATATTGTAAACTTATTATCCACAGTATTAGATGGCCCTAAAGCTTCTACCCTGATCATAGTTTGCTACTGTGTTAGTTTTACTGTTATATTGCTGCTCATGTGCCACAGATAGCTTATCTGAAAATATCATGCAACACCTACATGTAGCAATAATTTTCGTCCCGTCGTGCTCCCTATTGTTATTATGGCTATGCCCTTGCACACAAAACTGTGCTTATATAATCAAGTCCAAACTGTTTGTTATGTTCAGTAATTTTGACACAAAAGAAATAATAAATAACAGTTTCCAGCAAATGTAATTTGATACTTCCGTCCCGTGGCAAAGACATTTTTGACTGCTAAAAGGAATAAAATCAACAGAGCTGTGCTGAAAACCTGCTGACATTATTTTAACTTCTACATGTACCATAGGGGTGATATTGATTTGTGTCAAGTACTTAAGAGTTTTGTGTTAGAGTTCCAACAAGTTGTAAATTCCGTCCCGTCGCAAAAACGACTATTTTGGATCTGACCCAATTATGTCTCCAGGAGGGAAAGAAATTGAAAAATACAATTGAGAAAATGTTAATTTGCATGCAAAATTAAAGAAAACATGGCATGTAATGTAACTAAATGTTTTATTTCAATTGAAATTAACCTTCACTCACATAATGCAAAATCAGTGATTTTGTAAATACATGTAATTGAATGATTTATATACAGACAAAAAGTTCAAGAAAGGGACCAAACTACATGTACAAAATATAAGAGCACATAATGATCATATATACATGTAGATGAGTAACTAAAATATACCCCTGTCATACCTTCTGGCTGTGAAAATCAATAATCAGGTGATGCAGTTATTATGTCAGATTCTTTTCTAAGCAAGTGTCATGGGTCATTTTAGCATTTTGATTTATTTGTTCCTTTTAAGGTCCCAAAATATGTCTGATCTAAAAAATATAGTTCACACAAATTGATTTGGTTCTTGCTGTTTTAAATTTTGCACAGACATTCTGCCATGATTCATTTAAAAATATGTCTTATGAGCAGATCAAATACATGAGATCAGCCAGCATAGATATTTGAAAATGAAAGACTATCTTCCATCAGAAAAGGAAAAGCTATTATTGATACCCTCTCTGATGTCATCTCCATGTGAGTGAGTTCAGTATGTTTGTAACATGCTGTGGCAATTTTTCTCCTTGTTCTTGTTTATCCATCCATCCATCCATCCATCCATCCATCCATCCATCCATCCATCCATCCATCCATCCATCTATCTATCTATTTATTTATTTATTTATTTATTTATATTTTTGTACTGTTGAAAAAAAAAATTTGCAGAGACTTGTATACCATAAAAGTAGCCTGAATAAATTCAGATGCACTATAAATAACACAAATCTTGTACAAACATGATTTGCATACTATACAAAGAATGTGTATAATTTACATGTACTTCATCATATGCTTTAGTTTATGTATATAATGTCATATTTAGTGGCTGCTATTTTGCTCTGCTGACTATAGGTTACAGAGCTTATTTAGGCAATCACTCATGTTTGTCCATCCATAGTTCAGTTTTTACTTGGGAACATAATATAGTCCACATTTCTCAGGATAGGCCCATGTAACTTTCAGGACTTACATGCATCAGTGTCTGAAAATCTAGGTCTAGTTGGATTTGGTGGTGCCACCTACAGTATTGTCTAATTTTTGGTCAAAATGTGAAAAACTTGTGAACACTCTTGCATCTTTAATTTCCGCAGATATTCATGAAATTGGATGATAAAGGGAGTAAAAATCTTGATTGTTTATGATACCAGGAAGGTCCTATAATCCAGATGGTCACATAAGCAGATTCCAGCTTATATGTACTTCTGTCTATCTATTTATAGGACATCAGACCACTGTGCCTGTGAGCCTCTTTTTCAATGGTACAGATGCAGTCAGATGAACTTCTTTCTTCATGACTTGCTCTGTATAGCATCTTTTAAGACTCTACAGCGGTACCTGTCTTGAAAGACCCCTCCAATGAGAGACCACATATCTTTTTAAGACCGCTCTCTCAGAACACTGCTATCTTTTCCATGTTATTATACCTCTAATGAAAGACCACCTGTTTTGAGAGACCACAGTTTGACCTGCCCTAGGGGTGGTCTCTCAAGACAGGGACCACTGTAAATAATTGTGGGTAGTGCATCATGTTTCAGTTGTAAAGAGTTTAAGTATATTGTGGTGAATTTACAACCCATTGCAACCCAGTATTTCTGTATCATAATACATTTCACATCCAATTGACTTTCAGGCATGTCGTGGAGGGGATCTTTCAGCAGCCGTGGAGGTCACAGACTCTGGAGGGGAGAAGGAGGAAGATGGAACAGATTGTATAATATTACAGACGCAAAGTCTCCCTATCTACAAAGATTACCTTCTTGCTTATTCATCTCCACCTGGTAAGACATTTATTTTCACACTGTTCAGGCCCTGACTTGTCCACCTCTTAAAAAAAAAAGGTTAAAAAAAAAAAAACTGAGGATAATGTACTATTCTCAGTTTAACTACACTTAAACTCCCATCAACCCATTTCCTTTTTTATAAGCACACTTCTGCTTCTTTAAGAGTCATTCCCTGGGATCCTTGTTTATTTAAAGACTCCTACAGACTCCCTATACTGTAAAAGACTCTGCCTGGGTGTTTGTGACCCCAGGTGAACTATTTAGGCAGAATTGAACTTAACAGGTTTTCTACCCAACTTCTGCACACTTTAATAGAGAAAAATCCAATGAAGCCAGTGAGTAGATTTGATTGTACAATCTCTGATTCTCCGGTCAAAAACACTTTAACCACTTGGCCATGTAAGTAAGCGAATAATGTAGATAATAGTTTTATTGACATTACAAGAGTCATTCTTGGCTCATCAGTCATATGTAAAGGATAGAAAAAAGATGAATGTCATACAGAACATGGCCGTTTTGAACAGGTACATGTACTAGGTGTTCAGGAACTACACATACATGTAATGTGGCATACAAACATCTCACAAGTGTAGTGCAGTACATGGCAAGTTTGAAAGCATGGGTTTTCACGAATAGTACATACATGTATATCACATACAATAATTATATACCTCAATCTTATTTCATACAATATACCAGCTATGTTTAACTTCAAGAGATATGACCTGGTCATATGTCACCTGCAAGTATGTCACATTGAGAACCCCTGACATAAAATACAAGAGATTGAGAAGTCCAATATACCTTATAAACATGTAGTAACATGAGATGGTTCCTTTTGGTCAAATTACTACACTACGTTACTTACATTTCACAGCCTCCTGAGAGAGGTTGAAAAACAGCAATGAGAAACAAAATACTAACTATAAGTAGCCCAGCAATGTCACATCTAGGGTCATAAGTATTCATGTAATATTAGTCAAGGATTGGCATGTTATGCCAAGGAAATAAAATGTGTAACCTGCAACACTCTTTAGTCAGTTTAACACCAAATTCTTGTGAGTAAAAAGAAGTAAAGGAACTATTGCTTTATCTTGAACCAGTGAAGGCTACAGCAACATGAGCGTTCATGCTGTGATAAGCACCAATATTGGTGTGCCACGTGATTATAATTGCACTTGAAGACCAAAAGAATTCACACCTGTGCATGAGCCTCAAACTCTTTCAAAGCCCTATATCTAGCACAGAGTCCACAAAGGACACAATTTCATACAACATTTAAAAATATTTTTGAAAAACTTAAAAATACAGCTACTTTGACAAGCATTTATTGAAAAATTTCCCTAAGTTTAAATTTACCTCTTCACATTTACTTTACATCATAGCAATAAATTTACACTCAGATTTTCACTCCTTTTCCCGAAAATTCAGCCTATTCTTTTGTCTCATGATTATGAAATGGTGGTATATTTGCATTGTATTTGAGTATGATAATGTCCTCTGCGAAGAAAAAAAAGTACTAGCCATTAGCTTGTACATGAAGCAAAGTAGTTCAGTCTACAGTGTATGTTACCATGGTTACACACATGGCTTTATGGCATGTTAATGAAGTATAACTTTTGGTAGGTGAAAGTTGACATCTGACGTCCTCCCCTGCAAAATGCATGTTGGTGCATGCTCCCAAATTATACATGCAACAAATGTCTTTTTGTTCTAGGGTTCTATTCCTTTCGGCGAAATTCGGGCTCATGGTTCATTCAGTGTTTGTGCAGATGCTTGCAACAGTATGGCCACCGTATGGAGCTTCAAAGAATTCTCACCAGGGTGAGCCATGATCTGGCCCGTGATTATGAATCAAAATCTCGGGGAGTGTTCAACAAGAAAAAACAAATGTGTTGGGTAGCATCCCAGTTGACAGCAGACATCTACTTCAAACCAAAGCCTTTGTGTAGCCAGCCACCAGCCTCCTTGCCAAAACTAGCCATATTTGAACACCTTGAAAAAGAAAAAGGCCCAAGATCTCCAGTATTTGTATGATATCAGTGTCCGTCCTAGTCCATCTGACCAAGTCAGGAATACCCTGAATTTTTTTGTCATACAAGAAAGTGTGGGATGTTTAAGGCTCTTCACAGAGTGGTCTTTTGATGTCGGTCATTCACAGCTGAAGACATAAGCAGAATTTCTTGGTGATCTAAGTTTGTGGTGCATTTTTTTTTCCTTTGTACAGAATTTTGTCAAATTATTGGTTGAGGTGTATGGAAAGTTTTGAGACAGATTTATTTTCAAAATTGTAAATGGAAGCTTAATTTGAGTTTTAAGTATTCTTGGACATTTCAGTGTGAGGGAATGATTAACGTGGAGGTGACTGTCAGGTACCATGTATGAGATATGTACAATTCTACATCTTCATGGGGTTTTTAATTTTTTTTTTTTTTAATTTATTTATCTTGACAAGACAAATGTGTCAGGGAATCAGGGCTCATAAATTAAACTTTTTGTGAATCATTCGCTGCTGTCAACCACAATTTTTGCCTTGTTAGCAGTTGCATTTACTGTTTAATATTGTTGAGAAGTCCAGCAATTCAAATATGTCAGTGTTCATTATTTATAGTTTCATGCTTCTGTTTCCATTCCAGTGAGAAAACGTATGATAATGAATAAACCCTTCTGTGTACAGTTTGTCATGTTGCTTGAGCTTCCTTAAATTAAAATAAAAATATGTGACGCTGATCAGGTATTTGGGTAGGCAGTACACACTTACTCTCAGAATTTGGCAAAACCATGCAGGATATACTGAAGATTAGGCTCTCACAATAATCACAAATTACAGGGTTTTTTTTTTTTTTTTTTTTTTTTTTTTTTTTTTTTTTTTTTTTTTTTTGTGTGTAAAATTTGTGATGAAACCTAGTTGTACAAGCACAAGTACTTGTTGCATCTGTGCAAGCATGATGGAGTAAAGTGTAGGTATATAGTGTGTTATTCCATTGCACAACTTCCTTTGGCACCATTGTGCCTGCATAAGTGGATTTCTCCAATTAGCTTTTATTTATTATAATTTCGATACTTTTCCATTGTGGTCAGAAACACTTTTCTATACCATTTAACCCTTCCCCGCTTAAACTGGCCAAAACTGGTTGGAGGTAAAATGTTGTGTGCTTCAATAATTTTCATAAAAAAACAGTTTGAATGACAATTGCAAACAGCTGCCATCAGAATAGCCTGCTGTAGGTCAACAGCTTTCAGTAGGATGGGTTTTTGGGTTGAGTGGCCAACCGTCCCCAATTGTGAGCTGTTGACACAGTGCTATTTCATGGGGGGGGGGGTGAATGTGGAATCATTCCCTTTCTCCATCACTAATATGGTAGCAAGTGTGTTAACATTGTTTCAACATAATGATCTAAATGAGACTAATTTTAAACACTCAAGAGGGCAACATGCAGCATTAGCAAAAAACCATGGGGCCAAGTGCTATGTCAAAGTGGCAGATGTTGATGTGTGTATCTAAAGATAGAACTGATTTCAGTACCATGGATTGCCATGTCATATTAGAATTTCATGCTAAAATAGTCCTAGTACATAATACATGGACACCATAGTTCTGTCAAAAGTATATGTATGCATATGGGTGTTGAACTTTTATAGATACATGTATTTAGACATGATATGTTTTACTTCTATTTCCGTCATGGCAAACTTTTAGTGTCATTTTATTGTCTTTGAGTTGGAGACACCCTTCAATACATTTGTCGTGTCTTTCAAACAGTAAGAGTGGGATGTGTTCTTATGGTATTAACCCTTGTCTGGTCAGACTAGTATGGAGTCAACAGCTTTCTTTGGTACATATTATGCAACTTGCAGCACAGAAAGCTGTTTACCTGCTACAAGCTGTCATAATACCGCTCTCGCCAAGAATGTTTCCGATTGATAAGAAACTTTAAAAGATAGAGGCGGGTGACAATTTACATTTAGGCACTTTTTGGCAATTTTGGTGGGAAATTGTTAAGTGTAATCAATCGGGCCTCATACAGAAGTACAGACTTCATAATACATAATGTGCTACACATAGTTCATTGTGAATTTTTCCCCTGTACTTATAACCCTTTCCAGCCCAAATTGTCCCAAGTGCCATGAAATTGACGTGTGCCTCAGCGTTTTGACTAACTAGTAGATTTCAGATCAATAAAGAGCGTTTTTCAAGTGAGAATTGTAAATAAGGCTAATGATGAAGGCATGCCTCAGGTGAACAACTTTCATACAACTTGCCTTTGTACAATGTACCAACCCCCTTCCCATGCTCACTGAACACTGTTGACCCAGTCCTATTTTGACCAGCAAATGGGTAAAATGCATGCGTTAGTTTCAGCATACATGTGGTCCTAAGAAGATTGATGAATAGCCTATGCTGTGTTTGGATACATGTATATTGTGAATCTTAAACCTGGTCCGTTATTATGGAATTTATGAAGTTTAAGCTGAGCTTACGTTTATTTCCTCCCAGGGATATTTGGTGCTGATCCACGACCTGTAAGGTCAAGCCCAAATTATATCATGTGCTCACTGTACATGTCAGTGAATGATTACTGGAACTTCTGTTCTAAAAATAAATCAAACTATTTTGATCTCAGCAAAAGGGTACAGTATTTGCTATTATCATGACAACTTTTAGTTGGAGCATGTTGCTTCTATGGTCAACTCACACTTTTGGAAATATTTCAATGATGTGAATGTAATAAGTTAAATATAATCATGATGATGCACATGTACATCATACATATGCACAGGATTATCACATATTTATATTTACCATGTTATCTCATGTAAGCTTCCAAGGCACTCAGCAATTCTTGATTGAAATAGGTGTAAGAGTACTCGAGTAAAGATGTGTGAAACTGTGTTACACAGTGGAAAGTTTAATACTCTTTGTCAAACAATTTCAAGTATGGAAAGGTGTCGGGGTAACTCGATGGGCAAGGCCACTGAAAAGGATTAAATTCAGAATATTTTAACTTATTCCACCCTGCAGTGATAAAGGCCTTGACCAATGTGTGTGTGTGTTTAGGGGCTGGAACACTTTGTGACTTTCATGTAGAGATATATGTTATTATTTCCTTTGTTTTTCATGCAAGACCATCAAAAGTATATACTTTCTGAAAGAAAATATTTGCCTAAATGTAAATTTACTACTGGATTTTAGCTTTAACCATTTCAATTATTTTAATCTTATTTCAATTAAAAATTGCAAAATTTACATGACATAAGAATAGTATGTTAAAAAATTAACATGCAAGTTAGCTTTTAATATGAAATTAAGTGTAGTATTTGTGTCTAAAAAAGCTATCTCCGATTTTTTTAAAAAGAGCTCAGTTAAACATTTAAAGATCATTGAAATTTGAAAACTTAATGACTAGACAGTTACAGAAGAACTGTTAATGGGTAAACATTCTTCAAGATGTTTACTTTCATAAAATATGTAGTTTGTATGGGTTCAAAATTTCTAATTTCATTGTTGTAAGTGTTGTAGCCCCTTAAACACTGCATGCCGCGTAGCAAATTCTGTCACATGGCAAGACTGTACACTATGGTAGACCCACAGAGATCAGTTAGGCTACTTGCATAATATGTAAGTATGTTGGTACTGTAATGAAAACTTTTGTCATGAACAACTTGAAGAACAGTGTTTCTTTTTCAATGTAATGTCATCTGAATTCAATTTATGTGATAGGCAGTGAGAAGCACCAAAAAGATTTAACACAGCAAAAACTTTACTTATGGGTGGGGGCTCAATATAGGGGTGACGTTAACATTTAAAAGTGTTTGGGATCTTTATTATGAACACCTTGCGCGGTGTTATTTCATACTATAGTTAAATCTCTGTATTAAGGTATTGTCAAATTAAGACCACTGCCCAGTTACAACCAACTTGTTTCAGCCCAGTTTCAGTTTTAATTACTAAAAGTGCTGATGATATGTATTCGGACTACTCCTGTATGAAGACCTTATTTTGGTAGTTCCATGTGTATAACAGCATGGACAGTCTTTTTAATGTCACGTACGCACTCTCTCTCTCTCTCTCTCTCTCTCTCTCTCTCTCTCTCTCTCTCTCTCTCTCTCTCTCTCTCTCTCTCTCTCTCTCTCTCTCTCTCTCTCTCTCTCTCTCTCTCTCTCTCTCTCTCTCTCTCTCTCTCTCTCTCTCTCTCTCTCTCTCTCTCTCTCTCTCTCTCTCTCTCTCTCTCTCTCTCTCTCTCTCTCTCTCTCTCTCCCCATTTTGTGCTTCTGTGTGTCACATTGAGTTTGGTTGTTGGCCTTGCAAATGAGAATGTGCTTTGCTTAGAACTAATTAAGCATTATTTATTTCAAGCAAGAAATAATGTACAGTGTGAATTGAATATTAAAATACAGGGTAACTCTTCACATTCCAAAAATTGAAGTTGTACGTAATTGGCATACTAATGTACCAAAGTGATAGTCTGAAGGGTAATTGTTGTATTGTTTTTTATAATGTTCATGTCATCTCAAGGGTTAATTTTAATCAGATGTTTTATAGTCCTTTATGTGTTTTTTTTTCCATTTTTTAGCTCTTTAGGTGTGAAGTATATACTTGGTCATATATCATATTCACTATACAGTACATTTGACATTCCAGTGTCTATATTACAAAAGACACACACAGAAAGTTTTAGTTTATATTTACAATTACTTTTTCATCACATGTGGCATGATATTACATGTGTTTGATGTTCTGATTGACTGAAGTGGATTACTATTTACCACGATATGGTATGTATTCAAGTGTACATGTACATAATAAGTGCTTGTCCATCAAATTACAGCTGCCACATATAGCTGTATTTATTCTCTACACTATGGTGAAAAAAATGTGTTTGAAGCCATTCAGGTACATGTACGCACAACAGCAGCACATGCCGCGATGCATGAGGCATGACCGTGTAAAAATTCATGACCAAATTCAACCAAATGGGTCGTAAAACAACAGTATCTTGACATTTGGACCCGGCTCAGACTTAATAAACATGCACGTGACAGTCATCACACCAGTGCCTGATGAGATAGAGATGTATCGAAACCAGTCCAACACCAGTGACTTGAATTTGCTTCCATAGGCCTTGTTCAGTCGTTCTTGCAGACTTAATGAAAGCCAATTATTACAGAATGTCTTTGTGGTGAAACGGTATTTTTACAGTTAACCAAGTGTTGTGTTAAGATCAACTTGATGATCACAAACTCATTATAGATGTCTGCAGTAATGGTACAACAATGGTCCCTGTTTAAAATATCATTCTTACTTTTTCGTCAATTATTGTAGTGAAGATCTGTGATTGCTACGATGTTGACAATACATATTTATCAGAGAGGCAAGTGATGGTAAAAACATGGATTGAACTATGTTTACCAGTCCTTTCAGAGTATAGGTAGTGTTTAGATAAATGGTGGGTAAAGCTGTGAATAATTTGAAGATGACACTGTCATATGATTGTACACGTAACAAGTCTGTGGCTCCCCTTTTATAAAGCCACCCAAAGTGTACCAGAAA
Source organism: Hermodice carunculata (assembly GCA_964020975.1). Classification (NCBI taxonomy): domain Eukaryota; kingdom Metazoa; phylum Annelida; class Polychaeta; order Eunicida; family Amphinomidae; genus Hermodice; species Hermodice carunculata. The sequence goes on from OZ026613.1 coordinate 44,951,308, forward strand.
TGTGGCTTAATAATAGGGGTGGCCACTGAAAAAATGTTAATCTTGAACAAAATCTGGTCACCAGGCTGCTACAGAATGAAATCCTGGTACTTGTAATTACATGTAGTCCCTGGTCAGTCCTACATTATGACAGCAGAAATTCACTTCAACAAAAGTGAAATCCCATTTCGATCATGTGATTCAGTCTTGCCTTTTAATGCACAGAAATCTGCTTGAGTGTCCCATTAATTAAAAGTAAAATACCGGTTAGATTACAAGATTGAGTCCTTGCTTTTGCAATCAGATCAACTGTCCCTTTAATAAAAGTAAAATCCCAATAAGATCACAAGATCCAGTCCTATCTTTTTAACAACAACAGAGATGTGACTACACAAGCTCATGGCAGAAATACGTCAACAATAAACAATAGTGCTGGTACATGTAAACTTTTCCCCCTTAAACCGGCCAAAACATGCTGCTGGTTGAATACCATCTGCTTCAGTGTTTTCGACTAATTTCAACAACAATGAAAAACAATTTGACTGAGAATTGTAGATGAGACCTTTCAAGATCGCATACAATGTACCGCAGGTCAACAGCTTTTGTTGGCATGGGTTGGGCACTTAGCACCGGACCCACGGCAAGCAAAGCTTTTGACTCGGGTTTAACTCAAGGAGGAAAGGGTTAAAGGTGACTTGAACCCTCAGGGAATTGGGGCAACAGCTTTCCCTGGCACTGTTCGTGTGATCTGCAACCACAGTCTGGGAAAGCTGTAGAATAGTCCTGTGTGTCATTTTTTATTTAAAAAAAAAAAGAGGAAATGACATTTACACCACTGGACCATTTTGGGTAATTTTCAATGGGAAAAAGTTGCATGAGGGTAAGTCGGCATTAGGTTTCTCTGGGTTCAGGTGGACCTGATGAAACCTAATGCTGCCTGTATGTCTTTAATTTGGTCATGTGTAGTTGGCACAATATAATCCATTATCCAGGATGCTTTGTGAAAGAACGCTCTTCATCCTTTTATCTCAGATTTTTTCTGTACTTAGTTGTATGCACATGTAGTTAACAATGTACAAACTGAAATGACCAAATGAAGTAATATTGCACTTATGCTATATTTGTTAAAATGTACAATAAAATCAAAAAAATATTTTCCATAGGTTATACACTTGGAAAAGAGACCCAATAGTGTGGTGGATTTTTTTAATTCAAGATAATTGAAACTGGTGCCATCCTTCTACCCAATATATGCGTATAGAGACATCACATGTATGAATGTGTTGGTCTCAGTGTTGGCATAGAGAGCTGTGTGAACAATGGTTAGAAAATTCTGAATTCTGTAATTATTACTGTGTGCCTGTATTATAATGATTGCAGTTGTTCCTGAAAGGCACAAAAATGTTGACTATTTAAATATGCATATCATGCCAATCTGCAGTATATGGTAAATAAAGTGATGCTTTTCTATACGTGTGCTGTTAATTTTATCATAGTTTATATTAACATGCTGTTAATTCCAAAGTGAATCTGTTTTGAATAAGAAAGTACCCAGATTTATGTCCAGTGCTTACTAATAATTGAGTTATGCATGTCTGCCAAAAATATACTGAATCTTGTGGAATATTGATTATCTGTTAAATTTGAATACAAGTAAATGTACCTAAAACAATTTGTACTTCTCTTTGGACATTTTATGAAAAAATTTGATCTTCTGTTTAGAATTTTTTTCCACCACAAAATAAATAATAAACTAGAAAGAAGATTTGCTTGAAGGCAAATCTGTCTGTGTGCCTCCAAAACTTGCATAAATTTTAATGCTACATTTTTTTGTGGTTTGGTGGATGTGCCTTCAATAGAAACCTATGAATTAAATGGAAATGGCCCCTCTACCTAAAATAGCTTTAAAGATATTCAACATTTGAATTTCTCAAGTGCCCTAATTAGCATAAATTAAAATTCTACAACAACAGTTTGTGGTTCATTGGATGCACCTACAGCGCAAACCCATGTATTGGAAGTTTGAATGGCATCTCTACCTAAATAGTTTTGAAGATATTCAACATTTAAACTTTTCAAGTGTCCCTAATTGGTAAAAGTTAAAGTTCTACAATTATTGTTTGTAGTTCATTGCATGTACCTATAGCACCAACCTTTAAATTGAAGTAAGAATGGAACCTCTACCTATAATACTTTTGAACATATTCAACATTTAAACTTTGTAAGGGACCCTAATTAGCATAAATTACAATTCTACAACTTTTGTTTGTGGTTTATTTGATGCACCTACAGCACAAACCTACAAATTGCCATTGGAATGGCACCTCTACCTATAATACTTTTGAAGATATTCAAGATTAAAATTTTCAAATGGCCCTGTAAAATGTTCAATCCTCATAAAAAGACTTTATGTATAAAGGTATATTCATGCCAAGTTTTGGAGTTTTTAGGTACAATAGTGTCCAACTGAAATGTCGGACAAGTTCCTGGTAAAGAAAGAGGAAAGAAGTGAATTTCGGGAAAAATAGGATGCCTGTGTTGGCACACAGACATAAATAAAGCACTGCGGCTTTGTGATGGGGGCCCCCTCAGTTGTTTGGGCCTTGAAGATCTAAATTTGATGCTCTGTATTTTGTGGAGGACCTAAATTATTAAACAGTTGGAAATTTTTGCTCATTTGCTGCAAGACCTAAGCTTTGGAAGCCGGCAGTCAGTTGTACCATGGATAGCAAGTTGCCTAGGAGAGAAGTTCTGACTGCAAGCTAATTATGCATACAAAATGGTTTTATTGCATCATGGAGGTGGAAAACATGTGGTAGAAAAGGAGGTTTGTGTATGGAGCAAAGCCTGCAAGATATTTAGTGAATTTACTAGCATAAACTGAAATTGCTCAACTTTTGTTTGCATGTCCTAGGAGTTTCATGTGACACAACCCATATCTGGAAATGACACCTGTATGTGGAAAAGTTTTGAAGATATGGAACATTTTCAATAAAATTTCAATTGCCTCTAATTTGCATAATTTAAAAAAAAATAAATCATTTTAAATCACAGGATAGATTTCAATAATAGGGCTATGGCCATGTAACAGCTCATATTTCGAGCAATAGCCATCTTCGAGAAAAGCTGCAGACAAGAGGCGGGTGGTGGAAAGAAAGAAAAGGAATGAATTTTGGGCCAACAGAATGTCTGTGTTGACACACAGACATAATTGTGTTTATGTAATCTCCCTTGTAACTGGTATGACACCTTACTGGGGCCAGAAAAGTAAGTGTGTGTGTGCATGAAAACTTCAGTTATTCCTGGCCACATCACCAAGCTGCTATGGTAACCATTCAACCATGCAGTCACTGCTGAAACTGGTGCCCGTGCTTCAACATGTCATCAAGCTTGGGAACCATCTTCCACCTCTCTGTTTGGACCACCTATCTGCTTGTTTGCTGTGTAGATTGTAAAGACACAGCAGGCATTTCATAACTGATCTTGTTCCAGCTAACTACAGGGTGTGAAGTATCCAGGTGTAGCTGTGACATGTAGTTGAACTTCTTCCATTGCTGTCAAAATGTGAAAACACAATCTGTTTATTTCAATGTTCAAGAGTAAGGAGCTACTTTATGCCCTGGAGACATTTCGAAGTGTGACTTTTCATCCACACACCATGACACAACGACCTGCATCTGTGACTGCCTCCTCTCTGTTGCCGTTTACCATACAGGCTGTGGGGCTATGGATCATTAACATGTAATTTGCTCCTTCAGTTGCATGTTTTGTTTTTCATACGTACGAAGTTGAATGCTCAAGTCGACACTTCAAGGAGAAGTACAGTGTAGTAACCTTTTCATCAGGTCTTATCTTGCTCTCTACTTGCATGTTCAGAGAACTTTTTGCCTACCCAGTATGGCATATCCTGAACTGCACTTATCAGTCACCAGATGTCACTACAGTGTACCTACGAAACCAGACCAGTGTGTTACCTGATAAGCTGGCCATATTGTGAACTGAAATTTTTTGCCACCAGATGTCCCCAGCTACCAGACAGATTTTTGTGGGTTGTGAGGATTCAAGTAGCCTAATTTCCATGATTTTTTACATGTTCACTCTTCTTTTTAATAGGACTAGACTTCATTCATGGCTCTATAATTGTACTAAGTTTGGAGTTTTCTAAGTGAAATTTTAGTGTCCAAGAAAACTGTCAGACAAAATTGCTGGCAAAGAAAAAGAAACAGAAGAAAGAAATCAAGAAACCCAACAACGAACAAAATGTCTGTGTTAGCACATGGACATAAGTACACAAGCAAGGAAACCATCTTGATCTAAGACTGAAGTTTCTTGTATGCAAATGTTGACCCCAGACTTTGAGTAATATTTTTTTCCTCGGAAAATTATGTTCTCATTTATGCAAAAAAGTTGGAGGTATGAGATGTCTTCACATAGGGAATTATCTTGCTTGGCATATTACAGCACAAATTTTAAAAGTGATTTTTGGCTGTGGTTTCTTTTAGGTCTGCAATTTTTTTGGCTGATAGAAAAAATTGAAGTATTTTGCAAGAAAAATATCCAAGTAATCAGAGCACTGTTACACTTCTGTGAAATACCCAGTCCCTGTGTCATGACTATTTATATCTGATCATAGGTCGCAGAGCTTATGTGATCACTCATATCTGTTTGAGCATCTCTAAACATTTTCTTGTCAACACGCTAGCATCTACAATTTTCAAGTTGGCCCTTTAAAAATGTTTGGATATATTGTGTGGAGAAAAATCCAGGTTTCTTTTGTTATTGGTGGTGCCATCTGGTGGATTAAATAATCATAGGGGCCAAAAAGTGAAAATGCTCTGGTGTGTTTAATTTTCAATGGATTCTCATTAAATTTGGTGTAAATATTCTGGAAGTGATTATATATCTGAAGAGTTCTAGTAGCACCACCTGTAGGTGAATGGGAAATATGTGAAAGTTTTGGCAGTTTCAGTATTAGTGAGTATACGTGCCTCTTGACCACCATTGCCTAGACCTCTGTGTCTGGGCCACAATGCCCAACTAATTGAGTTGGACTGCCAATGGGCCCCCTAGGATGCTGCCTGAGAGCAGTTTGCCTTAAGGGAGCTTCTGTCTGTTTCCACTCTTTGTGTCCTGGAGATCTAGCAAGATGAGAAAACATGGCAGGCACTGGGGGGGGAGTCACAAGGCTCTGTAAGGTTGCGTCCAGTTGAAAAGAGTTTGCCAGCTTGGCCTAGCAGACCCCAGGGGACATCTGCCTGATACAACATGTGAACAAGTCCAAGGCAAGGACGAGGCATACTCTAGGTATGCCAAACTATAGACTGCATCTGAGACTAGGGCACCATAAACTGGAACATGGTGGCTGCCCTGAGGGGACAATGGAAGCATAACAGACAAGTATCCGAAACCTATTCAAAGGAGCCTTCTACTCCAGCAAAGGAGTAAATGCCCTCCTCCAGAGCGATCAAGTCACACAGGTAGTGCTTGGCAAAACTAGTAGAACATGGCCAGTGGCAAGCCCAGAGGATAGACAACAGTGACATTCCTTCGGGCTTCTCCAGGAGGCATTGAAAGCTTGCACCTCATGAGCTCTTGCCAAGACTTTAGCTTTAGGGCAGAAGACCTGTCCAAACTTTTGTGGGCCTTCAGGATGGTCGGCTTAATCCACGATGAAATCATATTTCAGCAGACCTGTTTCTTTAGGGACTTATCCAGAGGCAAAAAGAGGGCAGACCTCTGACCCCAGCACCATTCCAATACAGAGCTCTCAATGGGCACATGGCTCTTTCCTCAGCAGGTAGAGCCATATCCATGGCAGGGGTGGTAAAACCCTAAAGGCAGTGGATGGATCTCGAACCCCTTGGTTCTTTGCAAGGCAGCCCAAACGAGGTCTCAGGGTCACCTGGGAGTGGTCAGGTGACCATTGGATTTGGTCATGCGCTAGAGTGTGGATCACTTCTTCCAGCCCCAAAAGCAAGTATAATGAGAAAACAAGTTTTCCACATCTGGTCCTTGAGGTCCACCTGCAGGGGTCGTCTAGTCACTCATAAGGCCACCTCTTCAGCATGACTAAGACCAATGGGAGATCCTACCATGGTAGGACCTGTCTATCAGCTGGTCTGTCCATCTAGAAGGAGGCTATGAGCACAGACAGATGAAGATTGCACCTTAAGTGAATGTCAAGGACATTTGCCACGAATGAGCGGACCAAGACCCCTCCATGGTTCTGGAGCTCTTACCGAGGACCTCCCTCTGGTACAGCAGGAAGTCCACAATACGAGGAGACCATGGATGTATTTTCCGACCAATGCACCAGCCTGGAAACAACTTCCATCGAGCCCAGTATACCACTGAAGAAGAGCTTCAAAGGCCCCCATGGCAATTCTCTCTGCGACTGATTCTGAGAAAAATCTGTTAGTGGTGCTGTTCAACAACAGCCAAGCATTGAAGTTGAGCACTTGAGGGCTGCTGTGGAACACACTTGTTCATTGTTGTATCAGAAGTTTGGGCCATGCCAATAAAGGTAGCATTGGCTTGACGCTTAATTTCAGAAAGTCTAGGGACCAACCCATCCTTGGCCACAGGGGGGCAACTAAGATGAGATTGCAGTCGTGGAAACCTTCGGCAGGCACCTTGGGAGGATCTGTCGAGGTGGAAAGGCGTAAGCCCAATGTTGCTCCAGTCCATGGCTAGAGCATCCACCACTAGGGCCTGGGGATCTAGGACAAGTAACACATAAGCCTTAAGTTTTGCGTTTGTGCTTGTAGCGAACAAGTCCACATGTGGGGTACCCCACCTGGCCCACATGGCCTGAACAACTCTTCGGTGACAGCAACCACTCCCTCCCTACCAGGAGACCTCTTCTTGAGAGTTGATCAGCCAGGACATTTTGTAGTCCAGATACATACCTCGCTTGCATGCAGACCTCATGTTCACAGCACCACCAGGTGGTGCATCTGGATAACTCTGTCAGGAGCGCATCTCCCCTTGCTAGTTGAGGTAGGCGATCATGGTCCTTCTGTCGCACATGAGAACATGTATCGTGTTTTACTAGTTCCTGGAAGTGGAGGACCACTAAGCATATTGCCTCCAGTTTCAACCAGTTCAGAGCTGCTGGCACTGCTGGCACAGGAGTTGGAGATGCCAGAGTTGGCACCTGGGCCATGGTAGAGGCCACAACCACAGGAGCTAGAGGGCCCTTTAGCTCACTACAGGAGACACCATCAAAGACCTAGTCTGGTGCTCTGAGATACCTGCACGTTCTACCCAAGATCCAGAATCCAAAAGCCTGGGGAACTGGACGGGGTTACGGGGCTCTAGGGTGCCCGGACAGTTTACCTAAGGTCTCTGACCTGGGACCTTGGGGAATTGGCTGGGTTTCTGGGATGCCTGGACGTGCACCTGTATGTACCCATTGAGTCCCAACTGGGTTGTGTCTGATGTTGTGGCCCAGACATGGAAATCTAGGCAATGGTGGTCGAGACGTAACATTACATAACTAATATGATTTATTATTATAATTTTTGATAAACTTTATGAAATTCATTATCTTGAGAAATTCTAAGGTTAAATTCACCAAATGTTCAATAAATGTGTATCATGTTGAGGTTGAATATTACAGAATATGGGTGACCTTGACCTATTTTCTTAAGGTCACAGAGGGAATGCATTATAGAAATTGGTATTCGTGCGATAGTCATTACATCTGAATTCGTGGACACACATGCACATAATAGTGAAGAAATATTATACATGGAGACAAAAATCTATGAGATGTGGAGTGATGGTGGCATCACCACAAATGGTAATTATTGGAACTAATATCATAGGTATTAAAAGGACAGAACTACAAAAATTTACACCAAATACGCATTAGACCAATGGTCAAATTGTTGTGAAAATTTTGGCTGACCTTGACTCATTTTCAAGGTCATTAAGGACTTAGCAATGGACACCAATTTGGAATTATAAGAAAGAATAAGGCTAACGATACCAAACATACTAATATATATATATATATATATATGTGTGTGTGTGTGTGTGTGTGTTTGTAGAAGGTCGACACTGCATAGTTTGGATGACCTTGACCTTTTTTCCCAAGGTCGCAGAGAGAATGCATTTCCATAAAGATATTTTTGTGATGGTCATTACATGTGAACTTGTGGACATACATTTATGTACCATTAATGGAACGTTTTGATGGCAAGATTCCGATTTACTGTCAAGTGATGGTGGTGCCAGTGGTGGTAGAAATTGGAACTACTATAATTACAGGTATTTAAAAACACTTGTATCCAAACAAGTGTTATCGGGTTATGGGATTAAAACCTCGCAATATACAGTAGTAACTGGACATACACATTACAGTGGCCAGCTAACTCAACCCAGAGACCTGTTATTGACTGTTCAAGCCTAGACCAGGGACGTGCTGTAGAACAAGATCGGTTCTTGTTTGTCCATGGTTTCCACCCATTTTCCCCATCAATTGAATCAAAATGGTTTAACACACTAACGTTTTGTTCTATGTGATAGTAATATTTTGTAACAACATCCCAGATCGGCGTTGTCAATGTGACAGTCGATTAATAATTATGTGATACTTTGTAACAGGTATAAAACTACAAGTTCTATATTTTGCTGTAATGCAAGCTTAAATTTGAAATCAGAATCATGCTGACGATTAGTTTGTCAATACTGTAAAATATGAATCATTGTTCCTTCATGGTTTTATGAGTAATGCCCAAATTGACTACAAATTGACTAGGTCCATGAATCCTTCCAATAAATACAATTGCCACAGATGGTTAAATGTCATGCTTAAATCAACATTTTCTTACTTTTCTTCCATTTCTCCCACGTATATACATATATTTACATTTAGGCAATTAACATTATTTTATCAGAAACAGTTTTTCTGCCGGTCTTTTACACATTGGCATTCATATTTGCGTACTCACAACCATGACCATGCGCTGTCAAACATGGACTGTGAAGCGGTGGTTCATGTACATTTACCTAATTGTATTGTTTTCAACAAGCGTTTGTACAGTATTCGCAATTCTAATATAGGCCTATTAATACCTTCCCAGTTCCAAGTCCCAATTGAAATCATAACATCTACAGTGATGTCTGCTATGCAAGACCAGCCTGGAGTGGCCACATATATCAGGTGGTTTTGTATGGGGTATACTACACACACACACACACACACACACACACACACACACACACACACACACACACACACACACACACATACATACATACATACATACATACATACATACATACATACATATATATATATATATATATAAATTAATGCATTGCCCCCCCCCCCGTCAAAATGCTACAAAGTAGGGTTCCGAATCCAATTTTTCATACCCGAATACTTTCGATATAAATAAACAAATTATACGTCTATGTGTATTTCTGCTTTTTTCACTACCAATCTTCGTTCCTACTTTTAGCGCGCCTCAGTTTCTTATGTTGCCGTTTCCAATACGAGTTTATTTTAATTGATTGGTTAAAATCTGTTCTTCACGTTTTTTTTCTCCCTAAATACTGGATCGTGTATCACACTTGTTTATCCTTGATATGTCAGCATGGCTGCAAGTCCAAAGCGTGCACTGAGCATTGTGCGGAAACATTTTGAAAAAAAAAAACAAACAAACCCCGGGCACTTCTCTGGATGCAGAAACAGCATATATGCTAGTTTTCCTGAATCTGAATGAAAAATTCAAGAGCTAGTACAGCTAAAAATTACAATATCCCTACCGAAGGGTATTTTGTGCTATTAAGAAAGTTAATGCTACAGGAACTTTTATAGTGTTCGACTAGCTACAAGGGATGCATACGTACATGTAATGTTCTTTTTTCTTCTCTTTACTTATTTCTCTCTCAGGAGTAGGCAACATGTGGAGTGGTGGAATTCTTATACTGTACCTGAATAAAAGCGAGTTAAAATATGTTTCTGTGTTTCATTACAGTAAGGTTTTTTTTGCCCGAATCCCGGGCACCCGTTACGGGTCCTGGGTATTGAACATAGCTTATTTGCTGGTCCGGGAACGACATTTCCCCCTAAGTCAGTGCATTAATATATATATATATATATATATATATATATATATATATATATATATATATATATATATATATATATATATATATATGAATAACAACAAAAAAGAAGCGTACGAAGTCAAATCACAAACACTTGATTCAAAACTAACAAGGTGCATAAATATGTATACAGTGCATATAAACTGATGGTTTGATGATGACACGTTGTGCATTATCTGTATTAAATCACCTATGTTATAATGCAAGCTACTTTTCAATACGCGCGATCAACTCAATGTTTAATATTTCTAGCATGCTACTGTTATTTTTCAATTAGGTACACATATACACAAATTAGTTCCAATATGAAACTGATACACATAACACAAGAGTTTCCAATACACGATGATTAAATATAGAATACTTAAAGATAATTTAATGTGTCATCAGTTTACCAAATTAATCCCAAACTTGCATGTTGAAAGATAGAACTAACTTTTTTTATAATTTAATCTAATTTCTTTTTCCTGATTTCATTTACTTTGTAACTGTGGTAAGTGTTCCATTCTTATTTTTATTACTAATATTTTTTCTTGTTCCTTGCTTTGTCACAATTTGATTTTATATAATATCTGTACAAATATTCATTATATCTGTGATAATAATGATAATGATAATGATAATGATACTGATAATGATAATGATAATGATAATAATAATAATAATAATAATAATAATAATAATAATAATAATAATAATAATAATAATAATTATAATAATTAATAAATTTACCTTGAATTTTGAATCTTGACAGAAGTTACAGGAGTTGTTGATACTGTTCTGTCAATTCAAAGTAATATTATATGTGCTAGTGTCGCATATAATCGACTTCTGTATACTAACGTTGTTGGTGTTATGTATGTTCATTTTTATACCACAAGTTTGGCACTCTACTTTTACGTGTATTAAATTAAATTTATAAGCACCTATATATCATGTATATACATAAAGGTATATCTTCAAAACTACTTAGAGACGGTTCAGCATTATTATCATTTTTGAGTTATTACTTAGGGTACTAAATTTCATGACCCCCCTCCCCCTACCTTAGTACTTTAAATGATGAGCTTCCAAGAAATACACTTACAACTCATAGACTTATTATATCAAAATAAAGTTTTGAATATAAATTCTGGATGCCTTCAATATTGACTGAATAATGTTTACATTACAGCCGCATTTAACATATGAAATGTTGATATGACATCAGACTAGCAATGCCTTTTAAACCACAATGGAGTTGCACTCTAAAGAATTTTATTCATGGAATTGAAAAAGTAGAGTCTGAAAAAGAACATAAAAGAACATAATGGGCATCAAATATACAATTACATACAACTAACCATGTTATTGTTTATTTATTTATCTATATATGACAAATCCATAAGTTAAGCTGCTATAAATCGTTCTTACGGTACAACATGCGATAAACCACTGAAACAACCTCGCTGTGACCTCAGACCCATACTCTCGCGCTTGCGCATAAACCTTTCAGTCCGAGGTTCCCGGTGTTGGACAATAAATAATTGTCTATTGATAATTGGCTAACATTACCAAATATGCCGTAAATGTTTGTTATATAGGGAACTTTGATCTTGTAACATGTGGATGACCTTGACATACCTCCTCAAGGTCACAGATGGCATGCATTTCATGAATTGATTTTTTTTTGTGACGGTCATGACATCTCAATGTGTGTTCATACAACCATATACCTTTACTGAAACATGACACAGGTAAAAATGTATATCAAGAGCCACGGTGGAGTCACTGGTTGTAATTATTGGAACAAACACTACAGATATAAAATAGTAAAACCAGCCACGTGGAGGAGACTCGTCAGCAGACTGGCCTCGTTCCCCGGCGGATCACTCCGGTGTGCTTGCATGAGGAGTGATCCGCCGCAGGAACGAGGCCAGTCTGCTGACGAGTCTCCTCCACGTGGCTGGTTTTACTTTTATCCAGCAATTATAGCTGTAGTTTTATTTTCATCGTTAAATACAAAAAAAGACAATTAAAACAGTTTCAACGTTTATTTCATCAAACAAGGCTTTGCGTATGAATAACTGTAACGCAGGATCCAGTAATTGGGTCATTTGAAAATTGCATGCTTGACCTGCGCCAACTACAAGAATTTAGAAGGAAAGTAGTTCTCAGTGACCTTTGCACTGTGGTGATATGGACAGGGTTATCACCCAGTCTGTATGTTCCACCTTTTGCGGATGATACAGCTATAATTACTGGATTAAGAAACATTAAATGTAATTTTGTGCTAATAAATAGAGATGGAATTGCAATCTTTACACCAAATACACAACTTAGATGATGAGATTTAGTGAGAGAAGGTTGGGTTTTTGAAGCTGGTGTAAGAATGGCAGATTTTGTGCAATTTTAGACCGAGTTGGACCAAATTGGAACGGGATTTGTTTTATAAATATATAGAGGCATCGTAGGGAAAGTTTTAGTGATAAACTCGGGCTATTTCTAGGTATTTTGAATTAGAAAGTTTGAGCGAGCGGAAATAGAACAGTTAGCGTGGGAGCCGCCATTTTGAATTCATTAGCGGGGAGTAAAAATAATAAACATACACGAAGTAAATAAATAAACACAAGTTCTAGTATGTCAGGACATGGGTTGTCAAAGAGAAGCAGGGAGGCAGGACGACGGAAGGCAGCAGGAGGGAGGCAGGTAGTAGGGAGTCAGGTCGAGTTAGGGCGCGAGCGGACAGGAGGGGAGGATGAGCGCAGGGTAGAGATTGAGGGGGGGGGGGGTGAGTGGGACGACCACATACAGTGCGAGGGGTGCTGTATGTGGGTCGAGTTTAGTGCTGCAGGACTAGCCTGCTCTCTGAACGAGGGGAGGGAGGATAGCAGCCAGTTTAGATGTGGGAAGTGTAGGAGGGCGGAGGTTTTGGAGGCACAGCTGGCAGCCCTCAAGATAGAGTTAGAGGAGGCCAGGGATAGTTTTCGGCTGCAGCTGGTGTGAGGGAGCAGATGCAGGACAGGGTGGAGCAGGTTGAGGGGGAACAGGATGGCAGGAGAGGTGAGGATGAGGGGAGGCAGAGAGTGGGAGGGCCCAGTGGGAGGGGGGAATAGGATGGGGGGAGAGGTCAGGAGGGAGGCAAGGATGAGGGGAGGTAGAGAGTGACAGGGCCTAGCGGGAGGGGGGATCAGGAAGGACCTAGAGAGGCAGTGGTGATAGGGAGTAGTATAGTAAGGAAGGTAGATAGGGTTTTCTGTACAGCTGACAGGGAACATAGAGGTAGGGTGTGCCTTCCAGGGGCCAAGATTAGGGATGTTGAGGAGAGGCTTGAGGGGGTTGTGAGCAGTAGTGGGGAGCATCCGAGAGTCATTGTGCAGGTTAGCACAAATGATCTTTTGGACAGGGAAGAGCAGGGGGAGAGAATAGGGACAGAGACAGCGTTAGGCAGGTACGGGAAGCTTGTGAGGAGGTTAGCGCAGTTAGACTGTGATGCTTTGGTAATGGGGATATTACCAAGGCTTAGGATGAGTGGGTGGGAAGCAAGCATGATTTGTGGGATTAATAGGGGGTTAGAGAAGTTATGTAGACAGGGGGGAATAGCTTTTAGGGATGTGTGGGAAGATTTTGTAGGGAGGAGGGAGATGTTTGCTGGGGATGGGCTGCACCCAAGTCAGAAGGGAGGTGATAGATTAGGGCAGGTTTACAGTGAGTGGGTGCAGCAGCAGGAAAACTAGGAACCCCGGCAACTACCAGGTCAGTTCTGGAACAGGGTAAGAAACACAGACAAACAGGAAGTAGCAGTAGAGCAAGAAGGAGCGAGAGAAAGAAAAACAACATGAAAATAGGATATGTCAATTGTAGAGGATTCAGATAGCAGAAATAGCAGAGGTAGCTGAAAGCGAGAAGATGGATATTATAGCTCTAGTAGAGACACATATTAGAAAAGAAGAGATGGGAATAGGGACAGGCCCAGCAGGGTATGATATTACAGGTAAAGGAAGAGAGAGTGGGCAAAAAAAGGGAGGAGGAGTAGGGTTTCTGATAAAGAAAGGGGTCAAGTGGCATGAAATCTTGAAGAACACATGGGAAGATGATAGCGAGATCAAAAATGAAATACAGCGGATAGGAATGGAGTCAAATGGAAATAAAGTAGCGATAGGTGTAGTGTATGTGGGTCGTGAGGGGGTTACCTAATGAATGGAATGACCAGATATATGATAGGATGAGAATGATGATTAGTGATATTCAGCAGCAGGGTTTCCAGATTATGATAGCTGGGGATTTTAATGGACACATTGGAAATGGAATGAGTGGTATTGAGGGAGGGGATAGTGGAATCAATGGAAATGGAACCAGGTTACTCAATTTCACAAGGGAATTTGGTCTGAGGATAGTTAATAGGAATGTACAATACAAGGGAAAGTGGACATGGGCATGAGAAAGACAGTCAATAATTGACTATATTCTAGTAGACAGTGAAGTATTTCAAATTACACAAGGATGCGAAATAGACGAGGAAGGTAGATTGGATATAGGCAGTGATCATAACTGGATTATAGTCTCAATTAACATACAGTGTCAAAGAAGAAGCGGGGGGGGGGGGGGGTTAAATGGGTGTGGGGATATAAAGGAGGGAACAGACTGGACAGAGTATCAAGAAAGCCTAAAATTGGAATTGCAGGAATGGAAAAATAGATGGGAGAATGAAGGGGAAGTACAGGAAATGAATGGGGATCTAATCAGACGGATTCTTAAGGTAGCAAAGGAAAAGATAGGTAGAAAGAAAGTTCCGGTTGGAAGTCTAGGGTATAGAATAGACCCAGAGCTGACAGGGGCCATAAAAAGAAAGAGGACTAAAAATAGAGCATGGAGATTAGCCAGGAAAAATAAATACCCTGAAGGTGTAACAGAAGAAGCTAAGAGACAGTATATGGGATGTAGAAGGAACGTAGCAGAGATGAAAGCAGAAAGGAGGGCCAGTAATAATGAAAGAATGACAAAGAAAATAATGGAGAATGGGGGAGAAGGGTCAACCACCTTTTGGAAACAGGTTAATCGGCGTAAACAGAATAAAGCACAGGAAATCACACACAGAGGGAAAAGAACAGATAACAAAGAAGAAATACAGGAAGCTTTAAGGGAGCATTGGCAAGAAGTTAATAATCCACACTGGGGTTAGGGAACAGTACCAGGGTGTCAAGCAGAATACACACAGGATCAATGGGATCCAGAGATATATGGCAGAGTCAGAAGTATAGAAGTTGAAATAGCAATTGAGCAGATGCAACTACGCAAAGCACCAGGGCCAGATGACATACTGTCGGAATTCATAAAGAGAGGGCCAGAAGAAATTAAGGATAGCTTACAGTTACTGTTCAATAGGGTTATTGAGAAAAGACAAGTACCAAAGGAATGGAATAAACTCAGGATCTCATATATTCCAAAGAAGGGCCCAGGAGGCCAATTGGATCAATGTAGGGGTATTGTTATTTCATCAAATGTGGGAAAAATATTCAGTAGGATAATGTACAAGAGATTAAGTAGAATAGTTGAAAGGCTTGGACTTCTGGGGGAAATTCAGAATGAATTCAGACCAGGCAGAAGGGTAGGTGAACATATTTTCACATTGACCCAGGTGTTAGTATTGGCAAGACAGAAGCGGAAGAAAGTCTTCATGGGTTTCTTAGATGTGAGGAAAGCTTATGACAGGGTATGGAGAGATGCCCTGTGGGAAAAACTAAGTGGACTAGGATTTGGTGGGAACTTTCTAGAATTCTGAAAGTATTGTATAAAGATGTAGACTGTACACTTTCATTAGGAAAGGTAGAAGTAGAGAATGCACGTCTGGATATAGGTCTAAAGCAGGGATGTGTCATGTCCCCAATTTTGTTTGCCCTGTATATTAAGGAGCTGGGGGACCAGTTAATGGAGTGTAATAAGGGAATAAAGGTAGGTGACCTGAAAATTCCAGGTCTATTTTTCGCAAATGACATTGTACTCATGACAGAGTCCCAGAAAGACCTACAAGAAATGCTGAACATAGCACGGGAATACGGGAATAAATGGAGGTTAGAATTTAGTAAGGATAAGAATAAAGTGAAGACTCTTGGGAAGCAACCAGATTGGAATAAAAAAAAAGAAAATTGGGCAGTTCCAAATTCCAGAAGGTAGGGAACAGTTAATTGAAATTGGGGAGGTTGATGAGTATGAATACCTAGGTGTTAAGTTAAAAACAACAGGTAAAGGCATGTTCAGATATCAGGTGGAGAAGATTAAACAAAGTGAACCGTACAAAAGGAATGATTAAAGCTACTGCACTGAACAGTTTCAACAGAGCATACACAGCAAGGGTATTATGGGATAGAGTTGCAATACCAGGGATGATATATGGCTTAGATGTGATTTCAATAAGTGAAGGAGATATCCAGGGAATGGAGAAAGTACAGAATGAGATGGGGAAATGGATGCTGGGAGCACCACCATGTGCAGCAACAGAAGCAGTCCTAGGAGAGTTAGGATGGAATAAAATTACAGACAGAATTGCCAAAGCAAAGGTTAAGTACTGGGGGTATTTACAATCAGTAAATGAAGACAGGTGGTGCAGGAAGGTTTACAATGAAGAAGTCAAGGAACAAACAAGATGGGTCAAAGATATAAATAAGTTGGCAGAGAGGTACGAATTGAAAGGATATGATGAGGTTGAAAACTGGAAAGTGTGTATTGGTAGGACTGTTACAGAGGGCTGGAAGGAAGACTGGAAAAGAGGTGTCAGGGAAAAGAGTACATTAAAAGCATACAAGGTACTAGAAAAACCAAAGAAAAGTGTGTGTTGGGATGGAGGGAAGGGATCCAGGCTTCTTTTTCAAAGTAGGGAAGGAGTAATCAATCTAGAAAAGAGAAAACAGAAGTGGACAACAGGGAGTAATGGTAAATGTAAGGTATGTAGACAAGAGGCAGATGAGACAGTGGATCACTGGCTGTTGTGGTGTGATGCATATAGAGAGATAAGAGAAGAATTTTTCAGAAAGTGGCACAGGGAAGACTATAATAACAAGGGTCTAGAAGAGGTTGAGTGTTAAGAGGAAGAGGAACGTGTAGCATGGGTTTTAGGTTTGAAGGGTGGCTTTCTGGGAGGCAGGAAAGGCACTAAAAGTGTACAGGACTACCTGGTAGGGTGCTGGGAGAAAAGAAACGAATTGATAGGGCTTGATAGCAACAGGGTGACTTGGAATCTTAGATGCAGGGAGGAGAGGGAATGGTGGTAGCCCTTATAAGGGCTCCCATGGGATCCCCCATGGGAAATGCCTGAGCCTTAGAGGCGGGGATAGGGTGTATGAGGGGTTTTTCTGCCCTTTTTTTTAGGGGGGGGGGCTACAAGCGATGAGTGTTGGGGGATATATCCAGGGCCAGGGGCCCACCACAGCTGTGAGAGAGTGTGTGATGGACTCTTTCCCTCGGCTCTGGTCCTGGTAAACATGGCAGCATGAGCTGATTAGGATAACCATGGTTTCTTCCATCTCATCATCATTTTTTTTCCTTTTCCTAGGCCACCTGTGTCACACAGGACCGCGGCGCATAAGCGGAGAGCCACAGTATTATTATTATTATTATTATTATTATTATTATTATTATTATTATTATTATTATTATTATTATTATTATTATTATTATTACATGTATGTATCAGACCAATCAATGGTTAATATTGTGCACGCTTGACCTATTTGTTCTACGTCATTAAGCATTAAAGGAAAGGACACTAAATGCAATTTATTGATGAAAAAGGTGAATGATTCAAAATGTACCACAAATGTGTACCATGTGGATGTTTGATACGGCATGATATGGATGGCCTTGACTTATTTCTGCAGGTCATAGAGGGAATGCATTTCAGGTTATTTTTGGGTGATAGTTGTCAGCGGAGCTTTAGGCTCATGGGCCTCTTGTTTATATAACAATTAACATCAATGAATGTCAAGGCTTTTCAGTAACGACCATGGAAATTGAAACTTGTGCTTGTTCCATTAGTTTAAGTTAACACATGCTTAACCTGGTCTAGCACTATGTTATGACGTGGCCCTGTTTTTCCTTCTTTCACAGCGGAACTCAATTGTGTCGCTTGGCGTTAAGTCACTGTGGCGGTCCGGGGAAAGGACCACGACTTGTATAACTCATATAAAAGAAAATGGAAAATAACTGTAATAGTTTATTTTCAACGATGGTAGTGTAACATACGGAACCAATCACTCAAGGTCTTCAAACCGAAGAACCTGCAAACCTTCAGGGGTTAGCCATTTTTATCAACATTTTTACATTAGTACATAGAGTACGGGGGGGGGGGGGTTGTCAAGATCATTGAACGTTTTTAGTTAGTTTTTAAAATGTTGATCAATATGTAGCCAAAAATCAACATTTTTAGAGCACTCTTTTGGGGAGAGGGAGGGGTTTACAAGAAAGAGTACTTTGTGTACACTTTTGAAAATGTTGGTAATTCTGGCTCACCCCTTATACGCTACAGACAGAAAAGTGAAAGAAGATAGATTCATTTACACGCACAAATGAATGGAAACAGACGCTCACTTACACGAGAAAGGTTAGGCAACACAGTTACTGTTTTTTTTTGTGAAAAACTATGTTGTTTTACCAGTCGACAGTCCTTGCGTCTGCGGGAAAATTTGCCAGACAGTGTTAGGTTTTATCCGAGTCGGATGCAATATCCAAAGTCCGTTACGCTTAAATATGGTACGGTGTACGATACAGATAAGCTAACGTAGCATATTCGATTTAATATTTGTCTGAAGAGATGGCTTTTAATATCACCAAAAAGTTCATATTGCATTTCGCAAGGACGCACATTGTAACATCTTATCAATTAAAAAGTTACCGAGGCCTAAGATTTAACCGGAACACATGCCCATCCCAAAATTTTGCAACGTTGCAATATGTTGAAGATAACCACAAAGGATATAAATAAATTGTACAATTGTCACGAAAATATGAGTTCAGTTCAATATAGTCGTCAATTAAGCATTTAAAATTCAGATCAGTATGTGCACAGTTATGAAGGATTCAACTGATAGAGTTCTTGAACGAAGTAACAGGGCAGTTGATAAAGTTTGTAATAGCTGTCTATCTTTTTTGTCTATAGTTTTTCACTATTTCAGCGATCATAAGATCTTTGATAGTAATGTCACATAACACAAAACCAGTAACGGTATGAGAAGTACTGTAATCCAGTAACACAGTCTAAGTAGCAACACTGTGTAGGATAAAGTATATGATCAAGATTGTTTAAGAATGCCTCAGGAAATGTTGAGTGGCTTCGATAATGGCTCTAGTGCGTACATCATACGCCACTTGTACAACGACGGGTTTGCATACAGGGAAATGTCCTTCAATGGGGTGGAGTGCAGGGACTGATAAATCGTAATACGTCCGGCGAAAGCCATAGTCTGGCCCCCGGATGCAATTCATCCTGCAAACAGACAAGAAACTACGTCAGAATCCCCCAACACGGTAAACACGATTGCATCAGTTGGGAGCGGTTAAGGTACCGACTTAAAATATTTACGAGGGCAGGGGTCATTTAACACATGGGACACAGAATACAAGTACACACACAAATTCCAATACGTTTTCCATAAGGGAGGGGGTGAGTAAGGGATAATGACCGCAATTTTATGCGACTAAACTGATAAACAAAATCGTACCAAGTACAAATTTCAAAGTTCACATGGTTGAAAAAATATACGCTAGGAGAGAGCTCTAACATGATTCAGCTGATAACGTCGGCAGATCATATAACATTTACACAATACGTGTAACTTAGCCTTTGCGCTGTTGCCCTGTGAAAGACATCTCTGAAAACCATTCTAAATTCGACGCTAGAGAAAAATATTTATACAAAGATATTTCCAGTCACAACAAAACATTTTATTCAGTAAATGGCCCTTTAAAAATACATATTCTTCGATGCTTTAAAAGACAGTTTCCAGAAATGAATGCCTAACTATCACTTCAATTTCTGGACTGTTGACCATACTGTACTACACTGCAGCGATATGACAACCGTCTGCATCTTAAAATGTATACAGACAGAAAAACCAAAATAACCTGGACAATCTTCGAGCCTATTTCATTAAGACATCCCAAGAAATCACATTTAAGAAATCAGTAACAACTATACTGTACACATACATAGTACAGTTTTGGACCTTTTTCATCCGACACGCATAGCACATTATACACAATTAAGTCGCCGGTCTGCATAAGCCTATAAGCCTGACAAACAACTCAATCAAACACAGTATTTCTACAACCCATTACCAACAATCGCCGACTGAGCTGTGTGGATGTCGTCAATAAAACATCAGCAACATAATATATATATATATATATATATATATATATATATATATATATATATATATATATATATATATATATATATATATATATATATATATATATATATACATATATATATATGTAGATTAAACAAATGTCAAGACAGCAGTGAATATTCTTTCTCCTATGTCTGAAGCGTATCCTGAATGGGTTATCCTGCATGGGTTTGAAGGATAAGGTTTTAATTGTATTGTAATCGTTCATTTGGTATGTCACTCATTGGTTTCAAGTAGTAGAAACACCAATAAGAGGCCATGCTGAAAATCTAACAACTAGTGATCCCAACGTTATCCTCAATGGGTCGCCTTTACTGGATTCTCTGTCATTCATATATGAAAGCAATCTAGATGTGCATATAAAGTCAAGCCATCAAATTGTGACGGGGGATTACAGACTTGAGCATCATTTGCTGCACGATACTCTGATTGATTCACCATTCACTATATATGCCACATCAAATAACAGAAATGCATATAATAATAACTCTTCATGTACACCGTATTGTGTATCTATGTGAACCAGTCTCTGGTCCCATCTGTTGTATTACGTTCATTTGGCATGACGTACATAATGGAACGAATGTAATTAAACATATATTACCTGGATTCTCCACCACAGTTTCATGACTTCTTTTAATATAACATCAGTGAATGTTCAGACTTTTCACAAACATCCATGAACATTGAAACTTGTGCCTCTTACATTTGATGTTAAGGCATGCTTAACCCAGTCTAGCACCATAATACTGTGATCCTATTTTCTAGCTTTTCTTTCACTGGGGAATTTAATTCAGGTGCTTGGTTTAAGTTACTGTGGAGATCCAGGAAAAGGACAACGACATTTACATAATAAGCAAACCACATGGTTATGATGACACAGTGTTTTCATACACATAGTCTTAAGTTGACAATGATAGTCCGTTTCAATGCAGAGGTAATATGCCCTGATGCGTAATTTCTTCATATTTCTTCCAACTTCAAAATTATTTACTGCTTCGAAATAACGTTCACATTATAGTTGTTTCTTAAATCATATGTACCTTCTCAATGCGAACTCGCTATTTTGATTGGGCATTTCCTTATCCCATTGGCATGGAAATGTTTTCTGTACTTGTGTGGAAATGATCTGACGGAAATTCATGTAGAAAATCATGATTGTTTCAAAGTGTCTGCAGTCCAACTCGATTTTACACATGTTTATAGAATTGAGCCAGGCTGATTGGTTGGTTTAATTGAGATAGGACAATATTGCATTTAAATGCGTTAAAGAGTTATGAATGTGGATCCATGTTTACAATTCTGAACCAGTTTTTAGAGACAGAGGGCAATCCTCTAAGCGACAAGGAAGTCTCTCCAAATACTGAAATATTGCATGCTTAACTATGTTCTCTGAGGATATTTTAAAAATTCAGTGTAAAATTTTTCAAACTCTGCTGTTTTAAAGTAACCTGAAATATTATCTTGTACTTGTTTTAGATGGAACCAGAGTATCAGCTCCTCATATCTCAGACACATATAAAATTTTTGGCCTGATAAATGTTCCAAATAGACAGAGTACAGGTTTATATCCTTATATTGAAGTAAAAATATCCTTTTAAATTTTTGTAAAGCTTTATCGCAAAATAATTTTATTGCACTGTCAAAACTCCCCATTACAGAAATTTTAATTACTACATATAGATATGCTATTGCAATTTCTAAATCAACGCGGTCAAAGAAAACGTTTCTAGATATAATCTTGCTTGTTTCATTAAAAACATAACTTGTGTTTTTTATGTTCATGGTCAATTTCTTAGTTTTTGCAATAGTGACTTTTAATGTATTTAGACAATTGTGTTTACCCGTTTCAGTTTCTGATACCAGTATTAGATCATCGGCATACAAAAGACAAATTAAATTTCTTTATAAATCCAAAATATATACCCATCTATACCATTTTCAATACCTTTTAGAGCCATCCAGGATGCCAAATTGTATTAAAGGCTTTTTAAAGTCTACAAAATGCATTTGTAGAAATTTATTTTTCCTATATTTTCGTGCAATGGTCAATCAAACACAACACAAAAATGCCATCGACTGTTCCACGTTTTTACGGTATATCCTCTCTGTAATTGAGGAGTTTCTTCTAGGTATTTCTGTAAGCTGTTGTTTGCTATGGTGCATTAAAGTTTAGGCATATAGTTAATGCAAATGCCCCTACCTTTATTAGGCTCACGTGCAGGTCCACCTTCATGTACGCAAACCAACAGGTCTTCCTTTCAGGCAGTTGGAAAGAATCCAGATATAAATATGCTGTCACACATTTTAACCAAGGCTCCCAACAGTATAGTTCTGCTGTCTTTTAGGATTTCGTTTGCAATCCCATCTTAGCCTGTGGATTTTTAATCTTTAATTTTTGCAATGCACTGAATTATTTGTTGTCTTTGATTTTGAAATCTAATACAGGAAATGACAAGTGATTTTTTTCAGGTTGTTCAGTAAAATTGAGACCTCTGTTTCCATCGGAAATTTCTCTAACTTATTATTTCCTGACATGATAATGATATGTTGCCTGATGCTGAGTTTGACGTGGGAAATACTTATACCTTACCTCACAGTCAAATGGGCTATTCTACAATGAGTCGAGGCACACAAATAGGGATCTCAAGAGTTTAAAGGGAAAAATAATATCCTGGCCATTACAAGACGTTACGAGGGGGGCAAAACTATATTTACTATATTAATAATAATAACGAACCTACCAGAATACTTTTCCATTTGAAAAGCAAATGAAAATTACATAACCCTCATTAAATCTGAATGGTCCCTACGCAGGGAAAAGAACCCACACATTGTTTTGTCAGCTTTCCATAATTTCTGCAGATGTACCGTCTTGCATATCTAGTCCTCTTGTATAAAATTAACCAAAATAAACATTACGATTTTCACTTTCGTCCAAATGTTGGTGCTCTGTTGATCCGTCAAGTCGATAAAGAACAGTGTCTTGAAACAAATATTAAACAAGTAGCTCTGTGTGTAATTCTAATGTGAGAACTGTTCCAGGTTGCAATATTTGTTTGACTAGAAGTACCGGCTAGTTTACTGTTTACACAACACATGTACAAAAACAGCGTACCTCCTACAGAATACCAGTGTTAATTCTTCAAATCTTCGGACCACAGACACTTCATTACACATCATCTAACCTAAGTAAGGTTATACAGTGAAACTAACGCTTATTTCATGACTTCGCTGACTCCGTAGTTTTCATCCAACCTAAGCAGATCAGGATTGGCGCAACGTATTAAGTACAAGCATTACTTGCTGGGCATTTGGCCTACAGCACTGCTCATGACTTCTGGTCCTCATTGCTAGAAGCGTTTTTCTCATTTGCGCCAGTGAGACCAAGGCTAGTTGCCTGCAAAGTAAAACAAGTTCCGTGTTACTACACTTGCGGAGTAGACAAAATACGCAGCTTGGGTCTGCTTTGGAGGCAACAATGCTTCACAAGCTCTTATCAGGCTAAGTGTGGTCATTAAAACGATGGCACAGGCTGGCAATCCGCAAAATCACTTCACTGAATGGCACAATGCTATAGGATGCCATCGGATGCGATTGACCAAACGCACGTGGCCATTGCCTACTTTGAGCATGAACATGCTTAACATGCTTTCCAGCTGATGTGCATAAAATTGACACCCCCCCCTGCTTCATAGTTTTTTTAAAACCAAGCAACGCGGGCATTTGATGAGAGGAATGCGCGCTTGGGACTGCCTTCTGTGCCACAGAAAACGAATGGCAATTCGTATCGCACGATTACCTGATAGCATTGTTAGCCGACCAAACACACGACGCGAATTTGCCAGCATGGTGGACAGCAGGCAAAAGTATTACCTCAATTCTACGCTAATACTGCCCGCCAATTGCACGCCAACCTTGCCAATAGCACGAGAAGTCTATGCTATAAATGCGAACAAGGAACTTGTAGGCTAGCCTGCTTGGACCAAAAGTCACGGACTGTACTGTATCCATAGGTAGCATGTTCACGCGTATTGGTATACTTCCGTGGCAAATTCATAATGGTACCTTTGGCTATTTTACAATGCCCCTTGCGAACCAGGTTCAGCTTTAACAATTTGGACTCCTCCTATTATTCACAAGAGTTACACCAATCCAATCATGGTAAGGTTTAGTAAAGCCTCAAGACACTGGTCCCTACCACATTTAAGCTATCTTGGTTGTGGGAATTTATTGTTTCTACATTGATAAAACAACCATATACACAACACTTAAGTGTCTGCGCCCCCTCCCAGTTTCTCATAGATGAGCAGGCTTCATAATAATGAAAACCCTATGGTCATGACTTTTTCACCCTCACCCCAACGATACATATTGTCTCTTTTTATTCAAAGATGTGTAATGATTAAATGTTATCTATTTTGTCTTGAAACTACAGAATCTGACACATGTATATATATATATATATATATATATATATATATATATATATATATATATATATATATATATATATATATATATATATATATATATATATATATATATATATATATCTTTATTCGTACAAAAAGTGTACAATTGAAATACTAAGCTGGTTTGATTATATCACAACACCTCACCACAAGAGAGCTTACCCTGTACATACGAATAATACAATCTAGACAATTTCAAAGTACTGTGCAGTCGTGTCTGTCCCCCATGGTGATCAATTCGAAGATTACACCGGCAAACGTAAAGTCGTCCACCTGAAGATGCTCAGAGGACGTTTTGAATATATTGTGGTATAGCTGAAATGTCTCACCAGTTGGCAGTTTCCATTTGGGTACACAATATTTGGCACACACGAAAGTCAAACTATTGCAAGTTCTAGATCTATTTTCCTGAAGAGCTTACTTGCTGCAAGTTTGTTTTCAAATTACTTCTGTCAGTACACTTGCAAAACACTTAAGAAATCTGATATGTAGTTGGGATTCAATCGATTATCACATGCACAAAAAGTTTAATAATCTATAATGCGTATTATACGGAACGCCCGAGACTCGGCGAATACATTTGCGCAAAGCTGTATAAAATATCTATATAACGTAAGATGACCCAAAGAACGCATCCGTAAAGCGACAAACAAAAAGTTTTGAATAGTTTACATTTGCCATCTGAGAAAGCTTAGGCAAATTGAACTAGCAATAAGATGCACCTACTGTACATATCACAAGTGACATGATCGATTTGGCTCTTAAGAGTACCTCTTCAAATTCTGTTTCCAAGGTGCATGTCACTGTCCACGCATTTAATTGATTCTCCATGTATGATGAATTGATTGCTACAGCATTTTTCACCGAAAACTGCAAGTTTACCCTTGGTAGGGTTAAACATTATATCAAAGTTTTCACTGAATTCATTACAAATTGACACCATTTTGAACAAATCCGTGTTTGTCCGTGTCACAAAGGTAATATCATATGCGTAACTAAGAGCTCCCATAAATATTTCTCCAATATGGCAACCGAAACCTGCTCAATACCTAAAGCATCGCACTAAATCGTAAATAGGACAGGCGAAAGAACTCCACCTTGCTTGACACCACTGCTAATCGAAAAGGAATCACAAGATGAATCCTTCCACCAAACTCTTACTGATTTAGAGGTATACAAAAGAGCAAGGAAACGACCAGTAAGTGGACACATACCTTTCTGTAACAACAACTTAAACAACTTAATATATTCCACACTGCCAAAAGCTTTCCTTGCATCAAGCAGTAAACAATGCACATTGCTTCCTCCGTTGTTGTGATGTTGTATTGCTTCATGGACAATAAAAGTACACTGAGCCGTACATGGGTTGACTTTCATATGCGAATTGCATATCAGTAGATCTAAAGTGCATTACAGTTATTGCTAATGATGACCCAATCTAACATTTTGCCAATCATGCTGCTGAGAGCAATTTCCTGTATTTGTCGAATCACTTGGTGCTCTTCTATTATTTTTTGAAATTGGAATAACAGTAGACAGGCATAAACTGGCCGGTGTAAAACCTTGACAAAATAACCAAGTATGACTAAATAAAACTTAATTCGTGCTGTAGTTTTATAATTTTTTGCGCCTCACGACATGCATACTGTCCAGTCATTCTGTGCTAGTGGGATTACGCTTTAGGCTTCTTCTAAAACAGTTGTTGGGCAGGCAATCTTTCAAATTAGACAGGCATATGCATGCTGAAATTACTTATATATTCATATAGATATAACTTTCTGGTATGCATGTTAACTTTTTACAATTCTGATTTTAAAAAAAGAGAAAAGAAAATCACATGGAATTTTCAAACTTGGTAGGTATGTAAGTGAAGTGAACATCGACCAGACTTTGCTAGGTGACTCTGTTTTCATTTTTCTGGGTTTAAGTTATTTCGTTCATTTAGTAATTTTCCTTTTGTCAATTGAAAATTGTGAATATCATTGGAAATTTTTATGCAATATGCGTGTTAATATGACCATGTATGATATTGTACTTGTTGGTATATTTAACCTGTCTTTCTTTCTTCGTACCTTTGTATCTTTTTCCTTCCTTCTAGACCGCCCTTGTTTCTCTTCCTTTGATTTATGGGTGAACATATCCAGACCAACTCATGATATAGAGCTATTTATCATTGTCCTCTTGTTTATGATTTGTATATTAGACTGAATATCTAAAGTATGGTTTAAGCTATTCTTGTGGCATTACATGCACATTTCTGGAATATGAATCTAAATGTCTATCAATTGTGCATTACTACATTTCTTATTTTCAACATTTGCAATGTCAGAAATTTCCTGCTTATGGCCATAACAGACAATACATGTAACTTTTTGTAGGTGTCAGGAATGTAATCTTTTACAAAGACTTATGTTTTATAAAAGTATGTTTATTGAACTTTAATTATATTTATGTAATGTTGGCTACATTTATAAGTATGGCTATCAAGAAAGGGACGTCGTATTAGCTTAATTCCGTAATAACACCATCTCGGGATGTTTGTGTTCATAATACAAACATGGTGCCTCCAGTTAGCATAATAACTTGTCCGAAGATTAATGGCACCGAAACAAGTCTTCGTTGGTTCCCCTGATGACCCGATTTCATATGATGGCTATTTAATCCTAAAACTTCCTTCTAAATTTCACATTTTATGCATGTGATTTGTTCCTCATACAAAATACATTATTATAATTATCTAGAACTCTACAGTTTTTCAGTGAGCGGTGCGGAATGGGACTTTGCACTTTGAATATCGGACTTGATAGTGTTCAAGCGGCACTTGGGCTTACAGATTTGGGATTGTTAAGTTTCTCTTTATACTAGATAAGGAAAGCAGATAACAACGTGGAAAATCATAAGTCAAGAAGTAACAGAAAAACTCTCACAGGCCAAAGTACATACAAATATCTGAACGGCTGAGGAGTAAGCACGTTTAACAAGAGCGATTACCTGTAAGTCGCTCGTTATCAAGTACACACACGATACCATCACTTTTTATGATAAAAGTGTTGTGTTACCATACCATATGTTCTGGTGGTACATTGTACAGAAGCTTCGTCATATGTACACGTGCACACGCCCTTATCTAATCACACAGAATGAAACATTGATCAGCTAGAGCACATAAAATGTTAATTGTTTATAATATGTAAAATTAAAATGAAAAAAAAAACCCCGCACATTTCCATGGTTTTGAAGGTGGGATATTTGTAAGTCTGCACAATATGGTTAAATTCCCTAAAAACCACCCAAGTATCTATCTTGATTTTCTGGGATCAAAGTATATGCTGATACAAATTATACATGTGAAAAAAGTTAAAACCTATAGAAAAAAAATATTGAACTTCTGTCTTTAGGCAGTGTGTTTTAAAACAATACAACTATTATCTGAAACAGTTCAAGGCTCGACATAACTGTAAACTGTTTTCAAATTTGTGCTTGGTAACTCCATGGTTTTACATTGCGGATTATCAAGTTACACTTCCAATGGTTTGCTAATTTTAAAAAGCACTTTACAGTGGGTATTTTATAGGGAATTGTAATTAGTAAACGTGTATTATGGGTCATCCAATCTTATTTTAATGCATTCATTGTGAAATAACTGAAACGTCACTTTATTAGAATGTATGTCTGAAGTATTTAAA
This sequence comes from Hermodice carunculata, assembly GCA_964020975.1. NCBI lineage: Eukaryota > Metazoa > Annelida > Polychaeta > Eunicida > Amphinomidae > Hermodice > Hermodice carunculata. Next base: position 44,979,955 of record OZ026613.1, read on the forward strand.
TTTTCTCATTAATATCGAAAACACTAGTGTACATTATTTTAAATCAAGTAACACAAGTCAATGCTTCTAGTACATAATTTACAGGAGCTATGTTTTTCAATTTTGTATGTTATGATTCGATGCATTTTGAGACAATGAAGACTTCATTTTTACTAGGGACGAAAATGGTTGTCTTTGTGAGGGTTAGGTAGTATATCGTGGAGTTTTTATGTTTTTACAGTCATCACGGTTAATAAAACATGATGTGTCATGTCGCCGATTTTGAGTTAATTGTCGTCCAGGTGTAAGTGTTCTACTTAACGTGTTGTTAATTTAAACACCAAAGGAGTGCTGTTGCTGTATATGCAGTTTAGAAAATATAACAACATACACTGATTTAGTACTTCTATGGAGGTGACTTCTTGCGGAACTATTGAAACAAAATAATAATCGAAGGTAATTTAAAATGAATTAGCCACGTAGGATAAATGCACAAGAATAAGTTATAAGCTTTAGGCTAGATAAAAAATTCAATTTTCTGTTAACACAACCTACATTAAAAGCACTGTTTCCGTGAATTGGCGGGGCCACGCTACTGTGTGGGATTCATCTTCCTCAAAAATTGAAAAAATTTCACCTGCAACAATATTGCTGGTAATTTCTATCTTTACACTTCCCTTTCCACCTATTCTGTATTGTAAGTGTTCAGTATATTGCACACATTCCATTTTACAACGGGCTTATAGTTTGTATGCTAATTTTTGTAATAAAGGGCTCATATCGTCTATAAATATATGCTTTGTTATTCCAACTCTGAAAACGAGAATCCGGAAGACAGGTCACCATTCTGTAACATAGCCAAGTATGCAAAAATCTAATATAAATTTGAATGTCCGATTAAAACCGCACAGGCACGATTTCGATGTTACGACGACCAATTTACAGTAACGCTTTATTAAAAACGACATCCCTATTTCAGACCGCACTTTTTCTTATCCCAAGATAATCTTAATAGATTCAAGTACATTAGTACCCATGTATATGTCCATGTATATATATATATATATATATATATATATATATATATATATATATATATATATATATATATATATATATATATAGTAGAATCTCCCACTAACACGACCTCCATGAAGATACAATTTGTATATTAAGACCTGCAATTTTCAGACCTCTTTTTGTTGTTCTTCATGAAATTATATCCCGATTAAGACCACTCCCATATTAAGACCACATTTTCAGTTCCTTAGTTGGTCTTAACACGGAGATTCCACCGTATATTGCCTTGGAGCAACCTTTCTCATTCTCTGCCTCTGTATTGTCCTATAGATCCGATTAAAAACGATGCATCACGTTACTGTTTGATGTATATATATATATATATATATATATATATATATATATATATATATATATATATATATATATATATATGTATATGTATATACATTAATATATATGCAGTAGAATCTCCCATGAAGACCACCTCCATAAAGTGACAATTTGTATATTAAGACCACCAATTTACATATCTATTTTATTTATCCTTCATGAAATTATATCCAAATTAAGACCATTCCCCTGCTACATGTAAGACCACATTTTTCAGCTCCTTGGGTAGTCTTAATGGGGAGAATTCACTGTTCATTGCCTTGCAGCACATTTTCTCATTTTGTGCCTCTGTATTATCCTAAGCATCCAATTAAAACCGATGCATCACGTTTCTATTTGATTTCATGGGTTGTTTTAAGACTTCCATTTAAAAACATTGCAACACTTTCTTCAATTCATGCTGTGAAAGTTTTACATGTTATATCAAATCCATGGCAAGCAACTGGTTCTCTTGCATATTTCACTTGTTGAATCGTCTTTGTTCCTTTTCAGTTAAAAAGTAAATGTACCATAAAAAGTACCAGTATCTGTAATTGTAATTGACAATGTTAAATTACTAAACTACCCAGTCGTCCACACAAACCACATAAAACGCAGACATCAGGATGTGGATAAAAGACGATGAGTGAATAATTGTTGAAATTTATGTCTCAAAGTATGCTTTACTACCTCCTTTGTTACACAATTACTTATATCTTATGTCGCTCAACATGCATGGAATTGTAAATTTTCGTAAGTAATTCAGTATACGGGAATTAAGCCCACATTTGTAGAAATAAAATGAAATGAATTCAAAACAATTTTGTGACAAATGCATTAAAATACCGAATATAGCATACAGCATACAGCATACAGCATACAACTGATAAGATTGATAAGTTAAATGATAAAAGGTACAAGATCAAGCATACAACTGATTAGATTGATAAGTAAAATTAATAATAAAAAGTACAAGATCATGCCAGGATTACCACAATTGAGCAGTAGAACAGTTGAACACCCGATATCACCAGAACCACCGATTATACATACATACATACATACATACATACATACATACATAAGTACATACATACATACATACATACATTCATACATACATACATACATACATACATACATACATACATACATACATACATACATACATGCATGCATGCATGCATACATACATACATATACACACACATAACTTGAAACGCAAATGCAACACTGCAGGTTCTACGCATAATGTGATAATCATGTAGGTACATACTCGCTCTCTAATGCTGATAACGGGACTTAGTTCGGTACACCAACAAGTTAATAGTTATGTCTTGTTCAGCACCAATAGGTAAATAAGTAATCTATGCCATTATGTTTGTTAGTTTTCTTTTTTTTGGTCTTAAATATGATACGTCAGCGTCCCACCCACCAAATGCACAGAAACATAAAGAGCCTGTTTTACTATGCATGTGGACCTATCGCTCCATGGTGTGACACACCCTAATGATTTTGACAGACATTCGGCACAGTCTGTTTCACAACAACATGTTTAACTTCATAGCAGTTAGACCGGGAAAAGGCCCCTCTTCAACACCACCAGTCAGCAAATGATAACCGAACTTAAATCCTAATTTACCAGACTAGGTTCTAGACATTTTGATTTTGGGTAATGCTACTCAGAAAGTGACGATTAAAGACCAAAACCGTAGAGGCAGCAGGGGTTCAGACACATTACAATGCGTCCACAGACAACTGAGCAAGAAAAAGGGCAATGCAGTTTGCTAGAAACAATATGAAGGGGGCAGATAAGAATAATTAAAGCTGTACTTATTCCTGGTCGAACTACAAAAAGCGGCTCTCTGCGTGCAAAAAGATCTCTATAACACTGCTGATGCCTCTATGTCAAAAACAAGACTTGAATGCATAAGACGCCGCTATAGCTCAACGTTAGGCACATGAAACAGGGTAGAGAATGCACAAAAATGAAAACAGAGAAAGCAGAACCAGACCTTTGACAAACTTCAACTCGCTGAGCTTAGAATATGTGATCCAGTTTAGATGAGACTGAGCAGCGAACGTAGCAACGGGTAACACAAACTCCATGATCATAAACTGTGGAAACTACAAATTGTGCAGCCTTTTTTTTAGGAACAGAAAGTATCCAGTAATCATATACCCAGCCCTGTGTATAGGGCTGCAATGTATAGAGCACCTGGCCCTGGCAAAGATGCCACAGGACCGACTATGCAGCATATACATTGAAAATCTTCCACCCACTATTACTATAAGGTGCCGTTACTGTGTTGTACCGCTTTCGTGCAGCTTTGGACAAGTCTAAACATGCACAAACTGTGCTGCTGACCAAATATTTTCCAAAATGAAGAGTGCCCTGTATTCAGAATGTGATACTTATTATCAATGGTCAGGATCGAATTTTTTTTTTTAAAACATATTTTATTCATCATAAACAATGGATGGGATAGGGAAACAAGCCGAACCTTATGTGAATTCCGCTCCCTTGCATAGATTTACAGTCGATGATCACAGTAATGCTTGTCAACACACACACACACACACACACACACACACACACACACACACACACACACACACACACACAGAGCTTGAGAATACTACAATACCATGACTATGTGACTACGACTATTCAAATGACAAGCTGTCGGGACACCAACTGCATTAAACAGCACTTGCGTTCATACAATCGACAAAATAACACATTTTGTTGCATAAGAAAAGTATACAATACAGAAAAGTTAAAGTAAAATAAGTTGTGAAAGAAACACAATGCCAAAAAGTAGTTTTTGAGATGTCACCATATTCAAGGACGGGTCTAATAAAAGTAAAAATACAATTTTTCCAGTTGTTTCCTGTCAAGTATATATTCCATGCCCATGAGACAGTCTACCCTTTTCATAGTTCTAACATTAAGATTATCAATGTGGTTACTCCATGACCCGTCCTTGGATAAAGTGATACCCAGATGTTTGTGATTTTGAAATTCAGAAACTTCATGACCGTTAACATAAAGTGGATAAGATATGGTTGCACGAGAGCAAGAAAATGGCATGGAAATGGTTTTTGACTCATTTAAGTCAACGAACCATTGCTTTTCCCACATAGAGATGGCTGACAAGTCATTATTTAGGGTTACCTGGCTTAATTCTGGGAAATCTCTCTCTGATATAAAGAAGAGGGATGTATCATGAGCAAAAATACGAATGTTAGATTCGACTATGTACGCTAAATCGTTGATGTTTATTAAAAATAGGAATGGGCCAAAGATCGAGCCTTGTGAGACAGCGGCATTTACAAATCTCCAAGTTGATGATTGGCCTTTTATAATAACTCTCTGCCGTCTCTTAGACAAATAACTATCAAACCACTTCAGCACAGTACCTCTCACAACAATAGCGTGTAGTTTGCGCAAAAGGCCTTTGTGCCACACTCTATCGAAAGCTTTTGCTACATCAAGGAAAAAAGTTTATGTCTTTACCCTCATCCATGGCCTCTATAATGATATCATAAATTTCTAATAATTGTGAAATAGGTGAATCTTCTGGTTGATAGGCCGATTGAAATCTAGTCAGTATATTATTGTTTACACAATGATTAAATAACGACTTTAATACGCATTTTTCGAACAACTTCCCAGCAATATCTAATAATGAAATAGGTCGAAGATTCTTTACTATTTGTTTGGAGTCCTTCTTATGCAAAAGGTTTACGTTTGCATCTGTCCACTGGTCAGGGTAAATAGATGACTGTAAGGATGTATTCAAAATAATACAAAGTGGTTTAGCAATTAATACAGCACATGATTTTAGAAGGCAAGGACCGATGTTGTCTGGTCCACTGGCCTTCGAGGCATTTAGTTGCCGGGCACAGTCTTTTACTAAGTCGACGTCAGCATGTATATTGTCCAATGAAGAAACAAGGGGTAATCAATATCGGGAACTTCACTCCCGTGGTAGTTTACCGTACACTGTTGGGCGAAGTACTTATTAAATAATTCAGCCTTTTTTTCGTCATCATTAATGACAATGTTACCGTCCTTAATGGGAGGAATCTGTGATGATCCCTGACCATTTGAAAACAATTCTTTGACAGTTTTCCACCACAGTTTTGTATTGTAGTCACTCGCCTGCACCTTGTCAGTTAACGACTGTTTATACTTGAGTTTTGCCTCCCTTAATTTCTGAACAGTGACATTACGTGCTGTCCTATACTTGGCCCACAATGCAGGATAATCACTATTGCTTGCTTTCTCCGCAGCCTTTGCTCTCCGAAGAAGTCGGTCTCGCTTCCGCATAAGCTTTCGCACTTCGCCGGAGAGCCAAGGGGGGTCACCAGGTCGAACATTCTCCTTTTCACATGGAATTAAATCTTTTGCCGTGTCTAAGAATATATTTGACCATTTTACTACCAAATCGAAGTTGAGTTTCTCTTCATCGTAATATCCCTAACTGTGGGAGAATACAATAACTGAAGTACCTCCTACCAGTATACTTTTTTGTGCCTGTCCATAAGCCACCCAGCTAAAACATTTACTCTTTTTGTTTCTAAGCGAATGGTGCTATTTCAGAATATGGACCTTTACCATAATCTTTGACTGATATATGTGGAGAGTGAATCTGAACAACCCAATATCTAATTTGTGAAATGAATAGTACCACTTAAAAACACTTATGCGTCAAACGCGAGGACTACTGCAGTAATACAGAGAAAAACCCAAACTAATTAAAGTTCTACAGGAACATGCAACAAATTGTAAGCCCAGAACGGGTGTGATACCGCATGGGGTGCAGAGTAAAACCCAAACTGAAGTCGCATAGGAACGTTCACTTCACTATAATGCATGGTATACGACCAGGTAGCAGTAGATTCAACCAACTACAAATTTCAGACAGGGCCTTGATTGAAGGGACCCAGAGTATGGCTGTGGTTGTCACACCAAAAACGCAGGGCGGAATTGAGGCGGTTACCGATATCAATCTTTTTGTTTGTGTTTGCACACTACACTGCACCACTTCCTGGGCTTAACACAGACACACACACAGACACATACAGACATATATGTATATATGTGTGTTTCAAGTGGGGGCACTTAATTTATTTATTCAATAATTAGGGACATATATGAAGCGATTAGATACGACTGGATGATGATAAAGGAGTGATGGATTCTGAAGTTCAGCCTTGCACGTCATTTGTATTTGAACCATAAAGAGAAAGTTGCATGTGATACCCCTACAGACTGGTCAGGGGAAATCAGCATCTTATCTTGAAGAGTGGCGACAGACATTTGCCTCCTCCTGCCTTTTGTTTGTTATGACACAGTGCTCAATAAAATACATTCAATTCCGTATTTTATGTGAAATCCACGTTGAAGTATTCATGGGCCCTTTAGGCCTTTCCCTTGTACATTTGCAATGTAAAAGCACCTTTCAAGGGTAAGAAAAAAGGTAAATTAACAATTCAAAACATAGAGATATTTTTCTGAGTTCGTGTTTCGCCTATTTTGTAAAGTATATCTGTAAACAATAATTTTATCAAGGAAAACGAGTTTTCTCAGTGGATACACTACATATTTGCAAAAGAATACTTGTGACACCACCCATGATCGAATGAAATATAATGCAGTGCATAGCAATTATTCTTTTGACACTTGAAGCGTGACATTATCCACTCATGTTGATGAATTTTAAGTTTTGCAACTAATGTATTTCATACGGTCATAGAAAATGTCGTACCTGACCAGTGCAAGCTTTAGCCAATCACACTGCAGCCCGTGTTCAAAGTTTTAGCAGGTCGCTCTGTGTGTTACTTATAATTCCTTTAAATTGGCTACCTCATAGTCACATGGATCCAGCATCTAAATTTGTGAAGTCTTTTTCTCAGTTTGGAGGTGCAAAAGAGCAAGTAGCACCAGCAGTATGCCTTTATTTGTTATTTTATTTCTATGTGACGGTTAAAATCAAAATAAAGGTCATATGTCTGTAATTCGAAGCCTCTATTTTGTACAGATATATGGCCTTTTATCTGGAAGGGTGCATTGTTGGAATGTCCCAGCTGGCCACTGGTATATGCTTTTAGTAACGTAACTACCCTTTCAGTATTATGAATCCATCGAAAGAAGTTCCAACATTTGGTTTAGCGAATTACAGATTTCGTGTTAATATTTTCCTGGTACCTTCACTTTCAAGCAAGCGTGACTCAAGGTATATGTACCCTATTTCTATCAAGGAGGAAACTTGCTAAATTGATATGACACAATGTTGCACATGACAAAAAATCAAGGTAGAAAAAACTGTCTTTATTGTGGCTATCTATCTATCTATCTATCTATCTATCTATCTATCTATCTATCTATCTATCTATCTATCTATCTATCTATCTATCTATCTATCTATCTATCTATCTATCTATCTATCTATCTATCTATCTATCTATCCATCCATCCATCGATCCATCCATCCATCCATCCATCCATCCATCCATCCATCCATCGATCCATCCATCCATATATCGGTCTGTCTGTCTTTCTGTCTGTCTGTCAGTCTGTCAGTCTGTCTATCTATCTATCTATCTATCTATCTATCTATCTATCTATCTATCCATCCATCCATTCATCCATCTATCTATCTATCTATCTATTGGTCTGTCCGTCTTTCTGTCTGTCTGTCTGTCTGTTAGTCTGTCTGTCTGTCTGTCTGTCTGTCTACCTACCTGTCTGTCTGTCTGTCTATCTATCTATCTATCTATCTATCTATCTATCTATCTATCTATCTATCTATCTATCTATCTATCTGTCTATCCATCTATCTATCGGTCCCAATAGTCTGTTTCAAAGGTTTGTATGGTCCATAAATAACACAAAGTTCAGTCCTGACATGGTCGTCAATAGACCAGTGAAGACTAGGTCAGGATTGAAATCTAGTCAATTTGAATACATAGTAGATGACACGAACGAGAGTTGATCCAAAAGTTTCCAGCTTACCCCACTTTTTTGTGCTACAGGAAAGAAGTTTTCACAGATTGCAAATTAACTTCTTTTTAGTCATTGCCAGCTAAATGATCAGATTGCGGAAATGTGATTCTGAACAGAGGCTTCCTTGTGAGAGAAGGTTGGCATTGGCACAAAACAAAATCAGAGACATCTTAAAGCTGGACTTTCATCAAATATGTCACTGATTGAAAACAATTTGTCAACGGCTAGTGATGTATCCAGCTGCATTTCACAAAAGTGTACCCCTTGGCCTATCGTGATAGGCCTACATCACGCACACCTAAATGAATCATGCAACACAGAACTTCATCAACTTGGAATGGCATTTAAAAATATGTCTGCAAAGACAATGCCTTGGCCTACCTGGCAGATGTAGCTACTTTAGCCCGAAGGTTATGGGTGTTTGCTCCTAAATCAACTAAACCAGCTTGACGATGGCGGGATGTTCCGACTACAAGAAAGGAAAAGAATAGGAAAAAAGGGCATGTATAACGTCACAAATTTATTCTAGGCTTACCTACAATGTTGCCTCTGGTCGGTCAACACAATTAATTTTATAACCCAAGGAAACATATTTAGAACTACACTAGAAATAGGGGATATTTCGTAGGATTAATAGACCCCCTCCCATGCACTTGGTTCTAGTTTAGGTATCTGACTAAAAACCGGAAATGCATCGACGTTCCCAGTATGAAGAAGGGCAGAGTAATTTGCATCGTTTTCTTTAAAAAGGTTCGAAAAACGTTTAGATGAAACATTTTACTTCCAATAATAAACATGTGTTAAAAAGCGTATAATGAACCTAAAGCCAAACACGCCGTGGCAATATCTCCAATGCCGTCACATGTTGAACAGTGTTAAACGGTAGATACGGTTATGTATATATAGTGCTTAAGCTCAATTCTTTCTTTTCAAGAGTAGAACTTGAACGGTTGCAAGATGAAAGTCTGCGTCATTCTGGCATTTATTTTGTATGGGTATGGTGAGTGTTTCTCTGAATCCATCTTTACTGTATAGGCAAGATTTTTTTTTTTTTTTGATCTTTCGTTGTTTATTTTGCACAGTTAATACATACCGTGTTCTATTTTCTCTTAGCATTTATATCGTATGAGGCCTAGGTGTTCCATCTCATCCTGCCATTTCATTTCAACAGTTGCTGTTCAGGGAAAGATCTAAAGTGCATTGTGACAGAAATACTTTGCTTTACTCAGACATTTATTTTGATATTGGCAGTACATTTTACTTTTCAGTGCCCAGTTTGGACGGAGTTAACCTCTTCCCTCTGCGTTCGTTTTGGCCGCAAGACCTGCACCGCAAGCCAAACCTGCAATATTCGTAAATGGACTGCAGGGACTCTCCAATGGCTTGCAGGGCAGTTAAATGTTCTACAGTGCAATTATATACACTGCACAGAATTTGAATTCCATGCAGGGAGTTTTAATTCTCTGCAGAGATCTCACAAACATAATATCTTGCAATGGAATTGATTATCTGCACAAGGGCTTTTAAATTTCCTGCGCAAAGTTTTAAATTCTGTGCAGGGAAACTAAAAAATCTCTGCAGAGAGTTTAGGCTCGAAATAGGTAGCACGGAATTGAAGATAGACTGCACAAATTTTAATCTCCTACTCTAGAATTTAAAACGTGCTGCAGCTGGGGTCTATTCCGTTCATGCACTCGCCATAGAATGTTAAATATTCACTTTAGTCATTATTCCGGGATATGGTCTTGCACTTGAACGTTACGTTGGGTGTATGCCTACGTCTCTGGGACTAGCATCTACATAACCTCGTCTCTGTGACTCTACCTGAAATGTAGCTCATAAAGATGCACTGCTTTGACCAAGGCAACCAAGAAAACTAAAGAATCAGTACTTCCTGCGTCCCTCTCAAAACATGGGCACAGTCATTTTTGCTTTGTATTGATTAAACTGCAGGAGTATCAAGTCTTTTGACCTATAAGGGGTCGCACTGCAACTCGTCTATGATTTATAAATTCATACAAAATACACACACACATTTCTGGCGTTATTTGTCCCCAAATTCCTATTGTATATGTATCACGCATAGTACAAACAAGAATCATATGGTTATGTGTCAATCTGGTGGCAAACAAGTCCGTGATAAAAGTATGAAGTTGCACAAATATATTCAATGTTTCTTGCCACCCCCATAAGGTTGAAAGTATTGCCACGCTCCTATCTCGAATACCGCGGACCACCGGGTAGTCTGCTTTCTATTTCAATGAGGTTGTATCGAAGTTTTCTTCCGATATACTATAAATATAAAAAGTGTTACCAATGCAATTTACCTCTTTTTATACCATACTTATGTCATGAATAATTGAGTAAAATGCTTACTGCCGATAACGAACCATTATCAATTTAATAACAACAGATATGCACCAAGATACTTTCACCTTAATACAGTTTATAAATCTATTTTAAGAACCGTGAAAGTAATTATGTTTCAAACTGTTATCATATCTCTCAGGAAGAAGGGAAGTGTGAACTCGTTATAGCGATTTCTTTATATGGCGTAAGATTTACGCTAAGCAATATATGATTTTTCTTCATTTTTTTGGGGGGGGGGGGCTAGGAAAGTCCCTCACTAAGCTCCATACAAAGTTGATATACTTTATTTCTTTGAAGAGGATTAGAAAAGTAGCCAAAGGCTAATACCAATTCTTCTCCTCAAGTAAATAAAAAATACATACAAATATAACTGTACATAGAGTAATGTAAAGATAAAAAAGTGTAAAATAGGATAAGATACAACATAAAATGACAAAATACACAGTTGTACGTTACACATGGGATTGCAATATAATACAAGATCGCAAACTGCCATAATACTGGAGAGTCGGACACATGGGACAGAAAAAAAAATGATAAGCGACAGATAATTGAACATATGTGGGTATAGGTATATGTATAAAATGGACACTAATGTGCACACGCCACAGATGACGACTGAAGGGGAGGTACTGGTCCGACTAAAGAACCAGGGTTACTGCTTGGCGCAGCCGAAGCACGATGGCGGCATGCCCACACTGCCACTGTGGAGCCACCATTGTGCCCTACAGCTCGGGTGTTCTTTTCCCGCCTTCTCATTGTCAGCCACCTGCAGCGTGCTAATACTATTGGTAATATAAAGGACTAATTAACTTATACATGAGTATACTTATGACATAGTTTTATGGTCTACAATATATAAATACAATGTGACTAACCAGTGCCATCAGTGTCGTCTACCATTAAGAACTTTTTGAATCTTAAAGTGCTCATTATGTACTGACCTGACGTGTCCATCAAAGAACAGTTACTGAGGAATGTAGCAGATGGGGTACCGAATAGAAGTAAATTGATTTTCTCGGTTTGACGTAAAGTTTCAAAAATAATACCTGTGTTGCCAGTGGCAAGAATTTCAGAGACCCTTGTCAGAAGAACTTGTCTATGAGTGTTGTAAAATGGAGAATGCAGCATGTAATGAATAATAGTTTCAGCCCGAAAGCCACAAGAGCAAGATGGAGAGTCACATAGGTTTTCCAAATGCAGCCATTATAAAATTGATTTTCGAATAGGGTTTACTAACACATTTTGAACATTATAAGTCAAATAATCTGCTCCCACAATATTAGCTAAACGAAAATATGTTAAGTATTAATTATTTTTCAGTAATCTTCCGTCCATTTTAACTGATTGACATGGCTCAATTAAAAAAAAAAACTGTTCACGTTTTGCAGGATTAAAATTAACATTAAATTATTTTCCTGTCAACAATTTTAATAATTTGCCGAGACCAGTTATTGTAGGAAATAATATTAGCAAATCATCAGCAGAAGCTGATGCACCCACAAATTTATTCCCAAGGTAGGAACAAAACTTGGTCTAATAATAATATCATCATAAATTATCTCGATCAAAACAGGAGAGAAAATGCCTCTTAATTTCAGACAATTTCCAACTGAAAAAGGTTCACTCAAAGTATTATTTCATTTAGCGTTAATAGTTTCGCTTGCGTGCATCTTGAGAAGTAGATGTTCATTTACAGGAATTATAAAGACATTTTAACAATCTGAATAGTTTAATGCATTCCAATCTAGCAAATGTCTCATGCATGATCAGTAGCATCGAGGAATGTCACAATTAACAACGGTATCTGTAGACATATAAAAATCGACACACTCAGAAAGGACGACAGTACATAGGGTTGTTTTGAGCCATTACATTTGAACCCAAACTGTATTTCTGATGTTCGTAATAATTCCATATTATCAGCCACAATGACAGAGTCACTTGAATTTCCAAGGATGCTACTAAGTGCTATACCTATAAAATTCTGTGAATCACTTATTGACATCGTTAAAAATTGGATGTAACATACTTTTAATAAGCCTGGAAGGGAGAGTACCGTGCACAATCACAGCAAAGAAAGGAAGGAACAGATTTACTTTCAAAAGTGCCAATTAAGACTTAAAAAACTACACCTTTCTGGGCCTCCTGATGACAATTTTTTGTTAAACATGATATGGAATTGTTACGCACATCTTGAGAAAGCCAATACCATTGATGTATATGCATCAAACGACATTTACAGGCGGTCGGTTGAGAGTAAATAAAAGCACACAAAATGACGTGATTGTGACTCAGAAAGGACAGATGGTGTCTTCACTTATACGACAGCCCAACAAAGCAGAGACAACACAAGCAGAGCAAAATTGAACAGCACAACAGCGCTCACACTACATATGGGGGCAAAGTCAAACAGTTAGCATGCTTTTATTGATATTTGCCTTTCAAGCTCATGTGATATTATCGATCATTCCACCAATATCCGGGATTTGACGGTAAACAGTGCTCACCCAAATATGGTTATAGACCAACAGTAATGCTCAGTTGGCCGGCAAAGGGCCATTCTGATTCATACTGGCTGCCCGCCTGGAAATCATGCCTTTATCACAGATGCACTTGATGCGTCATTGTCTTTGCAGATTATCGTCTTAAAAATTGCTTTCGATATTAATGAGAGCGAGCAATTGTTTTTTGCTCAATAATTATTTAGAAATTATGTGTGTGGCAAATTAATTTCTTTAAAAAAGCAGCAATGTAAAGTCTCCCTTTGGGATCTTAATCCTCAGCTATTCTGGAAAGCAAACTTCTCACAACGAAAGAGTAAGTTATTGTCAAACCAGTAGGATTTATTTTTGAGAGGCTGTCGGTTTAGGCCTAAAAAATTCTCCACAAAGACACGAAACAAAATCCGAAAGCAATTTGAGGGAATTTGACAAAGGGCTCATTTGACGATAAAATTACATGTATGCGCAGAGTCATGAAATTCAAACAGTTATTTGATAAGCATATCTGATATAATATTTGTTTCTTTGTTTCGTATTACCCGCATACGAATACCAGGGATCCGTTTTCTATGGTCACTTATGGAAGTCTGGTATGCAATGTCTTACTTGTGTTAAATAGATTAAAGTGTGTCGAGTCACCTCAATTATGAATTGCTGCTTCACATCAGAGATAAAAATGTTACATACTTGCCATAAATGTTGAAGATAAATACCACAGATGGGTATGATCCAATTGTTTGTCGTCATGTTTGAAAAGTTTAAAAGACAAAAACAGAAAAAAATCCTACATAATGAAATTGGCTGTGATCAATTATGAACACTGTGACAGAGTGGACTAAAGCTTAGAGTCTTCTAGAAAAATAAATCAAATTTTGCATCACGTACGTAAAGCAAATAAAAAGAAGAAAACAGCCCATTTTGGAAGTATCACGTTTGTTATTCATGCAATATTTATCTTTCGTGCACAAGATTTAAATTCTACGAGGTAGGAACATGAGTAGCGAATCAGGAGAACGTTTAAACCCTCCCCTGGTGTTTTTTCAGTTTTATGCTGCAATCCTAAAATTTGATAGGATCCATCAGAATTTGTGGGTTATTTTCATGTATGAAAGTGAACTTTTTAGTAATTTCAATGTATGAAGCACGTACCTTTTCTGTACACGATTCAAGAACTCTTGGCCAGCTTTAGTTGCATTGTTCTGTAAGAACAAAGCTGCTTACGCTTCCAAACTGTGGAAAGCCATCGTGTGTGTGTGTGGAAGATGCCAATCATACAATTTTTTTGACCAAACAGAACCATACAGGTGACTGCGTAACGACAAAACAAAGAGAACAAGCTAATCAATTTTAAGTTCGAGTTTCAGACGTTCTCTGAATACACCACAGGTATTGGACGTTCTGAGTCAGAAAGGGCTCAGACAAAACAAAGGAAGAGTCACTCGTGCAAATCCCGTTGTCTCAGATTTGATCATAAAGACTTCGAACATGTTGCAAATTCATAATTATCGTGCAAAAAATCGGGTCTTATATTTTTTGTTTATGTCTTAGGAGAGCCATTCAAATATGCTTATTATTATAACCTTTCGTATTTTAATGGTGTGGGGCCTTTTAGGCTTTAAATCTTTGAAATTATTTTTCATACATTTTTATTCATAGTTACTCAATTTTTCTTTGTATTATTTTATGAACTTAAGATGACGTTCCCACATTATTATTACATACACACCAAACAGGTCACAACATTGACATAGCAAGTTATGAGATCATCCGAAGTTTCTGAGAACATATACATATATATATATATATATATATATATATATATATATATATATATATGTACGCTTTGCAAGGGGATTCTATGTTATGTTGGGAATTTATGAAGCACATTCGTGATGTGTTAGTCATTCCTGACATCTCCTATAGATTACTGCAAAGCAAGAACACCTCTTGCAATAAAAAAATGTTGAAATATACATGCAAAATTGTTTGTTATAGTCAGTCTTGCATGCTACACATCCGTAACAAACTTTACGTGTTGGGGAGGAATGAAAGAGTGATATATTTGCATTTAGAACTAGTGGCCTCATAATGTATCAAGTGGCGTTAAAAAAGAGACACTGATTTACACAAGTGAATGTCAAATAAAGCGGTTAATCATGTGCATAAGCCAACTTGTGCAAGTAAGGTTAGGTAAAGTAGGATGGGATCTTTAGTATCAATTCCGTCGTCATAAGTAACTATAATGAATGAGCTGTATATCAGCCGATATTTCATTAAAACTTTTTTAAAAGTATAAATCTGTTGACGCTTGTTCTTTTAGTTCGGGCGGCACCAAAACCTCCCCAGGGGAAGTTGTTTGGACCTACCGTAAATCCTTTCATCGTTGATGGCACTGTCATTGGAAAAGGACGGTGGCCTTGGCAATTATCATTAGAACATAGATCGGGTTTACTTTTGTATCGACATGTCTGTGGTGCTACTCTGCTCTCTCCAACTAAGGCAGTTACTGCGGCTCACTGCGTCGACACTGAGTAAGTAAATAAAACGCATAGGAAAAAGGTGATTGTTTACTTCCTTACCCAGAAAATCGCTTTGCAAGCCAAAGCGATCAGGTATTTAGAGATTTGGACTTTTGTTAGAGAAGATGTGATCCTCAAATTTGCTGCTATAACATGGAAAAGAAAAAGCCACCGGTGTAACCAAAATATGAAAACATTGTTACTTAGATTTTCTGTTATTACTCGCAATTTGTTTGTTTGTACACGAAAAGGGGTTCTTTCAGCTATATTGCTACATTTATACACATACACGTACAATTACGAAACACATTGTCTATCAGGTGGTCTGCTGCTTGGGCCAGCTTTGACAGGCTATGGCATTCAAGAACTTGCAGCCATCTATCATTACAGTGGGGTGCATTGATAAGTTTAGCGTACAATTTGTGTATATACAGTGTGCATTTCAGAAAAAAGTAACTGATGTGTTTTACTGATCGAGGCCTCTGACTGAAATTTGGAGATGTGCATCTTGTTAATTTTGAACACAATTGCAACAGTTGAAAAACTGCTTTGCACCACTCATGTTTAAAACTTCTGACCACAGGATTTCAATGCACTGACGGTTAACAATAGAATTCATGGGCATATCTAAATACATTTACATGAAAGACTGCAAACTTTGTGTTTGTTTACTTATCTTTGTCATTTTCTATTTGTCCTGTTATTAGGGCATTGCCAAACGACTTCCGAATACAAGCAGGCATGTCTAACAGACTTTTACGAGACCAAGAACAGACCATCAGTGTCAAGAAAATCATTCTGGTAATAATACATTCATTACATATGTCTTACTTAATGAGATTATTTTGCTGTAAATAGTAAACAATTGTACTGAACTCTTCGGACAATTCAAAAGGGCCAGAGATATCACCATATAATGTTTCTCATGAATTTCCCACCTCTTTCCAAGTTGAACACAAAGAAATTCTACTTAAACAGACGTTTGCCGTTTGCAAACACTAAAAGGGCTACCAATGCAGGTCTTGTGTACAGGCGGGCATTTTCAAGGTTTAAAGTATAAGGACACATTATCTGAAGAGTCGCTTACATGAAGAACTGTTAAGCTACTCACTCTCTCTGAAATAAAGTTTTGCTTTTTTGCCTCTACTATGTAAGTGGCGCCGTCCAATTTCCATTATCTTACATCGGATGCGAACAGAGGCAATAGACTGAAAATGTTTTAAAAATTCCAAACCACCAGTGTCGTAATCATATCAAAGTGGGTCTCTCCTTTGGTAATCCTTCACCCGTGATAATCCTTAGCCATAGCGAGCAACTAGAAAACATCCTTTATTAATGCGAAATGTTGCTAAAGGTATTTCATATTATGCAATAGGACAAGTCAAAAGGACCTTTAAAATGATCGCCATGATTCATGTGCCACAATGTATCATACCTTCCAATAATGCATTTGTCCGGTTAACAGACCCGAGGAAGTTCATTAAAATCATACAATCCATTTTGTCGTGAGCATTTGACGTGGGGGGTCACCCTCACCGTCACCAAAAACTTTCTCTGAAATTCCTAAAACAGGTGAACACTTTTAAATATGACATGTAGAGAACAAAAAACTACAACCTGATTCAATATAAGTCATGGCAAAATAAAAGCAATGACTTTTAGGGAGACAGTTTTATGTTGCCTTTTTGCACTTTAAGAAACACCCTTACTTGAAGGATACGTGTAACTACACAAGCAGCACAATAGCGCCACGTCCTCTGTGTAGTTGTGGAAAAAATGACAAGTAAGCAAACAGAATGAATGAAATGAAGTGAAATGAAATAAAAAATATAATAAAGTTCATATATATATATATATATATATATATATAATGAAAAAGAAGTACAATCTGGTCTCTTTACGCCAAATATTTTGTCCAGTCACTGTTTATCTCAACAAAGATTTAATAAATCGCTATTATCACGTTCGATGCGTAAATATGGAAAATTCAAGGCTTTAACAGCGAAAGGACTTTACACCCGGATCATCAGCGGGAAACCATGAAGTATTTTTCGCAGCTTTAAATACATCACTTAACATGGATAGACTTGTGGGCAGGGTGCATGGGCAGAGCAGCATCACTGCCGTTGGTGTTTCTGCTCATGTAGTTTTCTGATACAAGGTGAATTTTAGTGCTTGTCGTGTCCAATACCCCCAAAGTCCATAGAAAGTTTGGTAAGGTCATTACTCGACTTTAATTCCTAACTTCTGGATATTTTTATTTCTTTCGACAGCATCCTGGTTATGAGAGATCAGGCGGCTATCCAAATGACATCGCAATTTTGGAGCTCTCTGAACCTGCCATTATAAACAATTATACCAGGCCAGCGATGCTTGCTGAGAAGGGTGAGGACTACACACAGAGTGACTGCTATATCAGTGGATGGGGAAAAATAAGTATGTATATTTTTCTCAACGTTTTATCACTTGATATGTTCAAGTCTTCCTCCAGTTATCTGATTTAGTTAATTTCCTCTTGCTTGAAAAGTATACGTGAAATATGGAAATTAAACCTTCGTCAAACAGCCATGGTATGTTGGAAGCACCATCACCCATTCAACAGGAGGACTTAAAGTCAAAATGTCCAGTTTCATGTTTGTCGAGTCAAGGACAACATTGGCCACTAGTCTCGTTTGAGCTCTGTTTTCAACGCAGCAGAGCTTGTTAATTCTTTTGTGGACGTCTTTCCTTTATCCCCCAGGTAGAATGTCTTAATTTAAAATCTATGGGTTCAGATTCAAACTTCAGATTCAGATTTTTTATGTGATATAATATTAAATACATTGCAACACATTTTGGTAATTGGAAAAGTAATGCAACGAGATAAACTGCGCCACCTATACAAAATTGACTTGTAAGTAACACCTAGTTTCAACACAATATATAAACAGCTACTTGTGGAAAGTGCATATAGCTTTTAATATTGATGTACAGAATTTTTCAACACTATTCACATGAAATTAGATACAGTTATTGCAAAGAAAGCAATCAACAATGGAGCAAGTTTCAGGACATTGGTTTATATTAAATGATTTATCATATTGTCAGAACCCAGATTAAGAAAGTGTATGAAATCTGTTTGTTATGTTCAAAGGTGTGTCAAGTTTTTTGGTAACATGGTGTCGTATGCATCTTTCAGTAGTGGTGTATTTGGGGGGTAGCACAACAGGGTATGTCACAATGGTTTGCGATACAAAGGCTGATGGATAAGACTGAGGACAGATTATTAAAATAGCATGATAATTCATTTTGGTGTATCGAAATTAAAATTTTAAGCCTTTGAATTGGGAACTTTTAGGACCTGAGTTCTTTGAGTAGGGGGTCAGTATGTACATAAAACTGTGTAGAGCATATCAAACGGATAGCAAATTTTTGAAGTTTAAAGATTCGATCACAGTAATAACCCTTGCCAACTATCAAATAATTCATGTGTGGCAGCAAACGGGAAGTGTAAATCAGGACTTGGGTATTTTAAAAAGCAGTCTCTTACGTATTTCAATATTGCGAGCATTTTTATCTTCACTTTATTTCGACGGGAATTCCAGCTCAATTACTAATTTGATTATTAATCCAAGGAAGTCAGAATCATTCTTTTGAAATGTATTGCTAGAATATTTAGGTCAAAGCAAAAATAGAATATATTTGGTTTTAGATACATGAGCGACTTGTTAGCTTTTTGCTTTGTATTGATAAAAATGTTCTTGTATGATTGTCATATTTACGATTTTTTATTTCATTTTTGTCATCAAAGAAACATGATCATGACATGGGGGTGTAAAGTTTGTGGGTCTCTACCATGTTAGTTCATTAGGTCATGCTGCGGTTATCTTTCGACTGAATTTATACTCACTTAGTTTGGCTCATTTATAGGGATTATATGAAAATGGTCTTTACTAGATGCTATTTTTTTCTCAAAATTTCATTATGATCTACAAGTGCACATGTTAGCATGGTAGCGCGAACATGTGTGCAAGCTTCTGGGTATGTGACTTTGGGCAAGTATCTCTTAAAATATGACGGTGGGTCATTGTTTAGTGATTACCCTCTAAATAGTGTGCCCTGTTTGGTTCCTATAGCAGGGGGATCTTGACGAAATTCTGGTTTCTTAAGCTACATGGTCAATAACGTCAATGATGTATAAGAACCCTTATGGTGTTTCTCACATATCTGTCATTCAATTTTTTTTTAATGTAATCCAGATATAAGCGACCGATTGCTCCAAAGCACTACACAGACTATGCTTGTCTTTATGCCATAACTATGTGATGCACTAAACCCTCGATCAGCACACAGTTGTCTGTGTGACTTTGACTTTGTTTTTTGAATGAGGTCCACAAAGTTAATATGAACAAATGTGTTTCAATTGATACTTTGATGCGAACCGTCACTGAAAAGCCTCCCGAATTAATTTCCTTATGGCCTGTCACCTTTTTTTAGTCAAAATAGACAGTTTAATGGCCTAAACCTCTCCAACAATTTGTTATGCTCTAGGAGGATTGATAATACTACCTATGGCCTGGAGACTAAGGGAGGCAAAGATTGACGTGCTTTCTAACCAGGAGTGCAAAAATGCCATAACAAATGCGGAAAAAAAGAAAATTTTGGATACCCATGTATGTGTATGGGACAAATTAACAGAAAGCAAAGGAGCTTGCCAGGTAAGCACTCAATAAAAATTATATCAAAATTACTTGTGAAACATACTTCTGCCTTTTGATTAAATGTATTTCTACAAACATAAAAAATACACACAGACCAGCAAATTAACTACTGTAATGGTATGTTGCTCATGTGCTGTGCGGAATTGACTAGCCTTTAACCTTAACTCACTGTCACTGTCATTTACGAACAAATATTCAATTTTCTCTGGACTTTAATCCTACAATGATAAGGTCTTTGCTGGTTAGTTTGGTTGCAGTTTGACTGGCATTTGCAACAGATAAGGAGTAAACTAACAGTCAAATTGCTAAAGATATTGTAATTTGAACGATACTGGGATAGATCATTGGTACACAAAGACAATCTTTAAGTTTTTAGACCTGGAATAAATATATATGTAACTTGGGTCAGGTTCGCAAATTGTTTGACAATATTGCGGCGATATTAAATTGTTCACACATGATCATTTCGTACCTTTTACATGGATGTAATCTGAAACAAAGCTTACAAAATTCAGTACACAATATGAAGTCGTTTGATAGGACACGTGGCCGTGACCCTGAGATCCCCTAAGACCAATACCAGCTGTGACATATCTATGACCTTTACAGATGCATATTGTAGGACAAATATTGGCATGGAAAACTTGAATGCAACCCACTTGTTCCTGGATGGGAACTAGACATTTTTGGTAATGACATGGTTTTGCCTGAAACAGACAGCCAGCTAAGGATTCGACAGGCTTGTGTTGTACATAAAAGTGAATTAGTCCATTCAGGATTATTTGTATATATGTATATATATATATATATATATATATATATATATATATATATATATATATATATATATATATATATATATATATATATATATATATATATATGTATATATAATATATATATATATATATATATATATATATATATATACATACGTATCCTTCCTTTTGAAATTTGATTCTTTAATAAGACGGCGACACCTCAGAAATTTTGGCTGACATTACTTGTAATTGAGTAAATTGACTCTTTACTCTTGATTTAGAAAATTCTATTTGTCTTTCTGCCAAGCATTTTTACACTGGAGACACATGTTGGTATGATGCACACACCTCCACTTTGCATTATGAAGTGTCGCTCTACTGAGTTCATTCACTCTAGGCAATAAAAGGAAATCTTTTATAATATACACGTTTCTTATGGTGTGTAGGTATGTAATATATGTATGTATGTATATATGTATGTATGTATGTATGTATTGTATTGTATTGTATTTGTGTCTTTTTGTCTAAAACCACTTCCTAGTAGTCATTACCCTATTCCGCAGTCCGAACTCTTTTACTCTCCATTAGCCAACCTGTCCCTGTCTAACCTAAAAACATATAGAAGCACTATTGTCCATATTGCACACGTTCCTCTGGAAAATTTTGACATAGGCTGTATTAGCCCAAATAAATTAAAGGGTCTTCAGCGGGTAACTACTCAACATGTTTCGGAGCCTTTTACCCGTACAAGTCTCTCTGAGTAGTGGCTCCTTGTCTAAGCTAAATATTCAGCAAAGACAACCCACATAATAATGAATAAATATGAACGTGGCAAGTGATGAATTTGCTAAATACGTGAATTTTGCTTATAAATGCAGAGCTTCATTATGAAAGAAGAATATCCGTCAAACAAACCACGATTACTAAATTTGTATCGTACAGGTTCAGATTAGAACAATTTGACTTACCCCTGAACCAATAAGTACCCTTTCTAGCTGGACAGCTTATCCTAGTTAAACCATTCGCCAGTGTGTAACTGAAATGGAAACAAGCTGGGGAATTATATTCAGTTCTGGTGATTGTAAAATAAACAGTTGCAGCTAGATTACCTGTATAAACCAAGGGAAATCCTAACAAGGACTGCAACAATGTACATCCTGCACCATAGATGTAAAACAAACTCCATGATGACACCTACCCCTCAAACAATTAAGCTCTATTTCACTGCCAACCCTGAGTCAATGTATCAACGGAAGGTGTCAGGTTTGTGAAATTTGAGAAAATACTGTCAATTTTGAGTAATTTTTAATATTAAGTAAATGTGCATTTAGGCATGTCAGAGAAGAATGAAATTCATTAGCATTTATGCCAAAATATGTTATCAAAACAATTTTTCTTATCAGGATTTTAAGTACAATTAGGCATACATGTAACTTTCGTAGGCCGCTGGTTGCTATTGATGGCCGCAGGGGGGTTTAACCTGACAGAAAACATGTAAGCCTAAAATGTCTGAAAGTGAATATTAAAACAGAAAGATGCCAAAAGATAAGTTAAGTAACAGAACAGACAAGTCTAAAAACTGTAAATTATTCTGGCCAAACTTTCTAATAATCTTTGGCTAATAACAGTAAAATTGTAGGGCAAGTCAGAAAAGAATGAAAGTCATTTGTATTTAAGTTAAGAGAATGCAATGAAAATATTAACCAGATATCAAGTACAATGAGGCAAGCTTGTAACTGTCGTAGGCCGCTACTTGCTACCGATAGTTCCTGGGGTTTTAACCTAACAGAAAACAAGCTAGCCTAAAATGTCTGAAAGGTGAACATTAAAACAGAATGATGCCAAAAGATCAATTTAAGAAGCAAAACAGGCAAGTCTAAAATCTCTAAAATTATTGAAGCCAAACTTTTTAACCATCTCGGGATATTTACATCAAAATTTGAAGAAATAGTTGATCAAAAGTACATCTTGAATCCTCTTGACTCACGTTTATTGTAAAAAAAAATTGGTTCTAGATGCAAAGTCCTGAAATTTAGAACAAATACGACCAAATCTCGAAATCTGTGACTAAAATGTATTATATCCAATAGTATCCGAAATATTACTGTCCGGGAAAGGATAATTAACAACTTCAAAGTTAAACTCATCTATTTTCTGATAGACTTTAATACAAAACCTGTCACTGGTGACCTGAATATCCAAGTCCAAAAACACATATCTGAAACCATCTAAATTGTTACCCTCCAAAGGGATATCTTTTGGGTCAATTTCTTTAGCAATTTCACTGAAATTTTGTACATTTACACAAGCAATGTCATCAATATATCTTGCGTTGCTTAATAATTTTGTAGCCATTTGAAAGTCCTTTTTCATCAATTTATCCTTATACTTAAATTCAAGCCCGTTTAAATACAAATCTGCCAGTAAAGGGGAGCAGTTGCTACCCATTGGAATGTGAAGGTGTGTACATCATACCAACATGTGTCTCCAGTGTAAAAATGCTTGGCAGAAAGGCACATAAAGTTTTCTAAATCAAGAGTCATATGCATGTATGTGTTCTTGTGTTAATATATTACGTGATACATCCAACGGAGTTCATGATTTAAATTAAAAAGTCGAGGTATATTAACACTACATACAACAAAATATCAGTGTGACGTTACTGTCTTTATATACTTGCAGGGGGACAGTGGAGGCCCACTACAATGTAAACTCGACGGGAAGTGGAAGCTCGTCGGAATTGTATCATGGGGGGTTGGGGAGGTGTGGAACACGTGTATGGTTCGCTTCCCTACCGTGCTCACCCGCGTGTCAGAATACTATGACTTTCTCAAGACCGACTAGACACAATGCAGGTGCATACTCTGCATTTTGTCTCTTATTGCGAACTGAATGTGCCAAATAAAACTGCGGAACTATGATCAGTATGCTTTCTATTCTCTTAATAGTCATGACCTGTATACATTTATTTTCTGTTAGTTATGCCCAATAAACGTGGCAAATAAAAGCTTCCCATACAGGATCCGCAGAGACAGAACTTTGAATTTAAGGGTGATTTAAGGCTGTGAAACATGCTCAATGGTTTTCCGCTGATCACCTGTTTATAGATTCATTTGGCTGTAGAAGGCTAAGACTTTCTAAATTTTGAGTCGAACGTGATAATATGTTAATTAATTTATAGGTTTCGACTTAATGACTGGAACGGCTATGGAGCATAGAGAAATTGAATTGTTGTATTTTTCTGGATTGAGAACTCGCAGAAGATGAGGCACTGTTGCTTCTGTTTATATAATTAAGTACAAAGCAGGTACACCATGGAAGCATGATACAAAGGAGGTGTGTACAGTACTTAACATAAACTTCCCTGAATTATCAAATGGATGCTTTATTAATATTCTTTGTCGAAGGGCCTTCCATGCAAGTACCAGAATGCCTACAGTCCCATACATTATAATGGTTCGGGTCAATAGCTTTCCTCGGTGCCCTTTTGGCACAGCCTAGGAAAGTTGTTGACTCAGCCCCAAACTTGACACTGAAAGAGTAAAGTTGCACATAGGCATACGGCGTAAGTGCAGGCTATATGTAGGCCTTCAGACGTCACAGACTAGGCACAGAGAAGGCACAAAAGAGATAAGGGGAGCAAAACGAGACAATGGAAGAGCAAAATATAGTTACACAAAAAGCAAATGTCAACAGAGACACTGATCAGGTAAAATGAATACCATATTATTAAACACACATATTAGATAACCAGGCATGTCAGGACTATCTGCAAAATGGAGAATTATGCATAATATCCACATCTTAAAATACATGTATAGACACCTTTATGCATTTGTTGTGTGATTGGTTTTAGTCCATAGCCATTATGTAGTGCCAGAGATCAATTATTCAATCCCTAGGAGAACAATCGAGAAAACAGAAACCCTAATCGAGAGATTACAGGTCGCACAGAGAATATTAAGGAGTACCATTCAATTATGCAACTATGGCGTCATGGTCCCAGACTGTAGAATTGAATAAACATTTGCATATATCATGATTATTTACATTTGCTTTGACAAAGCGACTTTACGGTAAGTATTAAAATGTTGAGTCTTTAAAGGTAAATTCATGCACAAGTAGACCTCTTTCCACGGAAACTTCAAGTTCTCTTGGGGAAATAACATTTAGAGCTAATGGTTACCTTTGAGGTACAGCTGTCCCATCCAAATTATTTTTCTTATTTGGTTGCACGAAAGCAATTTTTATGATCACAGTATTAATTTCCACTATCCAAACGAACAGATTGCATCTGTTCTCATTTTATTCCCAGCTTATTCAAAACGTACATAAGCCTAAAAGGCTATAGTCTTAATCAAAAATACACCGGGTTCATCAGGTTTCGTCACGAATCAGTGTTCAGATCGGGAAATGTTAGTATTGATCGAAAACACGTCACATTCCATTAGAATTGCGATGCACTATGTGGCTGCCTTGCATACTAGGCAGGTTAAACAGTATTTTACGTACCATAAAATTTGCAAATCTAAACATTATTTTTGATACACATTTTGATGGCGGGGGGATTATCCTTTTAGTGCTCTTTGCACAAGAAATTAATCATTCCATATTTACCTTGGTAAAATAAATTGTTCCATCCTTTTGCAGATATGCAAGGATTAACATGGATGCCGTTTTTGCAGTTGTTATTTTTTACAAATTTTTAAACCAAGTGAAATTTATACATGTCTAAAGAATAAAAAGAGAGATTTTGCATCTTTAAGAACTTTGACATCTAGCGGGGCCTTCTCAACAATAGTTTTCTATTTCTTTGCCACATATAGGGATGAGTATTCATTCACCTCGGAACATCTCTATGTCTAAATATTTACAAGCAAGCTCAAACAAGTACTAGACTTGAAATTTATTTTGAAGAAATGGTATTACTGTAAATGACACTTCTGTACAATTTTACATTTAATTACATTTTAGACTCACACTTGTTTGAAAATGAGCAACCTGACTTATAATATTTTGTTGCCAGATATTATAAACTGCATAATGTTATAATACACATTTTGCATTAACTTATTACAAACTGTCACCGTATGGCAAATTTCGGCAGAAGTTTTGTTGCAAATAGAGTAGGTATTACAAATTGCTGCGCACAAGTCGTCAACAAATTAATTTTTAAACTCAGATAAAATATATAATCAATTGATCAATCTTACAGTAGTCGCCACAAAAACCCAAGTGGAAACTAGGAACTAGGTAGTTTAAGCATGCCAGCATGCCGATATATATATATATATATATATATATATATATATATATATATATATATATATATATATTTTTTTTTATATATATATATATGGGGGTATCTTAACTCATTCCACCCCTGTTTTGTGTTTTGTAACTAAAATATAAAAATCGACCATTACTTTTGGCTTAATCCTAGCTTTATGAAAATATGGTGACTTTGAGACCTTTGGTTGATATTTGCTTTGCAATGAACATTGTAAAATACTTTGCTCTTTGTCAACAGGTAAGCTTTCAGTGATCTTGGCGCAGTGCCTTTGCAGAGATTCTAGGGAGGGCTGGGTCGTGGAATCCACCAGTGTTTCCCACAGTCTTTTTTATTCTAGTTAGATTGCAATGACTTTAACACAGAGAAAAAAGAAGACTACGTAAAGACCATAAGGAAAGGTGCTCAAGATGATTGAAATGTTTCAGCGACGAAGGTTAGCATCAAAACCGTGCTTTTAAAATTCTCATGATGGAATCACGAATGAATATATTCCATGGAGTATTTTATTGGGGTTTCTTATCCATGATATGAAAAACAAACAAGCCAGTGTACACGAATCGCATGAATAGTTTTTTTTTTTTTTGCACGATATTTTAATCTGTCTGTGGTCCATCCCTCAACAGTTGTGCTTCAAAGATGTTTTTCTGGTATCAAAAACATATTATAGAGTATCTTGAGGGCAACGATTTAATGGGTGATGTTCACGTGGGCTAAAAATGCAGGACTAATGACCAAAGTCTTAAAATTTGGGACTCTTACGGATACATACTCTGCGATTCTGGGAAAGGGACAAATTGATTTTAACTAAAATATTCTGTACCGTGTCCCAGGACGGATTTGTTCAAAAGAAAGGCATTAAAGTATCAAATAAGTTAGTTTGTACGTAGTGTCATGAATAACTCTTGTAGATAATCCATGCTGTGAATAAAATTAAGCAAGGCCTTCCTGCAGAATCAATTTTCAACGAGGACTCGTATTTATTTGTACATAAATGGTTTGCATGTCATATTTGACCAAGGTTGTGTACCTTTCAACTTTTATGTTCAGCATATGATCTATATTTCATGTTTACAGACTAACTTTGCTTTTAGAAATGCAAAATAAACCTCGCACGTGTTGAACAAAATATGTGATTATTATTAAGAGGAATTGAATTTCAAAATTCCGAAATCATATATGTAGCAAATCTGTTCTTTCTTTCTTTCTTTCTTTCTTTCTTTCTTTCTTTCTTTCTTTCTTTCTTTCTTTCTTTCTTTCTTTCTTTCTTTCTTTCTTTCTTTCTTTCTTTCTTTCTTTCTTTCTTTCTTTCTTTCTTTCTTTCTTTCTTTCTTTCTTTCTTTCTTTCTTTCTTTCTTTCTTTCTTTCTTTCTTTCTTTCTTTCTTTCTTTCTTTCTTTCTTTCTTTCTTTCTTTTTTTTTCTTTTTATAAATCACCGGATATGATGTGTTGGAAAAACTGGTATAAATACCAAGTGATTGAAAATTGCAATAAAAGACTCTTTCTAAATTGGATCAAAGAGTTCGCCAAAAGTAACTTAAGCCGGAGTCAGACTAAAGTGAATTTTACCAACTGATAACGAACATTTTAATCTCAATATGTTCCACATATTGGTTCCATCCATATGACTATATGCGTATGAAATCAGCGCATCTGTTGTAGTTACATCCAAAAATATCTCTTTCGCTTCTATAATCAAGTGACGTATTCCGGTGTATATTTTAAGTTATTCAAACTTTTGGAAGATCAATTATTACGCAATGATAAAATGACACAAATTGTGAAGTTGTTGAGGGAAAAAAACAACGTTCTTATTACATTTTGTTTACTTAAATATATTTTATCCACAAAACAATATCTCCATCAGATAAATATTAAAAAATTTAGGAAAGAAATACTCTCCCTCTCGGAGCAGTAGCCATAACATATTACATGTACCAGCAGCTGGACGATACAAAAGATAGCACAGAATTCGTACTACACAATATGTTTGTACTGCATATCCGGGAAATATAACACGGTTTTGGGAATCATGCTCTATCGGGCTGCCAGAGGAATGTTAAGTCCCTGTTTACAAGAAATTAAAGAAATTGACGAAAATAGATAAGCATTACTGTACATAGGAGATGCCCTGTGAATGGCTTCTTTCGGAGTTTTTATATGAACTATTTATGTGAGGTAATTTTACCTTAGTCTCGCGTTACTAAAATTTACACAGGCCTTAACAGAAGACAGACATTTTGCTCTAACTTGATATTAATCACGCGCTGGCTCGCAGATTGAAACGTACGGACAGAAACAACATAAAAATCAATCTCCTTTTCTCTCCTTGGTGTAGTAATATCCATGTTGGTAATCACAACGTCCAGTAAAATAATCATTACTGCTTTAATTTCTATTCAATGGATGCCAGAATGCATAACATAAAATGTTTTTTTTTCAATGTTATTGTACTGTTTGACCAGTTTGACTTTGTAAATACACCAGCACTATGTGGCTGCGCTGAATCTGAAACTTATTCACCAAATGTTTAAGTAACTCAACCGCCTATATGTATGAGGCAAAATGAAAGAAGATCTCGAAAACGTCATCATCATCAATACCAAACCAAGCAAATCATTCTACAGATTTTCATCAATGATTTCCTTAGAAAAGTAAAAAGAAAGAACCCCCTCCCCCCAACACACACACACAAAAACAAAAACAAAAAGCAAAAACAAAACAAAAAACAAACAAAAAACAAAAAACAAACAAACAAACAAAAAAACAAACAAAAAACAGAAAACAAAACAAAACAAAAAACAAAAAAACAAAAAACAAAAAACAAAAAACAAAAAACAAAACAAAACAAAAACACAAAACAACAACAACAACAACAACAACAACAACAACAACAACAACAACAACAACAACAACCCAAAAAAACTAAGAGGCAAAAAAGTCCTTGGTCCTCACATGGGCTTGTATGCTGTTGAAAAAATATACGGAACTTCTATTATTATACATGCATAATATAACCAAACATGACATCAGAAAAAACTTGAGCTTAACTTGGTTACCATACTAAGAATAGTGGTGCTCAAGTTATACGTATGCATGTCTCAAAGATGGTTAAAGTTATCCAGGGAACAGTTTAGGTAAATTCAAGAAAGTAGCTCATAAATAAATGACTATAAAATCAACTCACTAAAAGGATCAAAAACTATATGTAACCTGAAACGATCAAATAGAGCAATAATTTGTTTTTTTTTTTCTTAATTTAAGCATAATCAAAGTTATGCATATGCGGCTGTGGAACAAAGAGGTACGTGTTATGTACATAACAAATAGCACAATTTTGCCCCCCCCCCAAAAAAAATCAAACGAATATACCTTACTCCTAAAGGCAGAACAAACCACCCTCCCCAACCTAAAAAAAAAAAAAAACACGAAAAGGGAAATATGAAATAAGAAGGAAAAATTATATGAAACAAAACAAAAAGCACAAACAAAACGAAACAGAAAGAAAACACAGAAAATGCGCACCCAAAAAACAGAAAACATCATTGGATGCTTTTTCGTTTTTGTTTTTGGTCTATTGAAATAAATGTCTGAAACTGAGTTATTTACAAAAACTCAAACATAAATATTTGATATTCATTCTCACCAGATATCGGTTATTTGTATTGGTCTATATTCTTCACTACATATTAAACTAAGCGGTGGTATCATGCAATATGCACAATACAGGTCGATCAGTCTGACGAAGCTTGCTCCAATTCCACATTACTATGTCATGTGCCACCTTATTTCAAGCACCAGTTTGTTTTCATAAGGACCCTAGATTCACAAATTCATTCTGTTTCAGAAATAGCTTTAAATAAAGTATGGGAATTCAAATTTTGCAACTCCTTTTCAGAGAATATACACTTTTTGTGGAGGAACATTTACATAATGTCAAACACAAACTTCAAAGATAACCTTGCCTGTTCAGGTACATGTGTGTGTAAATTCATGTTGAGGAAACTTGTTTACTTCACTTATTGTGTATACACGCCAGCTGAATGTATGATTCCATGGAAAGGCACAGGAACGGCAGATATAGATAGATTGCTTAATTTATGACATATTAAACCATTAAACCTTTGCTTGTCCAGTATGTCCTCGCGACATATCGGGTCTGGAGTTATTAAAACCACAATTACTGATCACTATATGGTATGTACCTCACTTTATTTCAGGCGGCCTCAACAAAAATATGTCATCAGATTTTGCGATTATGAACATTTTGATGTCAACAAGTTCTTCGACGATTTACGTAATTCTGTCATATTCAGAATATTTTATACTATGATGATATAAAATTAGCTTGGTCCGAATAGAAGAGAGAAATATTGCGTATTTTCGAACTACATGCTCCTTTAACTTTTTTATTTAAACATATTTATTTATACTGGATTAGCCTATAGTACATATAACTACTAATATAATGGGTTCTCCAGACACGGAGAGACACACAATATATATACAGTATGTACATGACAGTTACAAACTATGTTACCAAACGATTTACATACATGGGAAATATTGTCATGACCATATACAAATAACAGTTGTCAAAGAGACCATATAGAAATATCAGTAGTCAAAAATACATTAAAGACTAATTGGGATAATACAGTAGAACATAATGACACTGGGCGTTCCATTCTCTATTGACAATAGCAACCAGCAGTAATGATAGCAATTTAGTCAGTAAATATATATACTTAATTTTGGTCAGCATGCAGTCGTACATCCTAAGACAGACAGCATAGAGAGTGCTTTTAACTTATATAATTTAGCCAGTGGGTCACATTGGCTTAAAAAAGAAGAGAGGATAATGCTGCATGATTAAGAAAAGGATTAAAAAACAAAACGTCTACTTTCAACTAGGTAATTTTGTACTGCATCAGATATCTGTATGTTGAAAATATCTGGTAGTCATTTATGTTCATTGCGTTTAAAAGACCGGCACAACCCATGGGTGTCTGGTGAAATCATCAAACTTATGCATAACCGAGATTACTTGCATGGACGAGCTCTATCTCTTGGCAGTCAAGCTATGTGGTCCTAGTATAGATCTGCTCGTAACAAAATAACTTTACTTTTACGACAGTCAAAATGTGCATACTCTAATTTGGTTGAAGTTGAAAAAAAATCCACGCAAACTGTGGAAATCTTTGAGAAGTATATTTCGAGGTAAGGCTTCTCAATCCAATGTTCCACCTGAGCTCTCTGCATTTAAACTGAATAATTTTTGTTAATATCGGTCACGATGTTGCTAGTCTACACACACCTGATACCAGCTATCCTTGGAAGGGTCCCAACGGTATACATCAATTCGACTTTCTTGAAATTCAAGTTGATTCCCTTTTTTTAATTTTCTCTCCAATTTACCATGTAACAGTAACTTGGACAACGTTGGAATGGACACAAAACTGCTTCGTTTGGGGTCGCAAAACTAAGCTGCTTCTCTCACACATATTTTTAATCTTTCTCTGTGTACATCAACTATTCCAGTTGACTGGAAACTTGGCTATGTAACCCCCTTATATAAGGGCTCTGGAGACAAGTATGAGATGTCAAATTATCAACCAATTTCGTTGGTGTGCATTATAGCTAAAGTGCTGGAAAAAGAAATACAGTGTCAACTCCTGGATTACCTTTTATCACATTCTTTCATAACACCCGACCAATCTGCTTATTTGAAGAAGCACTGCACGCAAACGTGTTTGCACAAAGTGCTGGATGATTGGTTATACAACCTAAACGACAGTCTCCTTACCGGGATTTGTTTTCTTTATTTGCAAAAGTGTTTTGATACCATTAATCACGAGATACTTTTATCAAAGCTCCAAAAGTACGGTATTCTTAACAATGAATTGAAATGGTTTCAATCTTATTTTACGGATCATAAACAAGTCGTCAAGTGTAATGGTGACCTATCGAAAGCTCAAAATGTAACTATCGGTGTCCCTCATGGTTCAGTAAAAATAGCTAAGGCTGAGGAGGAGTACAAGGAGGCAGGAAGGATCGTACAGGAGATGAAGACACAGAGAAAGATAAAGAGGAATGATGAGGTGACGAAAAGGGTTCTGTCAAGAGGAGGTGATGCATCAGCAGTTATCTGGAAACAGGTGTTGAGAAGGAAGAGTTTAGGAATTGACAAGCTTAAGCATATAGGCAAAGTAGTATAGGGGGCTAAGGATATAGAAGCGGCATTGCAGGAACACTGGGAAGAAATTAATGACCTGCAGTGGGGGGGGGGGAGCCACCTAGTGGTAGAGTACAAACAGGAACTGACAGGTGGGAATAGGAACTATGCAAGAGAATTGAGAGAGTAGAGATTGAAATAGCAGTGGACAGGTTGAAAGTAGGAAAATCTCCAGGGCCAGATGGGGTTCTAAATGAGTTTATAAAGAAAGGTCCAGAAAGATTGTGGGAGAGTATGAAAGTTCTGTTTAATTTGATTATTGAAAGAAAAGAGGCCCCAAGAGAATTAAGGGAGCTGAAGATAGCATACATCTCGAAGAAAGGATCAGTCGATAGCCTAGATCAGTGCAGAGGGATAGCATTAGCCTCAAATATGGGAAAGATTTTTGCACGTGTAATATACATGAGACTAGGGAGAGTTGTGGAGAGGGAGGGTTTCTTAGGAGAGATTCAGAATGGTTTCAGACCGGGCAGGAGGGTTGTTGATCATGCGTTTACATTATCACATGTGCAAGAGATAACAAGAAAAGGAAAAGAAACGTGTACATGACCTTCCTTGATGTGCGGAAACTTACGACAGACTTTGGAGAAATGCACTGTGGGCTAAAATGGAAGGGCTAGGCTTTGGAGGTGGCTTTCTGGAAGTTTTAAAGGCTCTGTATGCAGATATAAATTGTAGTCTCAGTATGGGAGATGTGGAAACTTGGGGCAAGGTTACACATCGGGCTAAAACAGGGTTGTGTGTTGTCACCGATTTTGTTTGCCACATACATGAGAGAACTGGGAACTGAACTGTTAGAGAGCAATAAAGGAATAACAATAGGAGGAGAAAAGATACCAGGGTTGTTCTACGCTGACGACATTGTGTTAATGGCAGATACAGGTAGAGAGTTACAGGAACTTTTGAGGATAGCAGTTGACTATGGAGAAAAGTGGTGTTTAGAGTTTAGTGAGAAGAAAAGTCAGGTCATAGTCTTGTGGCAGAAAAGAAGACAGGAGGAGAAATGGATGGTAGGGAAGTTTAGGATGCCAGTGGGTCAAGATAAAGTCATTAGAATTGGAGAGGGTGAGGAGTACGAATATTTAGGGGTGAACATTAAGGTCACAGGACAGGGAATGTTTAGGTGCCATGTTGAGAAAAACAGACAGAAGGTGAATAGAGCGAGAGGTATGATAAAGGTCACGACAGGAAACAGCTGCAATAGATCATTCACAGGAAGGGTGCTGTGCTTTTTTTGTACTAAAGGACACCTGATTAGCTACTAACCTAGTCAGGACCGCGGCAGAGAAGCGGAGTGCCACAGAATATTATTATTATTAGTAGTAATTGGACCGCTTTTGTTTTTATTGTATGTAAATGACTTAACACAGCACGTGACTACATGTCAGGTAAATCTCTTTGCTGATGACACGATGGTTTACGCGGCAGGCGACTTGCAAAAGCGAGTAACTGAGACTGGAAGTTGGCTTTGTGGTAACAGACTGAAAGCAAACACAAAAAAATCCCATTCACGCTTATTGTGGGGGCATAATAACAATAAGGCATTAGACATTTCTTTATACGGTGAGAAAATCGACCAGACAGATTATCTATAGTACCTTGGTGTTACTATTGACGATCAGCTGACTTGCCATCAACATTTCGTGGATGTGTGCAAAGTGGTGCAGGGTAAACTAGCTGTACTCCGTCGTTTAAGCACCTCACTTCCAAGTAGTTTGCTTCAAATCATTCATTTCTCTTGTATCCAGCCAAACTTAGATTATGCAGATACTGTTTGGAACATTTGTGGTGCCGGTGGATCTCATAGACTTCGAAAACTTCAAAGTTACGCCGCCAGGAAAATATTTAATAACTTCGATTTTAGAAATACAAGGGGAATTACAATGCGTAGTAATTATTCTGTTACGATTAAGTACGTCCTTAACATATGAATGCTGTGTGAAAATATTTTACGTTTGACTTTATTATGTCAAGTGGTCTCTCATATTTTCACATGTGTGTTTACTTTATATCTATTAGGTATATGTTATAATGCGGTGCAGTCCTATTATAAATGTCCTACATGCAAAATAGAGTACTGGTGTGCTAATGCTTTCACATGGAGTAATAGCCCGAGTCACTTCTCATTGATTGACGTGCGAAACATATTGTACTTTTACTTCTTTTGTAAGCGTTTATGCAATATTTATTTAAATACGCTCTCCAAATGTCTACAAGTAATGGTATATATCGTACAGTTTTTGTTATCGAGTGTTTATTCTTTTGGTTGCTATTACCTGGTGTCGCACTGTTACTTGTATTTTATTATATTTTGCTTTGGGGCTTGGTTTGCTTACATACCCATTATGTTCTGCGTTTTCAATTTTTACCACATGGACGCATATCATGCTTGGCCAACTACCGGCACACATGGAAACTGTATCACTCTTTACAGAAAGCTGACAAATTACCTTCAATTTTTACTGATTTACCACGTTTGCTTCAGCTCATTGTGGTTAAAATATCCATTTATTTTGCATCCCTTCCTTGGTGCTTCTTTAGGCAAATTTAGGGTCTGCAAGCAAATACTTTGTTCCTCTCCTCATGTGTATTTGTACCACTTGTGTGTAGCCATCCCGGACTTCAGGTGCAATTTCTATCTTTCAAATTCTGAAATTTTTCTTAATATACTCTTTATTCTATGTTTTGGCTGCAGCTTCCATAAGTAACATCTTCATTCACGCCAGTCGACAAAGATTACTCGTATTATACCCTTATAATTCAATCCTTTATCGTAAATGTTCAAATATTGATGTCTATTTATTTGTCATTTCTCCGCTTCTGATTTTATTAGCCGGAGACATTCACCACAATCCTGGACCAACTGATGAGTTTTGTGATACTACCCTCTGTCACATTAATGTCCGTAGTCTGTCTCAAGATAAAATGAGGTGTATTCGCGCAGACATTGCTAAATATTATGATCTCATAACTCTCTCGGAAACCTTTCTGACACCAAATACTCCAGGCAATGATCTTATTTTATCTGGTTACCATAATATTATGCGGAAAGACCGCCCTAAAGGTTTAGGCAGGGTCTTGCACTATATGTATCCCAGCAGTTTATAGCTAATAGGCGTCAAGACTTGAAAAGTCCCGATCTGGAATTATTATGGGCTGAGATTAAATTACATAACAATAAATTTTTATTAGGAGTTGTATACAGGCCACCCGACTCCCCTGTTTCATTCTGGGACAAGCTTCAAGCTAGTCTCGACCAAGCAAAAGCTACCGGTACCCATAATATCATCATAACAGGTGACCTTAACGCCGACTTTTCCACGGCACCAGGTAAAAAGCTTGACCATTTTTGTAATACTAATTTCTTTTTTCCGCATATTCATGAACCCATCCGCATAACTGAAAATACGTCTCGTTGTTTAGATTAGGTTATTTCTAACATCCCGAATTTTATTTCGGAATCAAAAGTTTTGCCACCAATTGCTAATTGCGACCATAGCGTGGTGTCTGTCAATATCAGTTTTCGACGCAAAATTGAGCCCGTGTATAAACGATTTATATGGTTATATGAACAGGCAAACTTTAATCATTTTCGAGAATATTTGAGTCAAATCGACTGGGACAACTTCTTTCCATCCAACGATATAAATGCCTGCTGCCTTCTATGGACTGAAGGCTTTCTGCAAGCCGCCAAACAATGTATTCCTAATAAAGAAGTTACCATTCGTCCGGACGATTTACCCTGGTACACATCTTCTCTGCGCTGTGAAAAGCGCAAAGTGATGCACGCATATTCCAAAGCCAAAGATGGTAAACACGGACCTAATAGTCTCGAACTTTGGGCCACTTATAATCGGCTTCGCAACCTGTATCAGGAACATCTCCGTGAAGCCGAGGATCGACATCATAATAAATTAAATAACTCCTTGAAAAATTCTAAAAACAAACATAAAGCGTGGTGGAAAACTGTTAAACATTTTTTTAATCGAAATCATAGTCAGAATATTCCTTCTTTACTATGTAATGGCAAACACGTCACCGACAACGCTTCTAAAGCAGAAATCCTCAACTCGTTTTTCTTGAGTCAAAGCACTCTTGACTCAACTTCAATTGCCAATCCTCTACCGCCCGATGACCCCTTAAATACACTTGGAGGTTTAAACATTTCTGAAGGTGAAGTATTGGACACACTCAAAAGTCTTGATACTACTAAAGCAACTGGCCCAGATGGGATTAGTACTAGACTTTTGAAAGAAGCAGCTCCCATTATTTATCGACCTCTCACTAAACTATTCAATTTATCTCTATATCAGAAACAGTTCCCGTCTATTTGGAATGAAGCTCACGTGACTGATTTACACAAAAAGGGCGACGAGAACATGTGTAATAACTATCGTCCTATATCCCTTTTAAGCTGTACAGGGAAAGTAATGGAAAAAGTAATTTTTAAACATGTGTTCAATTTTTTTCGGGACAATATGTTCATTTCAGCAAACCAGTCAGGATTTATTCCTGGTGACTCAACAGTCAACCAGTTACTTTCCCTATACCATGACCTATGTTTAGCCATTGATCAGCAAAAAGAAGTAAGAATTGTTTTCCTAGATATAAGCAAGGCCTTTGATAAAGTCTGGCACAAAGGTCTTATTCATAAACCGGAAAAAACGGCATCGTTGACAATCTTCTGACATGGTTTGAAGATTACCTCTATAATCGGAAGCAACGCGTCGTTTTAAATGGTCAATCCTGTAGCTGGGGAACTATAAGCGCTGGTGTGCCTCAAGGATCTGTATTAGGTCCTTTACTCTTTTTTGATTTATATTAATGATATAGTCAACGTTGTAAATTCAGAAGTCAAACTCTTTGCGGATGATACGTCCCTTTATCTTACTATTGAAGATTCTGTTCATGCTGCTACTGTCATGAACGATGATCTGGCCTCCCTGGACGAATGGTCTAGGGAATGGCTTATATCCTTTAATGCTCTTAAAACAGACACCATGCTCGTCTCTCTAAAAAGAAATCCCCCTGATCACCTTCCATTGATTTTCCAAGGTCACCAATTAGAGAATGTTTTAGAGCACAAGCATCTGGGTCTTTCGTTAACATCAGATCTAAAATGGAATGAACATGTTGAACAAGTTGCAACTAAAGCCTGTAAACAAGTAAACATTCTGAAAACTCTACAGTATCGCCTGGACCGGGACACACTAGAAACGATTTATACCTCCTTTATTCGACCTATTTTAGAGTACGGAAATGTGGTCTGGGATGGCTGCACGCAGGATGATGCAAAACTTTTGGAAGACATTCAACTGACTGTGGCCCGCATCGTGACAGGAGCAATGGAAACCACCCCTATAGAAAAGCTTTACGAAGAAACTGGCTGGGAGACCAGATATTCAATCATCATCATCATCATCATCATCATCATCATCATCATCATCATCATCATCATCATCATCATCATCATCATCATCATCATCATCATCATCATCATCATCATCATCATCATCATCATCATTAATTTATTCATTCAACAGTTTTCCCGGGCGCCGCTAGAAAGCAATGCGCACAGTGTTTTCTACAGACGATAACCTTCCGTTAAGATATAAAATCAGATAGTAATGTAAATCTCAGTTATTTTTGTTATGCGTACAGCACCCTCAAATTGATAATAGAGTGACGCATTGTTACTATTGTATGTTAATGTCTTTTGTATTTCTTTCTAACATTCTCCTCAGTTTATTTATCTTAGTATTCTTGACTCAAAACTTGTTAAAGAATTTTAACATAAATATGAATTGTGAGTGACATAATCTGACATGTCATTTTACTTAGTAATTTATTATTATCAGTGTTGCAAATACAAATATAGTACATGATGTACTGAACAATTTTTGTTGAGGTAAATTGATACAACCTAAATGATTTACTACAAAACGTTGCTGACTTTGCATGCGATCTCTCTTGTATGGTGGCTCATTGGTGCCAACCTAATGTTATTTTCTATCTCGTAATAACGAGTCACTATCTCTTAGTTACGAGATAATGTATCGTAATTAAGAGATAATTATCTCGTAATTACGAGATAGTGACTCGTAATTAAGAGATAATAAATAGCATTAGGTTGGCACCAATGAGCCACCATACTATTGCATCAGAATCCCATTGTATAACCAAAAAATTAACCCAGTACTTTAAACCTATTGCTCAAAATTGACAAAAATTGGTTTTATTATCCAATGTCTTAATGCAAAATTTGACAAATTAAAAATATTAATTGATGATTAAGTGAAAGAGAATTTCCATTTTAGTGCCATCTGCCTTCAAGAAACCTGATTGGAGATACTCATGCGCCATTTCGGACAAGACACTTTCTCATGGAGCTCCGTATAATGTGAATCGCTTCTAGTATTTTCACGCTCAAGACTGCTGTCCGGAACTTAACGGCTATGGACTAATCTGTTGGACATATTTGGTCTTGATATTAGTGCATCGTTTATCGAGTGGAGGAAGTTTGTCTGCGTTTTTGTGATTCTGTGCTGGACTTACCTTTGATTAATTTTCCCGCCGCCATACTACTGAGACATGCCGTCAGGTACATGTAGGAAAGCTAATGTGACCGCCTCTTCAGGTGATTCTGACACGCCAAAAACTCTTCCATTGCGACGTTGTAATAGTGAAAGTGACATGTGAAATACGGGTTCCAACTTAAAAGGGCCCTGGGAGTTGTCACTCGCTGGTATATCGCCACCTTTTTAAAGGTTTGCGATCCGATTCCATTCGCCCAAATGACTTTTTGGAAATCTTGAAGGACCCAGGTGTAATAGAAGCTTTCCAGGTTATCATAAAAACCGTAGTTGCTGATACAGTGAAGCAAGAAATAGAACCTGTGATTCAGAGACCTGAAAAATTGGAGAATGAAGTAGTGTGTCAAAGGCCAGTCATAGTTGAGAAAACTACAGAGCTTATTGTGGTCGTAAACAGGTGTGACCTATTGGAAAAACAGTAGCCTAATTGGAGAAGGCAAAAGAAGTGAAAGATAAGGAAATGCGTGAGTTGTTCCTGCCTCTCGATGCCCCAGAGCAATGTGGGCGCAGGCATAGTCTGCAATTCTTTGGGATCAATGAAAGCAAAAACGAGGATACGGATCAGATTTTATTGGATGTGGTAAAAAATAAGCTTAGAGTCGACCCCCCAGCTACAAGATATACCACGATCTCACCGAGTGCAGCGACCAGGACCAAATAGGGCCATTATTGTCAGATTTCTTAGTTACTGCACCAGAGCCAGAGTTTAGAGGGCAAAAAGCAAACTTAAAGGCACGAACATCTTTATCAGTGAAGATCTGACAAAATTTCGCAACAAACTAGCCTATTTGGCCCGGTGTCAACGAATATTTGGGCCCCCGAACAGATGGGCCCCTGGGGCCATCCGTTCGCCCAACAGATAGACCCCGGGCCCAAATATTCGGGCCCCTGGGGGCCAAAACATTCTGGAATATTTGGGCCCGTTCCGAATATTTGGGCCCTCTTTCATATCTGATTTTTGTTACACTTCATGAGACATCATAACTACAGTTGTAACATTGATGATGTTAAAAGTGCAAAATAGCAAAATTGGTCACGTTACAGTAGACTAAAGGTAAAAGGTGCCGGTGACAGCATTTTGTCAGCTCAGCATGAGAATCGATTCAGCGCAAAATGTAAAAACGTAGGCCTGAATAATGTTAATGGCATTATAATTGTTGCGGAATTATGACCCGAAGACTCGATCCTAAGTCGACTTTCTCATAAAAATGGGAAATTTAACTTTGATGCAAGTATATGTACGTTCGGGATCCGAGTATGAAAGTTTTAATCGGGCAAGTTATTTTCATGAATAGCTGACCTTACCCAAACTACATGGACAGGTACTTCCGTAAAATAACTATAAATGACTTTTAGTGTCCAGTTATGTAGATAGGGGCGGAAGGGGGGGGTTGATTCCCAAATG
This sequence comes from Hermodice carunculata, assembly GCA_964020975.1. NCBI lineage: Eukaryota > Metazoa > Annelida > Polychaeta > Eunicida > Amphinomidae > Hermodice > Hermodice carunculata. Next base: position 45,020,718 of record OZ026613.1, read on the forward strand.
TTTCGGCCACTTGACCCCTAAACAGTATTTAAGTGCCTCGATCTAAGCGCCTCGAGGTGGATATCAATGGGAAAGGGGCCCTTTTGGTATCTAAATGCATTCAGTGGATCTTGAATATTTGGGCCCCCTATTTGAAAGTAAATGTCTTGCAGTGGATATAAATGGGGAGTGGGGCCTTTGGTTTCAGAATATTTGGCCCCCCTATTTGTACCAAAGGGCCCCCTCCCCATTTATATCCACTTTAAGACACAAACAAATAAGGGTCCCAATATTCTGGAACCAAAAGACCTCCTCCCCATTTATATCCACTGCAAGGCATTTACTTACAAAGGGGGCCCAAATATTTTGGAACCAAAGGGCCCCCTCCCATTTACATCTACTTCAAGACACAAACACATAGGGGGGCCAAATATTCTGGAACCAAATGGCCCCTTCCCCATTTATATCCACTTAAAGACGCATACAAAAGAGGAAATCAGCTTAAAACCCACATCCTTGATTCCAATCCAGAATATTTAGGTACTCCCAGTATGAAGGAACTTTCTTCTTTTAAAAATCTGGTGTTTTATTGTATTTGTTCATTCATTTCAAGAGCTAGATATGTGTCTCCAGAAATGCAGACAACAAGGAATCAGGGAGAAATGGAGACTCCTGAATCTATACATGTGGGGGTAGATTTGTGCTAAAATATGTGTTGCATTAAAAAAAAATTGGTGTATAGTTTGAGGGATTGTGAGATGATTCCCACAAGCTATATACACCCACATTACATGTAAAATACACCAATATATACATGTATAGCGGCAAACATTAACACCTGCAAATGTATTCAATTGTTTGATTACATTTATTTTCCAAAATAATAGCAAATTCTTTCAAAGATATTTCTTTTGGAGTTTGTAAAATATCATACAGGATGTATATATAGAGTGTATTGGGCCCAAACTAATGGCCAGTTGCGCACGTCTTGTTCAAGCTGCGATCAAGGTGATCACAACTTAACCATTGGTTAAGCAGAGGTTACCTGTTGCAGAAGTCGTGGTCAAAGTTGATAAAGATTGTAAGCTGTGGTTCACTATGATCTGGGGTCGGGGGATGTTATAAGCCATGGTTAACACATTTGTGAGCTCTTATTTGTGGCATTTTCCTGTGTAGGAAGGTCAAAATGGAGAAATACCTGAATCAGCTAGAGCAAATTGAAGTTGTTGAAGTTGTTTTAAGGAATGAACCTGCTAGTCGGGATAGAAGTAACCCTTTTGAACAATATTCTGAAGAGGAATTAGATATTGTCTAAAGAAAACAGCAGTAATGATTTTACTGCAAAGCCTAGGTGACAGGCTAGACGAAGTTCAGATTTCTCTAGCAGTTTTTTAGTTGGTCTTTGGTGTGTCTATGTACACCATCCCTGGTATTGAAAGTTTCTGTTATGGTATCCCAGGCCTCCTCTTTTTGGCAATCATTCTGCCATCATTGTGTTTATCTTCCGCTATCCCCTTCTTGTTTTCAACAAGTTCTAATATACCATAATTTCTTTTTCAAGTTCCGAAAAAATTCCCATGGCTTGCAATGACCCGGTAATACAGTGTCTGTGCCCTTTGAATGTGGCAAGAAGAAAAATATGTGAAACTGGTCTGTAATAAAGATTTGTGCTGAGAAACTCTTCCGTGCCCTTGTACATAATGGGGAAGGTATTATTAAACAAAGCACAAGCTGTGATCACAAAATCTGTACTGAGATCACGACATGATTACAGCTCATCTGAGCAATACGTACGCAACTGGTCATAAGTTATTCCAATTTCTATTGGGAGGGGGGAGGCTCAAACGTTCGGCGAATGAATGAGCTCCTGGGGGCCCATCTGTTCGGGGGACCCAAGTATTCTCTGACACCCACAGCTTAAACGTAAGCACGTAATTGACACCTTCACCACTGACGGTAAAGTGCTGGTAAAAGTTCACCCAACCCAGGTAATCCTGCTGTTAAAACCCTGGAGGTCAAGGACGAGATCGATATTGAGAAATTGCGTTCCAAAGCTGGCAACTGACCTGTCCGGGTCACCTGAAACTTTAACTTGACTCTTGCCATTACGCCGGTTCGACCAGGTATCTTCAGGTTACTCTACAAAACATTTCCTTGTGATGTTTTGACTTTTCATGCCAGCCTTTCTGTGATCGCTGAACCCCGACGGTGGATTTACATATATTTGTACTGTGTGACATTATTTTGACTTTTTCAATCCTGTTCACCTACGTATTGTACACGAATACATATTGCAACCTAATTCCACCAGCATGTGTATACAATGTGTTAAATCTTTCTTGCAGCACGACGGATTAACCTTTTTTTCTATACTACCATGTAACTTCTTGCCAAGTGGTATTTCAATTTCCAAGGAGTCTTCAGTGTGTGAGCTCTGGGCTGTGTATTGTATAATGTTTTTGTCGTCAACGTTCCGCCTGGTAGATCATCCACGTAAATACTTGTTTCGACTAATTGCAACTGCAGCGAAAGATAGCGGTGGGTATTGGACCCTTCCCCCCCCCCCCCCCCAGAACAAACAAGGGGAGAATACTTCCAACTGGCCCATTTACAGCAGCTCTTGCAACCAAATTTATTTTTCTACCTACGATACTCCATTCGCAATGTACATTTTTCTCGCATTGGTACCGATGCCATGCAGCACGTTGACAACCTATTTTATTCTATGGCCGCGTGCTAATTGCGTATTTTTTGTGTTTATTATTTTTTTTGTTTCTTATCGTTGGGGCTCCCACCCATATTCGAAACTTAATGGCACATACTGGTCAGTATACTTTTGATGTATGTCATTATCTCATCAGGCGTCCTTGTTTGTGCTTTATTATCATTTGTTTGGGCGCCACTTATGCATGTATCTCTACATGAATGTATATTGTTACGACCTCGGTACATTGTTTAGTACACACTTTCATTCCTCTCTCCCCAAAATGCAATCCCATGTCATTTTCCATTATTTTTACAATGCAGTTCGTACTCAAAGCGTTACGTTTGTCTATATTATAATTGACTTACTGCGCATTATTGTCTATTTCTCAACCAATGGGTAATGCGGTAATGTACAGCACACTGATGAACCACATCATCTGTAACCCAACCTATCATGTTTGCTTCAATCCCTTGTGGTTCGAGTTCATTTCCAAGAAGTACTTATATGAATGTATTAGTCTTTTTCAAGGGAGACTTATTGTATGTTCATGTCTTATCTTAAAATGTTTACACGCAGTTATATCAACCTTAACAGTTACCGTACAATTTAATATATCGAGGTCTTATCATATCGTGTGTCGGAATCTGATCCCACAATGTTATGTATACTTTACGATCATCTGCTTTGGATCGTTGACCGCTTATATCCCCATAGGAATATGTATAGTATTAACAATTTCAAATGTTTGCCTCACGATGGCACATCAGACTTGGCTGACCGTTACTACACACGACATACATGTAATAATTTACAACAAGCTGATAAAGTTCGTTCATTTTATATTTACCTGCCGTGTCTGCCATAGCCCTCTTTGGTTCAAATATATGTTAATTATGCATTTCATTTTCGGTACTTTCTTAAGAATACTTCGGTTTTTGATAAGGGTTATCACTGTGTAAGTGTATGATCTTTTTACTCATGCTTACGTGTATAACTTGTGCACAGCCGCCCCAGATTGCATACCCGATCTATTTTTTACATGCCTTGATATCTACCTTCCATAAGTTTTATTCTATGTATGGCTTGTCGGCACGTTTAACAATATCTTCTGCCGTTCCCATAGACAAAGACTACTCGTAATACACATATATAATTCAATCTTATTTAGGAGACGCTCAAATGTGGACGTCTATTTATTATCAATTACCCTATTTGTAATTTTAGTGGCTGGAGATATTCATCTAAATCCTGGACCAACTGATGATTTGCGTGATATTACTCTCTGTCATCTTAATATTCGAAGTTTCTCCCAAGACAAAGTAAGGTGCATCCGTGCCGATATTGCCCAGCATTAGGATCTTATAGCTTTGTCCGAAACTTTTTAACAGACAGTACACCCGACCACGACCTTGCTTTATCTAACGTTTCAGACATTTTAGGCTAGCTTGTTTTCTGTTAGGTTAAATCCCTAGGGGCTATCGGTAGCAAGTAGCGGCCAACGACAGTTACAAGCTTGCCTCATTGTACTTGATATCTGGTTAATATTTTCATTGCATTCTCTTGACTTAAATACAAGTTACTTTCATTCTTTTCTGACTTGCCCTACAATTTTACTGTTCATATCCAAAGATTATTAGAAAGTTTGGCCAGAATAATTTACGGTTTTTAGACCTGTCTGTTCTGCTACTTAACTTTATCTTTTGGCATCTTTCTGTTTTAATATTCACTTTCAGACATTTTAGGCTTACATGTTTTCTGTCAGGTTAAACCCCCCTGGGGCTATCGGTAGCAAGCAGCGGCTTACGACAGTTACATGTTTGCCTAATTGTACTTAAAATCCTGTAAAGAAAAATTGTTTTGATAACATATTTTTGGCATAAATGCTAATCAATTTCATTCTTTCCTGACATGCCTAAATGCACATTTACTTAATATAAAAAATACTCAAAATTGACAGTATTTTCTCAAATGTCACAAACCTGGCACATTACGTTGATGCATTGACTCAGGGTTGGCAGTGAAATAGAGCGTAATTGTTTGAGGAGTAGGTGTCATCATGGAGTTTGTTTTACATTTCTGGTGCAGGATGTACATTGTTGCAGTCCTTGTTAGGATTTCCCTTGGTTTATACAGGTGGTCTACTGCAACTGTTTATTTTACAATCACTGGGACTGAATATAATGCCCCAGCTTGTTCTACTGAGATAAACACTGGCGGATGGTTTTACTAGGTTAAGCTAACCAGCTAGAAAGGGGTCATATTGGTTCAGGGGTAAGTCAAATTGTTCTTATCTGAACCTGTACTATACAAATTTATTAATTATGGTTTGTTTGACAGGTATTCTTCTTTCATAATGAAGCTCTGCATTTATAAGCAAAACTTCACGTATTTAGCTAATTCATCATTTGCCACGTTCATATTTATTCATTATTATGACGGTTGTCTTTGTTGAATATTTAGCTTAGACAAGGAGCCGCTACGCAGAGAAACATGTACGGGTAAAAGGCTCCGAAACATGTTGAGTAGTTACCCGCTGAAGACCCTTTAATTTGTTTGGGCTAAAACAGCCTATTTCAAAATTTTACAGAGGAACGTGTGCAATATGGACAATAGTACTTCTATATGTATATAGGTGAGACAGGGACAGGTTAGCTTATGGAGCGTAAAGAGTTCGGACTGCGGAATAGGGTAATGACTACTAGGAAGTGGTTTTGGACAAAAAGACACAAATACAATACTATAATTCGGAGAGATCGCCCTAATGGAATGGGAGGGGGTGTTGGTTTGTATGGCTCACAACAACTTCTGTGCTCCCGACGTCATGACTTGGAAAGCCCTGATATCGAACTATTGTTGCTTGAAATACATCTTCACAATAATAAATTCTTATTGGGGGTTGTCTACAGACCTCCTAACTCCCCAGCGTCTTACTGGGACAAGCTACAAACAAATCTTGACCATGTAAAGACTGTTCGTACTCACAATATTATTATAATTGGCGACCTCAATGCCGACTTTTCAACAGCTCCAGGGAAAAAACTTGAATATTTCTGTACGACCAATTTTCTTGTACCTCATATTCAAGAACCCACCCGCATAACTAGTAATAGCTCCAGCTGCTTAGACCAAATTATCTCCAACATTCCAAATTACATCCATGAATAAGCATCCTGTCACCGATTTCTAACTGCGACTCTAATATTGTATCCGCAAACATTTTGGTTCGGCGTAAAAAGGAACCCGTCTATAAAAGATTAATCTGGGAGTATGATAAAGCAAATTTTGATTATTTTCTTGACTATTTAAGTATAATTCAGTGGGACAATTTCTTTTTATCTAATGACGTAAACGAATGTTGTATTTCTTGGACTGAATTTTTTTTTTGTGCGCTAAAGAATGTATTCCAAACAAAGAAGTCTCAATCCGTCCTGTGACCTTCCATGGTACTCTTCATTCCTTCAATGTGAAAAGCACAGGGTCATGCGCGCTTACACTAAAGCCAAAAATAACAAAAACGGACCCCATAGTCATGAATTGTGGGTTACTTTTAACCGACTTGGTAACCAATACCAGGATAATTTAAATAAAGCTGAACAACAACAACACAAAAACAACAAACTAAGCAACTCTTTAAAAAATCCCCAAAAGAAAATCAAAGCATGGTGGAAGACTGTAAAACATTTTCTAAATAGGAATCGCTTTCAGACTATACCCTCTTTATTATGTGCAAGTAGGTATGTAACTAATAATTTATTTAAAGCCGAGGCATTTAATTCTTTTTTTCTTAAACCAAAGTAATATCGATACTTCTACAGCTCATAACCCTCTACGTCCTACGCATCCTACAAATACTATTGATAATTTAAATATTTGCGAAAATGAAGTTTTGGATATTCTTGAAAGCCTGATTACCTCCAAAGCAACAGGTCCGGACGAAATAAGTACTAGACTCTTGAAAAAAGCAGCTCTGTCCATTTCCAAACCTCTCACAAAGCTATTGAACGTGTCTCTTAATCAAAAACATTTCCCATCAATTTGGAAAGAGGCCCATTCGACACCATTACATAAAAAAGGAGAAGAAAATCCGCGCAACAACTACCGGCCCATATCTCTTTTGAGTTGCGCGGGCCAAATTATGGAAAGAGTTAGATTCAAACGTGTTCAACTTTTTTCGAGATAATTTGGTAATATCTGCAAACCAATCCGGGTTTATGCCTGGGGACTCTACCGTCAACCAGTTAATTTCTCGTTACCACGAATTATGTTTGGCTGTCGATCAACAAAGAGAAGTAAGAATTGTTTTCCTTGACATAAGCAAAGCTTTTGATAAAGTTTGGCATAAGGGTATCTTGTATAAATTAGAGAAAAGTGGTGTTATCGGAAACTTACTGTCTTGTTTGAAGATTATCTTCATAACGCGTAGTTATTCATGGTCAATCTTCTAGTTGGGGAACCATTGCTGCTGGTGAGCCCTAAGGGTCAGTCCTAGGACCCCTTCTCTTCCTAATTTATATCAACGATATTGTTAACGTTGTAAATTCTAACGTCAAGCTTTTTGCGGATGATACATCCACTTTCCTTGCTTTTGACGACCCTGTTCACGCCGGCACCATTCTTAGACTTAGCCTTCTGGGACGAATGGTCTAAAAATGGTTAGTCTCCTTCAATGTCCTTAAAATGGACACTTTGCTCATTTCTCTGAAGAGGCAGACTCCTGACCACCCACCGCTCATTTTGCCGGGGCATCAGTTAGTTAACGTACCTGAACTTAAGCACTTAGGTCTCACTCTGAAATCTGATCTAAAATGGAACGCTTATATAAAACAAATTGCCACCAAGGCCTCCAAACAGGAAAACATAATGGAAGTCTTTACAGCAACGCTTAGATCGAGAAACGCTAGAGACAAACTATTTCTCCTTTATACGGCCCATTCTTGAATACGGCAGCGTAGTCTGGGATGTCTGGAACTTACAATTGACTGCGGCCCGTATTGTAACGGGAGCAATGCGAACTACAGTTAGTGCAAAATTGTACGAAGAAACTGGTTGGGAGACTTTGTCCAAGCGTAGGGAGCTATCCAAACTTGCCATGATGTTTAAAATAGTTAACAGATTAACGCCTAGTTATTTATATGCGGCTCTTCCAAATCTCCCAGCTCCCGATGAAACTCATCCCTATAACACCAGGAGACAGTTCGATATAGGCAGATGTCCCGCCTTTCTTCCTTTCCAAACTCGATTAACACTGTTTGATAAATCCTTTTTTTCCTTCTGCGATTAAGTTATGGAATCTGTTACCACGAGCTATACGAAATTTACCGACTTTGGGCCAGTTCAAAAAGAGTATTTCAAGCCCCAAAACATGTCCCGTGAAATATCCCAAACTTTTGAATATGGGCAAGAGATATTTATCGATTTTACATGCCAGGTTGCGTATGGGCCGCAGTCAATTTAACGAACACCTTTTCCAAATAGGAATAAAGGAGTCTCCACCCTGTTTGTGTAGCGCTGCTAGCGAAAGTATCTGGCACTACTTCTTCACATGTCCCCGATATGTTACCATACGCGATATTCTGCATCTGTCTATTAATTCTGTTTCTGCATCATTCTGTCTTAATACAATTCTGTTTGGCGATTGTGACTGCAACCTTGAGAAAAATATTACTATATTCTTATCAGTGCAAGGATTCATAGAAAGAAGCAACCGTTTCGATGTCGAACCAATATATTTGTGATACCTCAACTATACTGTCATTAATACTTTGACACTTGTGAAAGTGGATACAACTGTATTTTTTTCTTATGTATGTATGTATGTATGTATGTATGTATGTATGTATGTGTGTGTGTGTGTGTGTGTGTGTGTGTGTGTGTGTATGTAGCCAGTTGATGTTTGGTGCAAGCCCCGCTGGCAGTGCCTTGTGTTAGTGGCGTCCACCTCTTCGCTGTTTTTGCCTCTGCTACGCCTCTTCTCGAGTCCATCACTTGTCAGCATGGGCGACGGTGATTGGTCGGCTGCGAGCTGCCAACAGCCACCGACGTCCGTGCTTCACTCGACGAGTGCCGGCGCAGAGGATGTGCTGTAACGTCCGTCCTGTGAACTTGTCTTTTTCCACAACAGGGATTTATATAGGGCTACGTCCTCCTTCCCAATTGTAATTCTCCGAATACAATATGTTTAAACCAAGAGACCTGAATAGAAGGGGCAATTCCTGACCTTTCTTTACATGATCTGGATAACTATCATGTATTCCCTTAGGGACCACATATAGCTCCCATGGAGGTTTATTGATTTATCTTTATGCGAATTTTCAGTACGAAATCAGAGACTCGCCTAACAATTTATGGGAAGGTCTATTTGTCGATGTTTCTGGAAATGGTTTAAAGCATAAAGTTACATTGTGCAACATTTACAGACGACCCTGTGACAGAAGGTTACATTGTGCAACATTTATAGACGCCCCTGTGATAGAAACGATGAAATTGGCGCTCTTCATAAATGTTCTTGCTCCAATTATGTCCACTCTATCGCACGAAAAATATAATTAATTCATTTTTGGGGATTTTGATTTTGATCTGATAAAGACCAACACAAGAGAAAAATACTCGGAGTTTCTTGACTTAATGATAATTTCAGATTTTTTTGCCTAAAGTAACCTTACCCACCCGCTTTTCCGACAGAAACGTAACTCTGATTGATAATGTTTACTGCAGCAATTCTCGTTCAATGAAATCTTCCCCATCAAATATTATACTAATACAACTGTCAGATCACTGACCGTGCTTCACGTGTCTTGCCCAAAATTTAAATCAAAACGGTCCCTCTTAAATTTGTGAAAGTTGGAACCAACGATGAAAAGTACATGACATATTTTTTTGTATTGAAATTACAAAAATGAAATATTTTTCAGTAAATTAACCAATGTCTGAATATCAAGTCCAAATCAAACTATGGTATACTAGAAAATATAATTGGCAAGGTTAAAGTAAAGCTTAGCGCTCTCCCTGGATAACGTCTGGTATCTTACGATCCATTAAATTCCGCGATGACCTCTGCAAAGAACTCAAGTGTACAATTAAAGATACGTTAATATATCTTACTGGGGAACAAAATCTCAAAGTTTATAATAGCATTCTAGATAGAAATATGCGCCAAGCAAAATTAGCCTACTATTATTGCGAGTTTCTAAAATTGAAGCGTGGCACTCGTAAAACGTGAGATTGTATAAAATCAGCAATAAATGTCAATGAAAATAAAACAGTTTTCGCTCAATTCTTCATTATCGACAATTTAAAGATAACTAACAAAAAGGAAATAGCTGAACGCTTTAACACTTTCTTCACAAACATTGGATCGACTCTAGCCAGAAACATAAACTCATCAAATTCTCCTCACTTTACTACTTTCTTCAAAACTATTGTCATCATACTTTTACCTTCGAGCAAACATCACAAATTGATGCCTCCAAAGTAATACAAAATTTTAAATCTAAATCAAGCACAGGGCTTGATCAAATTTCCATGAAACTTCTTGAACATATCAACTCCCTTATTTCACACCATTGGCCCTGATCATAAACCAATCCCTAATACCGGAATTTTCCCTGACAAACTGGAAATTCCCAAGGTGTTGCCTAGTTACAAAAAAATGACAATACGCTGTTGAATAATTACAGATCAAATTTCTCTCCTTTCAACCTTTTAAAATTTTTCGAAAAAATAGTGTAGCGTCAAATGTATTTTTGCTTAACTTCACACAAAAAAATATTTCACAAAAGTCAACATTGTTTTTAAAAAAGATGCACTCAACAGGAACAGTTGCCGTAGAGTTTATGGACAGAAATTTACAAATTTTGTGGTCCAGAAAAATACCCATTGCTTTCTATCTCGACCTATCAAAAGTCTTTGATGCTTTAGACAACAATATTCTTCTTCATACACTCCATTATTACGGGGTCAATGGCACTCCACTTAACTGGTTTCAGAGCTATCTAAAAATATTATGTTAATAACTCCAATTTGATGACGCTCAATCTTAACTGTTGAACATAAGTACTGGGCTGTCTCAAGGATCAATCATAAGACCCCTGCTCTTCATAATTTACGTAAATGACATGCTATTGACCTCCCCTAAGTTCGTTCAATTCTCTATGCCGCCGACACAACGTTGATTAATTCCGTTTGCTCTTTTCACTTGAATAAAAATGACCTAAACCATGATAGTGTCGCAAATAATATTGACTTCGAGCTTAATAAAGTATGTGACTGGTTAGCTGCAAATAAACTCTCCTTAAATATGTCTAAAACTAAATACACATTTTTTCTTTTCCCCCCAGGTAAGATGAACATAAACATTAACTTGACAATAGCAGACCCAACTATTGAATGGAGCGGCGACTTTCACTCTTTAGGACCACGAATTCAAGAAATTTACTTTGGAGTGCCCATAATACTGAAATAGCGAATAGATTATCCAGAATAATAGGAATACTAAAACGAATACACAACTTACTATATATCCAAGCACTTATAACCATATATAATTCCCTTTTCCTACCTCATATTAATTATGCCATTCTAATATGGGGCTACCATGCGACCGGATTGCCAAATTACAAATGGAAGCAATATGTCTTATTTCCTCTGTAAATTTCAATGCTCACACCGAACATCTTTTCAAAATATTAATGATACTTCTGGTTAAGATCTAATTTAGCAAAAAGCGCCCAACTTCTATTTTCGTTATTGTAAAAACGAACTTATAAATTATTTTCAGAATATGTTTTCAGTCCTTCACTTCGCCGACACATACCCCAGCCGCCACCTTAATGCCCCCTGTTATGCCACCCCTTCACACTCTTCGGTTCAAAAATTTCACTCGCTTTAACATGCCAAAAATACTCAAAATCACACCCGAAAATATAATAGCAAAAATTAATACCCATTCATATTCTACTTTCTCGAAAATACTAAACTTTTCTTCATCATTAAATATTCCGAAAGTTGTGCTGTTGCAGATTGTTATTATTGCAATCGTTAAATAGTCTACTCTGTGAAAAATCCCTTATGTAGTTATATTCCGAATGTTGATATAGATACACGCTGTTTATTTACCATCTTCTCCATATACTCGCTGTCTGTTGTCCGATCGGGGTGGACTGGTCGTGCGCAGTGGTCACCCTGTGCTGCGCGAGTGGCTTCGCTTTCGGAGCCCCTCGTGCGGTGCATGGGCCGTTGTCGCGCTGGTGTGCGGTTGGTCCGTTTCCGGTTTGGTCACAGACAGTGATAATTCCCAGCTTGTTGCAAATTGCTCGGTCCATTAAAGGTAGCCCCCCAACGATGGCGGATTTTACACAGGTGGGGGTACCCTGGCGTACAATGACATTCTGTTTCTTTGTGTTTAACTATATATTTGCAAGTACTGATGTACAACACATTTTCCTTGTACTGTCATATATATATATATATATATAGTACTCATCATTTGTTTCGCAAAATAAAACTGAGTCTGAGTCTGAGATATACGAGGCATCCTTAACAGTAATTTATTGTAAACTAATCGGAATGCATTAACCACCGCTGGCTGCACAGACTAAATTCCATGCAAATTTCACTCCACGCCGTCTGCTCTCCCACTGAAAGGATGCTGTTTTTACATACAGAGTTACAAAAAGACACCCCCCCCCAAAAAAAACAATGGTCTCACGTTGTTGCCATGGTAACTATCAGAAGTAAAATTACGGGCAATATCCACCACTGATCAAGATGATAACGTACAACTTTTTGACTTGTACATTTCTACGGGGAAGAGCCCCCGCGGTTTCATCACTTTTGCTGTATGTACCAGACAGACTCACAAATTACTAATAATACGAAACAAACAAGAGTCTTTTGGAAAACATATGTATAAATTTCTTACTCGGTCATCTTAGTTGACAATGTCATGACCTTTACTGAGGGTCTTGAAAAATTCACAGTGCACAGAATGGCAGACCGGGAACAGATGTATTGTATTGAAATATTGCTAGCCCCATTAAAAAATCCCGTTTCCAAGGGTAATAAAATGACAGCAGTTATGTGATATAGACAGATGTGACCAAAGACGAATATTCATCACTACACACAGATGCGCTGCAGGGTATGAACAATGAAACCTGTTCCTATTTCTACGCTCTACTCGATTGCTTAATATACACAGTAATATAGTAATATTTTTATTCTAGTCTCACATGCTGTACATTACATTAAAAGCATTGAACAATATTACAATATAAATATACAATATGGGGAGCAGCCACTCTATGTCAGCGTTATAAGAGACTGTTGAAACATGCCGAAGTGTCCATGTATAAGGAAAAGGAAGTGTATACAGGCATATGTGAGAAAAAAAACTTTTCGGTTTTGCTTATTTATTGAATTTCGATCTGATTTTGGACAAAACTCTGGGTTTCATGCACAAAAATGAGGATTTAGGTACACAACCCTAGATTTTGAGCACCGAACCGACTGTTTTTAGAGTTAAGACTCTAAGTTTTAATCACAAAACCTCCATTTTGCAAAAAAAAAAAAAAAAAAAAAAGAAAGAAAAAAAAAGAAAAAAAAAAGAAGAAAAGAAACCTTGGATTTTGTACAACTCTGGAAAAAACAGGCAAAAATCCAAGGTTTTGTATTTACAAAACCTTTGATATTGTAAACTGTGAAACAACAGAACAAAACCCTGGGTTTTGTGACGTCACAAATCCCTGTGTACAGAAAAAGTGCAATACCCAGGATTTTGTAACTAACCAGTCGTGACACCTGCAGGTGACGGGATTTCCACCCAACCAGCCACATGTTGCTGTCGCTATGCTAGACATAAAAACTACAAATTATGCCATTCTGAAGGGAACTTTACACTTGGAAAACATACTACTACTTTTTTTACTATACCTGGATCACCTAAGCTGATCGGCAAGTACTTCCTCATCTTCGCAAGTGCTCTTAGTGACTTCTCGTTTTGTCAAGGTACTTCTGGGAGCTACACTATTGCCCACAGGTAATTCCAGGTTCCCGCAAACTGTTTCGAGAATAAAGATGGCACCCTCCTGGTTGTGTGGAAATTCTTAACATTACTCCTGGGTTAAATCCATAGGATTCCTGTATCAGTAATGACTTCATAATCTTCTATTTGTATCATTTTAGGGGCCATTTACACCCAGATACTATTGCAAATATCTTATGACTACTTCCACTGCGACAACTTTGGGAACGAAAATAAGGTCAGACCTCCGAGAAACTTTCAGCTGTACCATTCATACGGCCCTTTACACCCAGATTTCAACCTCGGATTCAATGTGTGGACGCCCTGCACAGGAAAATAAAGTCGTAGATCTTGCTGCCTAGTGAATCTTGGATTACAAAGTGTACCATTACATATCATTTTACAAGCACCATGAGGCCTACATCGACTGTTGTCTGTATTTTTGCTCAATTCTGCTGCTTGCAGCGTGGCTATGGACCTGTCTATTTACCAGATGATTTTCAAAGGTTTCATGACCCAGTAGGTCAAGCAATTACTTCTTGCCACTATACTTCTGTGAGTAGACCCAATTGTGGACTCACTACTCTGGTGAGCTTCTGCTAATATGTGAATACTCTGGTTACAAAACATAAACAATCGTGGGGACGACCTTCCGCTGAAGTTAGGCATTACAGTGTTTGGGCTACAACGTTTAACACCACACTTCCTCTTCTTATTAGTGGAACCATTAAGCTAAATCCAGGACTTAATAGCTCGGGAGGAAGACAGCCTAAACATCCTTGTACAGTTTGTTCCAAAGGTGTTATCAGCACTAGCAAAGCTGTGGACTGTGACATATGCCATAGGTGAACACACATTAGATGCACTTATACTATTACAAGGGAGGACTATGATCGTGCACTAATCAATGAGCTTGACTTACACTATATATGTCCCACCTTCATTATGGACAACTTGCCATTTTCTCAGTGTGACCGTATAGAATCTTTAAATGGTGGATCCCATAACATATCTTATTTTTCAGAGAATGAGAAACCTTTATCTCATGTAGATACCTGTTGTACCTCCGATACTTGAACTGCTGGCCACTTTGACTGTTTTAAGCAAAGAGGGGTGCATTTTATATATATCAATATTTGCAGTCTAATCCCAAGTATTGATGAGATTGGTTTACTTCCTACTCAGACAAATGCTTCTGTCTTAGCTATTAGCGAGACTTGGTTGGACGAGTCAGTGGCCGACAGCGAGATGCATATTCCTGGTTACTTGACCGAGCGTCGGATAGAAACAGAAATGGAGGTGGAGTGTGTCTGTACATTAAAGACAATATAGCATTCAACCACCGACGAGATTTATGTCATGATGGTTAGAGACTGTCTTTATGGACTTACTCTTTCCTAAATATAAGCCCATTTTAGTTTGTGTTTGCTACAGACCTCCAAAAGATCATAGTTTCTATAACAATTTGGAAGACACTTTCTTAAATTCATGCAGAAAGAGACTTACATTCTAGGTGATTTCAATACAAACATTTTAGGTCAAGGTAATAATATTTTCAGCCGATATTATGAATTTTTAAGAGTATTTGATTTGAAATAGATCATTATGGACCCAACCAGGTTTACAAAATGTTTTTCAACAATCATTTGTCTCATCATGGTGTCTGACGACCATAAGATCTCACAATCTGGGACTATTCCAGTCTGTCTGAGTGACCATCTTGTTTCGATTTGTATTTGAAAAATCTATAAAGGTCAGTTCAATGGCCGCAAAATAGTACAACTCCGAATTAGGAAAGACTATAATAGAGGTTTGTTCATTGATATTCTGAAAGACAAGGACTGGAATAAGGTTTGCTCTTGCACAGATGTAAACTCAGCCTGGAAATGTTTCAAATCCATTTTTACCGAAGAACTTTTAGACATGGTGGCTCCAATAAAAAGCATTAGAATGAAACACAGGGAGGAATTGTGGTTTGATGGATATCTTGTAACACTAATCAACAAAAGAGACAAGGCCTGGGCATAATTTTGAAAACATCAAGTGAGCTATACAGTGAATACAAGTCTTTGCATAATTTCACACAGCGTGAAATAAAAAAAAGCAAAGCAAAATTATGTAAAAGACCAGATCGAAGAGGACAGTGCCTCCTCAAAAAGGATGTGAAAAACCTTAAAAGACTTGGGCTTACCCTCCAGATTTAAAGCCCCAAACAGTCATATTTGCTTGAAAGACCCAAACTCTACTGAACTTAATTTTTATAGCGCATCTGTTACTGAAAGATTCAATATTTTTTTTTGTAACGTTGCAAAAAAATCTATTGGATAAACAACCTTCCAGATCTTTTGACAAAGAAAGCTTAAATGGCTACTACAAATCAAGAGAAGGTATTCCGAACACTTGGTTTCAAACTGATAACTGTGGAGGAAATACTTATTCTTCTTCAGTCCCTTAACATCTCCAAAGCCACTGGCTGTGACACTGTGACAACATCAGTACCAGATTCCTACGGGAATGTGCCAGCATTATATACAGCCAACTAGCTTACATTTTTAATTCATCACTTAGATTATCTGTTTTTCCCAGAGGAATTTAAAACCTCTCGAGTAGTCTCTTTGTTCACAAAAGGGTACCATAGCTGTGAAAACAATGACAGACCTGTGGCAATTCTACCAATTGTGTCTAAGCTATTGGAGAAAATCGCTTATTCACAACTTCTCTCCTACTTAGACAATAACAACCTTTCATATCATCTGCAATCCGGGTTTAGATCTGCCCTCTCTAGAGATCCAACTTCAATTCATTTGACTGATTTGATACGCTCTAACATGGACAAGGGTCTGTTTACTGGAGTGTAATTATTAGACCTACAAAAAGCGTTTGATACAGTCGATCATAATATTTTACTTCAAAAATTACAGAGGTTGTCCTTGAATCAAAGAGTCTCTTCATGTCTCCATTCATACCTAAATGCTAGGAAACAATTTACATTCATCCATGGTTCAATATGTGGACAATTATTTCACTGCAACCTCAGATGTCCATAACCATAATACAAGATTTTCCACCCATGGTTCAATTTACCTTCAGTCCTCACATCCTAAATATTTGAATAATATCGGATCAAAAATTTGGAATGAAATCTCCCAGCATATCCGTGAATCGAATTGTTTGTTTAGTTTTAAGAAGAGCATCCTTCCATACATTTTCAGTAGTGTTGAATTCTTCTAAACCTCAGGTTTAGAAGCATTCTACTTGATGCTCACTGTTCAATTTGCTTATATTCATCTGGATATTGAAGGGTAATTTTAAATCATTTGCCATATGTCCCTGAGACTCTTTTATTCTACGTATTTATATAAGTATCTTTTATACTTGTTATTTATGCATGTTTTGCGCCTCCATGCCTAAACAAAATATTGTATTCTGACTATGGATTGCCAAATAAAACCTTGAAACCTTAAAACCTTGAAACCTTAAAATTCATCTTGGTAAGACCGAGAGTATTTTGTTAGGGACTAAAAGAAAATTAAAATGCAAAAATTATTTGTCAGTCAAGGTCAAAGATACAATTATGACCATTGGTGACCCATAAGTATTGCCGTGCTCCCAAACTGATCTAGTCATGTGGGTACACTGGACGAAGCCCAGATCATTCAGCAGTTCTTGACAAGATGCCAGGCAATATTGCGTGATTTGCAGCGATACAACACACAGAACGACCTGTCTTTGCTGTGAAATTCGGGAAAGTCACGCAAAATAGGCCTAAGTCACTTTTTTTTTAATTTTGGCATCGAATCACATGATGGAAGTTGTGTTGTGAGTGGTTGGTGTATCTATATGACCAACGTGGCGGTATATTACAAAACCGTGTCTTTTGTGACGTCACAAATCCCTGGGTTTTGCGAATGATTCAAAACCGTGGGATTTGTTACGTCTCAAACCCTTGGGTTTTGTGACTTATGAACAATGCAACTGCAATACCATGAGTTATCATAACGAAACTCAAGGTTTTGCAAATTATCAAGATGACTAAAGAATATTACAGAACTCCTAGTTTTGTGATGCCACAAAACCCAGTGTTTAGCAAATTATTAAGCAAAGCAAACCATGGTTATCATGGCTGAATGCACGGTTCTGAAACACAACCTTGACTTTCGTGAAACGATTGGATAACAAAAGCAAAACCCTGAGTTTTGTGTACAAATCCCTGAATTTTGATTCAAAACCTAGCGTTCTGCAAGCAAAATCCAAGGTTTGGTCTACAAAACCCAGGGTTTTGTGCATATTATTGAACAAAATTAAAACATTACGACACCTGTTTTGTTTTCCTGGGAAGTTTACAAAACCCAGGGATTTCCTAGCAAACCTCAGGGCATTGTTACAAATTCTATCATAATGCTACCCCGTAACCAAGGACCAACCAATGGGAACACAGTATTGCCAGGTTCTAATTCCAGTACACCGACATCCCAGATCCTAACTGATTTTTCAGCCTTTTAGGCGGTTTATCATGATAGAAAAGTGATCCAAACCTTTCATTCTTTAGTGTTGTACTGGCGGCCGGGTCAGGGTACAGGCACAAGCCTCTCGATTGTGGTATTAAGCCTTTAAACTTATGATTTTACGTGCAGTACCCTGAGTTTTGTTTAAAAACTCTAGGTTTTGTGCTACAAAACCCTGGGTTTTGTGATTTATTGAACAGTACAACTTCCATATGCGCCCTCTATTCAAGAATACTGAAAATAAAGCACCACAACGTAACCGTATCAGAGATGACACACATGTCGTCGGCCTCTTGATATAACCTGCTAAGCACCATGCTACGTAAAAATTAAATTTTACACCAGGGAGGACTGGGATAGGGCTCCACGTGTTCTGGGAAAATCTGCGGTTTCAGTTGTGAATTTTAGGTGGTAAAAATAATAAAACAACATCCTGCTTAAGCCACACTGCAGAAAACTGTCATGATGAAAACTATTATGTACCCTGTACAATATAGTCTGATGTAAGGACAGAACATTTTGTAAATTGTCCTGACAAAATCTGTCATTATGTCATTATTGCGACGGAACGCAAAATTATTAGAAGGGAATGGCAGATTATTGCGAGGGAATGAAATAAAATTATTTTTCTTCTATATCCTCTCTGGGGCTCTGCTTTTAGTAAGCCAAGGGACATCAATAAAAAGTTTTTCGTATTGTGAGGGAACGGAATATTATTTCGAGGGAACGCAATAATATTGCAAGGGAACGAAATCATTATTGCGAGCGAACGCAATATTATTGCAAGGGAATGCTAAATTATTGCGAGGGAACCAAATGAAATTATTTTCTTCTATATTCCCTCTGGGGCTATACATTTAGTCAGCCGAGGGACGTAAGTAAAAAGTTTTTCGTATTGTTAGGGAGCGAAATATTTTTTCGAGGGAACGTAATATTATTGCGAGGGAACGAAATCATTTTGCGAGGGAACGAAATAAAATTATTTTTCTTCTATATCCCCTCTGGGGCTCTACATTTAGTCAGCCAAGGGACATAAATAAAAAGTTTTTCGTATTGTGAGGGAACGAAATATTATTTCGAGGGAACGCAATAATATTGCAAGGGAACGAAATCATTATTGCGAGCGAACACAATATTATTGCAAGGGAATGCTAAATTATTGCGAGGGAACCAAATGAAATTATTTTCTTCTATATCCCTTCTAGGGGCTATACATTTAGTCAGCCGAGGGACATAAGTAAAAAGTTTTTCGTATTGTTAGGGAGCGAAATATTTTTTCGAGGGAACGTAATATTATTGCGAGGGAACGAAATCATTTTGCGAGGGAACGAAATGAAATTATTTTTCTTCTATATCCCCTCTGGGGCTCTACATTTAGTCAGCCAAGGGACATAAATAAAAAGTTTTTCGTATTGTGAGGGAACGGAATATTATTTCGAAGGAACGCAATAATATTGCAAGGAACGCAATAATATTGCAAGGGAACGAAATCATTATTGCGAGGGAACGCAATATTATTGCAAGGGACGGCCAGATTATTACGAGGTAACGAAATATAATTACTTTCTTCTATATCTCCTCTGGGGCTCTACATTTAGTCAACCAAGGCGCAGAAGTAAAAAGTTTTTTGTATCGGTAGGGAACAAATATTATTTCGAGGGAGCGCAATTATATTGCAAGGAAACGAAATTATTAGTTCGAGGGAACGAAATAATTTTACGTACTACTCTTCTCCGTACTAATCTGATTGGCCATTCACGTTTTCGTGGTGAGACTTGACATTCGCTTGAAGCTTTAGAAGCCACGGGCACTTGTTTTGTTTTGCTTGTTTGCTGTCAGATGAGCGTATCAAAGTGAGTTGCTATTGTCAGCTGTAAGAATCAAGCAACCTGGTAACGAGGGGGTGAGGGTGGGGGGTGGGGACACATACTGAACATTAGGGTGGGTGTGTGCCTCGGACATTTTTATACAATACCCTATTTTAATCCTACACCAGATGTAAAAAGGTACCCTTTCTCAATCCTGTAATGTATTGAAAGGAGTGCTGCATTATTGCACCTTGGTGCATTTTGGAGACCAACATTCTAATTTTAAACAAGTTTTAGCATATGCTTACTTCCCACAACACCCCCGACCCAAACTTGTTAATTATATCCCATATTTCCGGCCTATAGTCAAGATCTATACATTTGTTTGAAAAATGAATGACATTTAGTTCACTCAAATAATTACCCCTATCCTAATCCAGCTGTGAACATTTTTCGGGCCTTTCCCGCGGCACATACCCAGTAGAATCCTACATGGGAGTACACCCCCCCCCCCCCCCCGGGCCTGTTAAGTGCTGCAGAATCTTTTAATGACACAATTTTGATTTGTGTGTAAAAAAAACAAAAAAATTCGCATTCTTGAGCTAAAGAGGCATATAGCAGGCTGTATGATAATATTCTCTTCATGAAAATATCTTTGAGCCTATACCATGGCTTCTGTCAGAATTTTACCTTCCGTAGTTATTGTTAAGCAAATGGTCATGCTTTTTTTTATTTTCATATATTTTTGCCGTTATGAAGGAAAAATTCAAAGTGTAATTTGGTGTGAAATGTGCGAATTAAGACTTATGATTTTAGACTATTTGGACAATGTACTAGATCTAGTAGCAGTATGAATCATGAAGTCATGGTAACAGGATTCCCTCAGATCTGTTGTGGATATTTAAGCCCATTACTTTAATGAATTTACTCAGATAATACAGGTTTATAACAAACAGCATGAACTTATTCAGCCGGGCAAGCAAATTCTGAAAATGGTTCTTGGAAGGACAGTAAATTTTAAAGAAAAAAACAAAGAAACTCTAGGCCTAACTACCAGGTCTATTACAGTTGGCACCACATGCCAGATACAGTCAGATGTAGTCCCTGCTGCTACAGCACGTAGTAATCACGAGTTCCCATGGCCAGAAACAGTAATTACTCTTAAAGTCTCAAAACATAAAATGATGAGCCGGTTGTAGATGTATTTTTGAGGTCCAAGTGGCCCATTAAGCCGTATTCTGTGTTATTGTCGGATTCATTAATTGATCATCATCATCATCATCCTCATCCTCATCATCATCATCATCATCATCATCATCATCATCATCATTGCAGTGACGTCCGTTGAATTTCCTGAGCACAGACCTAAGTATTGTAGCTACGACTGCTGCTAAGCAGTTTGAACACGCGGTGAGACTAACGCGCCTTCTCCAACTATCTGAATAGATAGATAGATACATAGATAGATAGATGGATGCATGGATGGATAGATAGATATATAGATAGATAGATGAATAAATAAATATGGATGGATGGATAGATAGATAGATAGACAGACAGACAGACAGATAAATAAATAAATAAATAAATAAATAAATAAATAAATAAATAAATAAATGAATTAATATGTAGGCCATTTGTTGCTGTTTGGGAGCATTAACCCTGCGCATACATGCCTTTTGAAATAAAAGCAAGTGCCTCCGGCTGTGCCCAGGTAACAAGTAAACTGACGTCAATGGAAGTTATGCTAAAAGGGGAAGGAACATCCATTTAAAACATGTCTCAACAAATGTATAACTTACCCAAGGCCTAACAAAAATATGTGTGGTTCCGGTAACCCGACTGCACCGTACTGAAAAGGCCCGACCCCAAACAAATTTTATGAAACATAAAATTTAAAAAAAAAACAAAACAAAAAAAACCAAAAAAAAAAAAAAAAAAAAACAAAAACAAAAACAAAAACAAAAAACAAAAACAAACTTATTTCAAGCCGCCCTTCCCTAATGAAAATTGATTGACCCTGGCTGGAAGATTTTATAGAGAAATTATCCGTCGAGTACCTTCATTTTGCAGTAAAGTCAAATCAAACACAGCATTTTATTTTAACTTGCCTGGAGGCTTAACTTGGGCCGGGGAAACAGCATAGCTGCATAGCCATGGTTCTTCAGTGAAACAACATAACACCGATTGTTTGATGATCCTTATCGTAATATTTCGCTAGGTTCCAGGTGTCCGTTCTCCGAGATAGCAGGGCAAACGGATGTTAAAGTATTTTGAAACCATGACTTACTATCTTAACTTTAATCTACCCGCTCAGATGTGTCTGAAGCAGTTATTGTCGTTCGTTACAAATGCAAATGCGACATGATACTTTGAGCCGGCAGATCACGCATGGTGGTGAGCTATTTTGAACATGGCACAATGCATTGCGGGACAGTCGCACAAAAATCGTTTGATTTGGATATCAAAGTCAATCTCGACCACAGCATTTATCATATCATCATTGATGCTCTGAAATGTTTGCATAATATATACTTTTGGTATCATATGTTATAAACCCCCCAAGATCTTTCCAATACTGTCCTCATTCACAAACCATTGGGTGCTGAATCCACAATTGTCAAAATGGGAGTCAAGTCCGTGGGTTAGATTCTGATTGGGTAGTTTGATGAGGTATATATGTGATCATATAAGTGTTAACAGAAAGTTAATTTGTTGAAGGAATGTAATATAAAATATATAATGTGACTTTTCTAGTGTGAGCATTGCCTAAAAATGAAATTATAATGCCTTGAAATTACCAGTTGTTAATGGTGATGGGCCCCAGAATAGGAATATTGTATCAGACACTGAAGTCGCCCCCCAGGCTATGAATTAGGAAGCAACACATGGCGGACGTATGAAGCGTTCCGCTGCGTCAAAGTTGGAGCTCAGTGGAGAAGGTTGCCCCGATAGTGGATAGGTCCGAAAGTACCGGCAGGTTTTCATATAATTGGTAAATTATGATAAATCATAACGGTATCATTGCAATAAGTTTTTTGCGTCACGTTTATGTAACTTATAAGCTGCTATATTGCTAACTTCGAAAAAAAAAATTAAAACACATTTTTGAAAATATCTTTCTTGATGATGGCCACTTGCTGAAACACACTAATGCGGTTAGTGCAAATTATTTATGTCAATTCTTCCTAACAGAAAAAATAGTTTGTATTCCTACTTTCTGTAAAATGGAGATAGCTGCCGAGCCTGTATGTGTAAAAAAAACAAACAGAAAGGCAAATGATAATATTGAACATGCAACAAGATGTTGAAAATTGGGGATTCTTCCTAAATTTGCCAGCTGTGGAGGGGTAAAAAATAAAATGGATTGCAGTCTCGTTCAAATACTTGATTTGACTAATTGTCATCAGCTGAATAGAGTCTATCAGAGCCAATGAATCTGTCTTAACTAAATATGTTTGCGTGTACCACAGGCCTATGGTTTTATTTGGACTTCCTTTTGTAGACTATCATATACCACAAAGCCAATTACTCAGTATGCATCGGAACAAACCACGACACTCTTTATAGATGTACATATTCCTCGCTTTTACTCCCTGGAATTAACCTATTTTCAGTCAGCTTTAGCCATATGGCCCAAAATACACGTACATTAACGTTCGGACACATTTTTTATGTGAAAACTTGGTCTATTGTACTTCCATTTTCTTGGCCGTAAGGGCCGAAAATGGAAACAAAGTGTATGTAATGACGTCTCCAGATGCGACTGTAACAAAGCAGTCACAACGATTGACTGGTTAGGTACCAGTTGAAAAAACACCTAGACGATGGTACTTTTGAATGTGGCACCTCTTTTCAGTTTCGGAACGGAAATGACATAGTTAACAGCAAGCGAGTCAACCTTGTTTTGAGCATCTATATTTACTCCTGCATGACTAGAAAGTGTATATTCCTGCATGTCACTATAGCTTGTCGCATTGGAACTCACATCACGTGCACTCCAAGTTGAACTGTCAGACCGTTCCATTCTCACAACTGAAGTTAGAGGTGAATGCAATGCTTTCCTTTCAGAGCTCGGTGAATCGTGTAACAATGAATACTCTTTATATTTAGATATTTCTGTAAAATATGCATGTCGTAATTTACTGCCTGATTCTTCTTCCACTATGTGTACTTGATAACTGTCGTCCGAACGTAAAGTCGTATGCAATGTTTTCATCTCAATCATTTCGTACATTAAACAAGGATGGGATTTTGATATTTCTGTACCATTATCAGAATGCGACGTCATGGAGACTACAAAAGTAGAACGTCTCTTTGGTTGTCCAAGGCACCAGTATAAAGTCGAAAAGACCAGAAACGTTACTTTATTGGTTTTGCGTTTAAACCTTTTTCGAAACAACGGATGTCCAATACAATACAAAAACGGATTATATATCGTAGACGCTTTTGCAAATATGCCAGGGATCGCACTGACAAGAGGTGTGATAAGACGTCTATCGCCGAACTGTCCAATCATTGCGATAACCACGTATGGAAACCATGATGCCATGAAGAAAAGCACGACCAAGAAACACGTTCTGGTAACTTTATATTCTCCCATTCTCCTTTTGTACTTGCGTCCATTTACAACTTTGGCACGGAGCCTCGGAGATGTGGACGAAAGTAATTTAAACGTTTGTCTAGCAGTGTAACATATATTTCCGTAACAAAACGTTATAATCATTATGGGCACGAAAAATTCTCCCAAAATCATTGCTAGGAAGAACGACCTATTGGAGGTGCTACGTGTAAGGTAATCAAATGTGCATGACGTTCCTATTCCTTCAGGCAAAAAACGACTCCAACCAATCAACTGAGGGAGTGACCATAGTACAGAGTATAGCCATAGGAATGCGAGCAGTGATATGGATTGCTTGTTCGTAAAGGCAAATGGTATCACGTTTGTTTTTCCAATGGCGAAATATCTATCGGCTGCTATGGCTGTTACACCATTGATGGACGCCAAGCCGAACAACGACCCACAGAATCCATAGAAATCACAACCTGGAAGTAGAAAGAATGTGCAGCTACTTTCACATCTTATCGCTGAACTTGCTTTATAGCAATCTCATCCCAGGGATAAAACGGTCATAAAAGTTGATAACTTTCTCCCCTTACACACACACACACACACACACACACACACACACACACACACACACACACATATATGTATATATATATATATATATATATATATATATATATATATATATATATATATATATATATATATATATAAAATATATATATAGTGATACCTGGCTATTGTGGACACATCTAGGACTGGCAAAAAGTGTCCACAGTTGACAGGTGTCCGCATTATAGAGGTGGAAACAAGGACAGGTTTTACTGTATACATATATAAATATACATACATATATATCACGTTGGTTACACATCTTTACTATTCTTACAAGAAGTATTATAAAAGGCCAACTTATATATAGATAAGATCACTGCTTCTATTTCCTAAGGTTTATTTCTTGCTAAATAATCTTATAAGCAGAGAAAATTCCCTGCTGTGGGCATCTACGGGATTATGGTCAATGTGGTTAAAATGCATTTTTTAAACGAAGTGAAGTACTTATAAATATGCGTCACAATTTTCACTGTGCATTGATCAGTAATAAGAGAGCCTCACAAGGATATAAATGTTGAATATAAATTGCAATTTTCTGGCTCCTAGTTTTAAAGATGGCCACCGGCATGTATATATATTTTGCCTTTGAGTGCAGCCTGGAGGTGATATGTTGACATTTTGCAATCCCTCTGCAGAGTTTGGGGGATTCGTTACGTGCAGTCGATCCCAACAGGTCTGACAAAATGTAAACATGGCGGCAAATGTTAATTAATCTGCATGAAAGTGGACTTACGTCTATTACAAGAGGCTAAACTTACAAAATATACATCCATGTAAAACTACTAATTCGAATGCTCATTGCACACTGTAGAATTGTTAGTGGCACAAAAAAGAAACCAAATATGACCGCAGTATCAAAAACAAAGAAAACAACTGTCATCCCTACGGGCAGCATCACCATGATGTCCATCACCAAGGCCAACACCATCATCACTGTCACCTTTACTTACCTATTTGTTTGAACAGCCAATGCCCATTGAAACTAGATGCGGCATACATTGGAAACTGGGTCAATGTCATAAGGAGGTCACTTGCAGCTAGGCTGACGATGAAAAGATTTCCAGCGCGGCCTAACTTTCCCTCACTACAAAGCAGAAAAAAATAATCGTAAAATAACATTATTGGACTGAAATTACTATACTTTAAAACAATTTTTGTCAATCCTATTGGTAAGAAGAAAACATCACTTTGTTTGTTTATTATCCTTAGGCCTTATATGAGGCCAAAGGGTATTGTCGTCCCCTGCGCCGTCTGTCTGTCTGTCCGCGTGTCTGTCTGTCCGTCCATCTGGTGTTACCAGTATAACTTGAGAAATTTTTGGCATGAGACTTCCAAATTGCGCATAATTGTACAACACTATAAGGCCTAATAAATGTGTAAGCGTGGTTGACCACAACTTGCTTTTCAAGGTCACATAGCGGTTACATATGCAGAGTGACGTTACCGGTCTAGCAAACTGAATTTTACACAAAAGTAGCATCATGGAGTGATATGACCTTCTTTTTAAGGTCCAAATGTCAAGTGCACAATGGTGACACTGCTATAAGTAAGAAGTTTATGAAAAAGACTTCCAAATTGAACACGATTTTGCGCCACTGTAAAACTTCAGTAACCTGGAAGCATGGGTGACCTTGACCTGCTTTTCAAGTTTACAGAGAAGGTTTGGTCAAATGTGGTAACAGGGTGATACCTTTATAAGTTAATGAGGTAGGACTTCCAAATTGCACTAGATTATGCACCACTATGAGGCATTTTTTGAGTTTAACAATGAAAAACGTGAAAAGTAGGTCAAGGTCACACATTGGTCACATGTGGAAAGTGGTGTAACAGCACGAATGCTGCAAAGCCGGCATCTAGCGATCTGAATTTTACACTAAAGAAGTATCATGGAATGATTCAGAAGCCTATTAAAAGTCAAGGTCATATCTCTATATTTGACTTTTTTTAAAGGGTTAAAGGTCAAGTGTTTAATGGTGATACTACTTTAACTAAGAAGTTTTTGAGACATGACTTCCAAATTACACATGATTACGGACCATGATAAAACTTCAGTAACCGGTAATCTTGGGTGACTTTAACCTACGTTTCAAGGTCACAGGGTATGTTTTGCCGAATTTGGTTTGTGTGAGAAAAGAAAAAATTTTGAGATCGGATTTGCATATAACACATGATGATACACCACTATAAGGCATGTTCTATGTTTATGCATTGTTGACCTAGACCTACTTTCCAAGGTCTCACAGTGGATGGCATTACAGCTCTTAATATTGAAAGCCTGAATCTATCAATCTGAACTGTACATTAAAGGAGCTTCATGGAGTGATGCAACCCCTTATTGAAACGCAAGGTCATACATCTACATTTGACCTATTTTTCAGGTCAAAGGTCAAGTGCATAAAGTAGTTCCTGCAATCACGTGGGAGTTTGTTGTGATCTGACGTGATTGAATTGTCACTGCAGTAGCTGAAACCTATTATTCATTCGACAAAGGGGTGTCGGTTGCATCCTTATAGGTATAACATGCAATAGAACATGTAAGTATCCCTGATATTATGGGACACAGATTATGATAACCGATATTATGGGGGCAAAACTCATGATAATATTTACAAAGATTAATTAAAAGATGAAAACATTACTTGCGGCCGAAGGCTACTTAATGCATGCAACGGCATTTTTACGTCTGGCAAGCAGGCCAGGTATTTTGCCTGTAATGTCATCTCCCTTTTGTTTTATGCGAAACTAAAATAGCAACACAATTGCAATCTGAAGGAAAGGATGGAAAATTGTATCATTTGTCGAAACCAACATAAAGTTATGTTTCTCAATATCCCAGCAAATCTGTGAAAACTGGAAGCGGTGTATGATGTACAATAATAACATCAATTCTACTGGAGATGAAACTAATGATTACATTATTCGTTTAATATCTGATAAGACATCAGTGATGTAACAACCATCAAATGTGTCTTTTTTACTTCATTACTGAAAATTTGGCAAAATGTGCCGGTTTGGTCCATTGTCAGGGCCGTCATCTGGAATGGTCAGTAATAGCCCCAGTATCTGCATTGCTGCTGGAAATCTCCACTGAGCCTAATTAATGTTAATATGCGCTTCTGGCGACTGTCTGTGCGAGTTATAAGATCCGTGGACCTGGACACAAGACTGCCTACAACACGCACCTCAAGGCAGTGTATCTACATTATTAGGTAATGCTCGAGCTGGAAAAATTCCCATTATATATTGTACACTAAATTAATTCGTCAAATAATAGTTTACTGAACACTACTCTTGCATATATTTTGCATAGTACCTGTTGAAAGTATCCGTTCCGTACCATCCAATATCAAGTTGGCTGACATATTGATTACTATGAAGTCAGCACCCAATGGTTTGGGAACAAGAGGAGTACTTTTATTTCTTTTTTGTTCCATGAAACGTGATACTATAATAATATATTTTGAAAATATTCCAAATCATCAGAAGTGGTATGATAATATTATATGCATTCATACAGTAAATGTTTTGTTGGACCTAATATTATTATTTACCACCCTTGGCTCAGATGTTTTTTAATTGAATTGGTTCGGTCCGTGTTTCCATGAATTTACTTGGTAGAGGAGAGGTCTTGCAGGATTTATTGGTCCCCTGTAGTAACGTCATACTACACGCGAGCTAAGAATAAAGAAATTCAAAGGAAATTCTGTGATAATATAGTTATTACTTCACGCTGATAAGCGCCTTAACAAACGATGTGTTAAGCCGACGCCTTGACAGCGATAGCGTTCTGTTTGGTTGTGCATCCGAAAATAGTGGTAAGCGTCTGCTGGCAGGTCTTATGATATGATGCGCTATTTAGTATTTTCACGCAAAGGTGTATCAAACATTAAGTGGTTACTGATTGACATGGTAAAACAGAAAGTTCGAGTTTCTTGGAATCAGAACTTCTCTGAAAATTGTTATGTACAAAATGGTATAAGACAGGGTGGCTTTATAAGACCTTTATTTATTGCTATTTATGCTGATGATCTCATTAAACGCCTCCTGACGCATGATATTCTTGCTATTTTGGTCATCTGTTCCCTAGTTTTATTTATTATGCAGATTATACTTATGGAGTTTGTTTTACATCTCTGGTGCAGGATGTCCATTGTTGCAGTACTTGTTAGGATTTTCCTTGGTTTATACAGGTGGTCTAGCTGCAACTGTTTATTTTACAATCACCGGGACTTGATATAATGCCCCAGTTCGTTTCTACTTCAGTTATACACTGGCAGGTGGTTTAACTAGGACAAGCTATTTAGCTAGAAATGGTACATACTGGTTCAGGTGGAAGTAAACATTTTCTTATCTGAATCTGTACTATACAAATTCAGTAATTATGTTTTTTTTGACAGGTATTCTTCTTTCACAATGAAGCTCTGCATTTATAAGCAAAACTTCACGTATTTAGGTAATCCATCATTTGCCACGTTCATATTTATTCATTATTATGTGGGTTGTTTTTGCTGAATATTTAGCTTAGACAAGCCGCATCTACTCACACAGATATGTTCGGGTATAGGCTCCGAAACATAGTCTGAGTAGTTACACGCTGAAGACCCTTTAATTTATTTGGGTTAATACAGCCTATGTCAAAATTCTACAGAAGAACGTGTGAAGTCTGGACAATAGTACTTCCATGGTATATAGGTTAGACAGTGTCAGGTTAGTTTATGGAGAGTAAAGAGTTCGGACTGCGGAATAGGGTAATGACTACTAAGAAGTGGTTCTGCACAAAGGACACAAATACAACAGCTGTCCCATGCCCGAGTATAGAAGAACTGCAGAAAATGCTTAATGTATGTGAAGATTACGGCTTAGCACTTTGATGTCTTGTTGAACGATAAGAAATGTATATGTTTTACAGACAGGAAAGCTATGCTCGACTTCACAGTGTATTTTAACGGTAATCTGCCTGAGTGTACGCCTACTGTAGACCATCAGAGTATTAAGTTAAGTTTATTTGGACGAAAAAGCTGAATTATGTTACAAATATAGATCACCTTCTAGCGCAGTTCAGTGTAAATTACCACTTGTACCGTTGTGAAACCTTAGATCTCGCACATCCATGCATATAGGCCTATCGCGTATTAGCTTCCTGGAACAGAGCGATTAAAAGAAATAACTATCTTCCCAGAATATCCTAGAGTAATATTCTCCCTGGTTTGTCAAGATCCCAACACATAATATATATATATATATATATATATATATATATATATATATATATATATATATATATATATATATATAAAGTTGGTTAGTTTGAGCTCTCAAACTCTCCCACGTGGAGGCGATCCACGGCAGCCCACGCACAGCAGCGATGGTGGGATGCAAGGGTCAAAGTACGAAGCGGTTGTTATATATATAAAAAAAGAGGAAATCAAAAAAGTTGCTGGAAACACTGATTGCGAAAGGCATATTGCTAGGTTTTTCTGAGCGAAAATGTTTCCGCAAAAAGCAAAAGAAAATGCAGAACAAATAAACGATACGGATGCTACCGGGACTGTATATGTCGGTAAAGCATATGCAGTACATTTAATTCAATGATTTGAACATTTCCTTTGATGAACTTGGAAAGCAAAACACGTATGGTTCTTTCTGTGTGCATTATTGCAACCATTTTGCTCAAAATACGTGGGGAAAGCGCCTCTCTATAGTTCATATAGGCCAATACTGAATTTTGCATGGTGGTTCCATGGTACAGGTCACTGTCGATAGGTGAACTTGCCAGTGTACCTGCATGTCTGTTTGTGTTAAAGTACAAACGGTTCAGCGGTCTTCATTAATACCTTTATTAAATGCAAGGGAAAGGGATTCTTTGATACAATAAGCTAAGTTCCCGCTGGGCAACCAGAGTTACCAAATGAACGTGAACAGTTTGCTTGATATGTCCGTATCATATCTGGACCTACATATGCCCTGGGCAAGAAAGATTAAATCTCTTTGCAAAAATAAGGCGTCAAATTATCATTACGCGGCGCTTTATTCATCGTTCTCACAGCAACATATTGAGGCTACTTGTTCTTCTTGACCTTGACCTTGACCTGCATTGTGGTTCCATGGTACAGGTCACTGTCGATAGGTGAACTTGCCAGTGTACCTGCATGTCTGTTTGTGTTAAAGTACAAACGGTTCAGCGGTCTTCATTAATACCTTTATTAAATGCAAGGGAAAGGGATTCTTTGATACAATAAGCTAAGTTCCCGCTGGGCAACCAGAGTTACCAAATGAACGTGAACAGTTTGCTTGGTATGTCCGTATCATATCTGGACCTACATATGCCCCGGGCAAGAAAGATTAAATCTCTTTGCAAAAATAAGGCGTCAAATTATCATTACGCGGCGCTTTATTCATCGTTCTCACAGCAACATATTGAGGCTCCTTGTTCTTCTTGACCTTGACCTTGACCTACATCACAGACCAGTTAATGGCGCAATCAACTTATACAATGGCGCCTACTCTTCTGACCACCTGCATACTATACATTCTTGTCTATTGCGACTGTCTATATGACCATGTGATAACCTGTCTTGTGCGACATGTGGCCGTCATATTAGAGTCACTTGTGTTGCGTAATGCGATGTTTTATGCGTATACACCCATTTCTGCTGGATGATCCTAATCACGGCATAGGCAATTTTAGTGCATGCATTGAGCTAGCTATTGGAAAACAAATTTTGAACTTAAATGGTTTAATTTTGTGCATTTAATCCATTCCATATATTCAAATTAACATCCAGTATGCACGAAAAGACACTCATACGCTACATAAATATGGAGCATACAAAGTTGCAACTCAGTATAAACCATCCCTAGTCTATTGAGATTGCTTTGTAAATATTCTGAGCAAGGTCACAATAGACAGGATCCGCTGTAGTTCATAAACTTGGTTAAAGGCATCCATTGAGCGATATGAATCTTTTATTTGATATCGCTGCTTCGGTTTTAACGTTATTGTGATTATGGGAAGTGGCCATAGTTCTGAGAATACCGGGGTAGCTCTATCACCTGGTTTACGGAGAAAGGTCTGATACCTGATAGGAAAATTGAACCATATTTAGATGGGACACCCATTGAAACACATATATTGGGTATTCCCAGGGCTTTTAAATTATGTGAGGGGTACAATGATAATAAAATATATTAATTTCATTTATAGTAATCAGCAGTAGAAAAGCAATGAAACCCACTTAGTGGATTATGTGCATATCGTAGCATGCACATGACCTGCTACTCGTGTATAGTTCATGCCAAAATTCCATCCGCTAGCAAAACATAAACGTGCTACATGCATGTAAATGTTAAATGGTATGGTTATACAGAGCAGATAGTTAATCATTAATTTACCTTAACTTGGTGGAAAGCTTACATAAAAAACATATTCTTTCGCAGTAAAACATAAAATATTCTACAACGTCAAAACATCTTGTTGCGTAGGAGTCAAGAGAGCAAAATATGGTTTAAGTATAAAATGTACATTGTAAAAATTGACAAATATACAGAATGATAGGGAAATTCGCAGGTATCAAAATACCTGGTGACATTGCTTTTTCTGTTTCCTGTTAACATTTCTTGACGCATGAGATGAGCCAAAGGAATTCAGCCGCCCAGGTGGCGCAACTTAAAATGCGGCCTGTCATCATGGGCACCATCTAAAACTGACATTCGTGAATTAAAAGTAATAGTCATAGACAAAAGGCTTACCGGCAGAAGATCCAGATAACAGCTATGTTTCCAATAGTGGCCACAACACCAAGCATTGTGAGAACCACTCCGATCAAAGTATGAATGTATTCAGCCTGCTTGGGATATTGTCTCCAGTGCGGATGAATAAAAATATGTTGGCTTTCATTGCCGTCCATGTTTTATAATCATCAGATGATGCCCGTTGCTGCCATATGACGATGGAACTGGGTCTGCAATACAAGCAAAAAGCTATTTTGAAGAAGAGACCACATTAAGTTGTTTGATCAATGAGCATGTACTCGAATGCAGATATGTCTTTCGTGCCTCAAACAAAGAGCATATAATATAATAACTTTTACCTTAGGGTTATAGAGACGTGATGTTGTCGACCTAAATGCTATAATGTATCTACTTTTTAACGTACTTGTTTTGGAATGATTAAATCACAACTTACAAAATATAAAAAAAACACTTGGGTGTGATGTGTATGCTGCCTAGCAATATTTGATGCCCGCTGTTTTTCAGGGGATGTCTCCCAGTCTTATGCTTTTAACATTTCAATTTTCATCACTGTTTTACGATCGTTTTTATGCAAAAACAGATGGCTTTGTTTAACAACAACCTATGTCAAGCGATCCAAGGCCCTGCGATGGAGCTTTAAAAGTGACACATTTCTGAATTGGTCAGCCTTTTTACTAAAAGAAATACACAGTGAGGCTGATACCAAAGTCAATAACAAAATACACAACAAAAATTCTTTGATGTACATGTATATCAAATCTTCAATTATATTATTATACATATTACATATACCTCAGCGTACTATTTACGTAACTTTTTCATCGCCAAATAAGATTAAATGACCTTAAGATGAATTCGCTGAAACTTACGGCATTGATTAATAATTAAACAGCCATACAGTGTGAATATATATAGGCCGACCTTAGTAGCAAGTTCATGTTCTTGCAGAACAGCTGCATGCCATTTCCCGATACACATGATGGCACGCTTTCTGGATAACAGTATTCTTTTCTCACGTACATTTCGCATACGTCACTCAGTCACATCGTGGGTGAGCAAATTTTTAAACTTTTGTTATTCGTCGTCTGCTATTAAAGGGCACTCGATATCAAATATTGAATTGCCAGGTTCTTTTATTGTAGATGGTAATTTAACGGTCTCCTTATAATCATACTCACAAATGTTACAAAAGAAAAGAAAGTCTTAATTACGCGAGAAGAAAAACAAGAAAGATTGTAAGAAACAGACCACGACAGAAGGTGATGGCTTTGTCCACTCTTTGTTTTGTTTCTCTGTGCAACGTTGCTGGCTGTATTTTGATACTTATTCCGAGGTAATGCATGTATCTTTCTTAACGGAAACTCGTGACGGGTGACTCGGGACATACGCAATATTATGTTGTAAAGCCTTTGTGTAAATTCATCGAATGAGAAAGAAAAGAACACGAACAACTCCATCATAAACGGAACGAACATAAGTAAAGAGCATAATTTTTAAGGATGAAAAAGGGATTGAAATTCGTTAAAGGTATGAAATTTCATGCGTTGACCTCTTCGGTGGGGATCGCCGGTTTTGCTAGCTTGCAGCACTTTTTCCTAGCTCGCAAAATAGCACTTCATAAAGAAACATAGACGATACATATTTTAGGAACGAGCGTGGTCATGGCAACAACGCCATTATAATGCTGGGTACTTGGCCCCCATTTTCTGCTAAGGGGGCCAATATTGTCAGGCATGGCAAAGCAATATACTTCAGTAAATATATCAAATATCTTTCCCGTAAGAATATACACATTCTGAAGATCACTTTTAGGAACTATTGTTATTAATGAAAAAAGTTGAAATTACGGTCATGTAATTTAAAGTCTCAAATTATGATGTGCTTGGTAATACCAAGGTGTTACTTTTACTGTAGACATCTTCAGGTCACATATTGTGTTAGACATGTTTAGAGTTGCCTGCTTTGTTAATTCTTAAGTCTCTACCTTTTGCTGTATTTGACTTTGTGGTCATTGTTGGGTTGAAATTAATGACCAGGGGTAATTATTTTCTAAACTATTCGATAAACACTCCATTGGCTATGTTGGGCTGTGGGCTGGGCTCTCCGACGCATAGTTATAATGCACTTGGATTGTTTTTGTAATGTTCCAGATTCATAAATATCGCTAAAACGCTCTGCTTTCTTCTGTCGCTGTCGTCTCGGCTGACTAACACCAAGGCAAGGCCGGCCTACCGTGTTTTCTTTGGCGCAGGTGACAAATTCTGGGTTTTGAGTGGTTGGCCCTATGTGTTTTGGAAAAGGCCAGTGTCTGTGGTTGGTGGGGGTTATTTCATAAGTTGAGAAGACCCGGTTTAAACACACCGGTTGCGTTTTTTGGGTGACTGCCTGTCACCGGTAGGTGGTGAAATTTATTTCTTTACATTGGTGTTGGAAGACGTATGTTGATGTTTTGGTAATTCTTAAATCTCTGTCTTTTGCTGTATTTGACTTTGAAGTATTTGAATATGGGTAATATTTTTTTCTCAACTATTTAATAAATATCTCATTAGCTATATTTTTTGTGGACTGCGTTCTCCAACCCATAGTTATAATGGAGATGGTGCGTTTTTGTTATGTTCCCGATTCAAAATTATCATGAAAAACGACGTGGGCCTGCTGATAAAAATCACTCTGTCCAGAAATACGACAAATGTGAAAGAAAAACAAAAAACAAAAAATAAAACAAACAAACAAAAAAACCCAAAACAAACAAACAAACAAACAAACAAAAACATGAAAACGAAGGACTAATTAAAAAAGTAAAGTTTCGTTTCATATAAATCTTGGATACCTACCGGGCAATACGCCCAAAGTGCACCGATGAAAGCTATGGACTTGGAACCTTATATTATCTGAAACAATAGGCATGCTGGTACTCGAATGAAAGGTCCTTTCACAAGGAATACAAATCTGGCATCATTTTTACAATTGACAGCAGTTAATTTTTAGTAGTTCGACTGTAGTCGCAGTTGGCATCGAAACAGTTAAGCAAACAGGTTATCACTATTTGGAAAAAATGCAATTTTGCATTAAAAATTCCCGTATGTCATGAGTTCATGCAGAAATTGAAATAGAAATCTAAATGAAAATTTAAAAATTGCTTTTATATGGTCTACCTTGTTTCAGAAGCTTCCGTTGGCAATTATGTGCACAAAGGCAGCAATTATGAACCAAGACAAACACGTTAAGGGACTTGACGAAAATATTTTAGTAATATCAGTATTAGTAAGTGTACTTACCTCTCGACTACCATTTGCCAAGACTTCTGTGTCTGAGTCGAACAACCATGAAACTAGTTGAGTTTCACTCACTTGATTCTGAAAACCTGATGGTCCCGTGGCGCCATCTCTCAGCTCCTTTGGAACTTGTGACTGCCTGTGCGCATGCTCCCCTTATCATACTTCCTTTTTGGAGATTAGTCAGTTGATGTTAGCAGAAGGAAGAAGTGGGGTTAGTCGAGTGGGCTTTTGTGGTGGTCAAGAGGTAAGTTTACTACATATTAATACTTATATAACTGAAAATATCCCTAATTAGTTATGTAAAGTTACCTCTCTACCACCATTTGCCGATATACAAGCGTATAGTAGAGGGGACTGGCAGCTTGGGGGAAACCATTGGTTTGAGTGAAGAGGTGACGTCTAAAAAAAAAACCTCACAGCTATGGGGAGTTGAGGCTGCCAACAGCTGAATTCGACTGAAACCAGAAACTGTCCTTATCGACCAGCATAGGACCACACTGAATCCCCTGGAACTCACCTGCAAACATGACAGTTGTCTGCCTCATGGGTAGACACTATCAGTTTCAGTTACATCAGACCCGGAGATCTATAAAGACTTAGTGGTTAAACTGGCAGGCACTGGAGAGCTGGGATATGGTTCCTTAGGGCAGTGAAATCCAGAGTCAAACCAGCAACAGGCCAGGACATTAGGACAATTAATGCCTGATACTGGTCTGCGATTAGGTCAATATAGTGCAATGCCATAGGCCCACTAAGAAGTATGCCGACATATAGGCCACATAGAATTTAAACCACAAGAGTACCTTAAACTGAAACACAGTGGCTGCTTTGATAGGAATCTGGAAGGCCTAACGGACGAGCATAGGAACCTAAGCAAGGGAGCCTGTGACACCCCAAAGGCCTACATGCCTTACTCTAGCACTATCATTTTGTGCCAGTTGTGCTCAATGAAGGTCTTAGACGATTGCCATTGGCACTTTGCAGATCCACAGAATGTGAACAACCGTGAGGTTCTGCAAGTTCTGCCAGGGGGCATTAAAGGATCGCACTTCTTGAGCTGTGACTGAGACAAGCTGCAAGGCACCGGGACTTTCCAGCAATTTCTCATAGGCCTTAAGGATCGTCTGCTTAATCCACAGAGAACTTCTGTTTTTGCAAACTTGCTCCTCATGTCAGTTACTCAGAGGTAGGAACAGGGCTGCCCTCTAAGTCCATTGATGCCTGAAAGGTACCAGCAAAGGGTTCGTAAGGGACATAGGGCTCTTTTCTCGAGGGGAAGAGCAGTTTTCATAGCATTGAGGGTAAAACCCCTGAAGGCTGTAGCTGGATCTTGAGCAACTCAGTTCTTTGCCAGAAAGCCCAAGTGAGGCATCAATGTCACCTGGGAGTGGTCAGGTGACCATTGGAGTTGGTCATGAGCATGGATCTTGCTTCTGAAGCAAGTTTTAATGGAAAACAAGCTTTCCACATCCAGTAATAGAGGTGTATCTGCCAAAGGCAACTGAGTGGGACGTGGGAGTCCAATGAGGACAGGGAACCCAATGGGCCTTGTCAGTCATAAAGGCTCTGAGCAGGAACCAGATGCTGAGAAATACGGGACTTGCTAAGGTTCACTATCAGGCAAAAATGTTGGCAAAGTTCTAAAATGGTCTCTGTGTGACACTGCAAATTGAGGCACCAAAGTGCTTTGGTAAGCCAATTGTCCAGATACACATGAATGCAAATGCCTGACCAGTGAAGGTAAGCAGCAACTATCGGTGCAAACCTGGTAAACACCAGCAGTGCCATAGCAAGGCTGAACAGAAGCACCCTGAACTGGTAAACTTGAAAATGTGAACCGCAGACACTTGTGTGAAGTCTGTGTCATTGGCAAGTGGAAGAAGACGTCTTTCTTGAGATCCAGGGACCTTGTCCACCCCATTGGCACAAGGCTGCTGCCACCAATTCGGGGTCTCCATCTGAAAGGATGGAACTTCCAGGAAGGTGTTCAGTGTGGACAGGTCTATGACTGGGTACCATCCTTTGTCCCACTTGGGGACCAGAAAGAGTAGGTTGTAAAAGGTGGGAGTACCTTGATCCTCAACTGGCTCTACGATGCACTTGCTCTGAAGCATCTGAACCACTTTTGGGAATGCGAGGCTTTGGGTTCCACAACATATGGTTCAAAACACTGGGGTTGTCAGCATAACACAGGCGTGTCTTTGACAAAAGGCAGCGTAGAGCCATGTCTCAGGATGTTTAGGATGAACAAGTCGAGTAGGCCATGATAGACTCCCATTGGCAGTAGGTCTGTCAACATCAGGTGTTAGGGTGGCATGGAATTCCTGGAATTTGTCATTGCGTCAAACACCACCTCCATCTGCTCAGCCCATGTGGGGCTAGAGAGGGGAGTTACCAGAGTGCTGGTCTCAGGGATGCCGACAAAGATGTCTGCTGGCCAGAGGGATCCTGCTTGGTCTCCAGGAGACTGATTTCCAGGGCTCAGTGATCTGCTGGGAGGAGGTGTCCTGAGAGATTTCAGTGAGCTCCTAAATCCCATTGCCAAGAGACAGCTCACTCAAGGCAGAAGCAGCAAGCTGCTCAGTTGACAGATTCTGCTTGGAGTCAGCTGCAATGGAAGAAGACAGAGTCTCCGTCAGTAAACATTGTTTCTTAAGAAAGGGAGGCAGCATACCCAGCTCAACTGTAGGGGCCCATGGAACTGCCAACTGCTTGCTTTGGGACAAATCCTCCAAAATTGCAGGAGGGATGGCCAACACTGCTGGTGTAGGATGAGAAAAGCTTCCACCTCGGCCATCATATGTACTGACACCAGTGGGGCCAAAAACCCACTAATGGCAGAAGGTGCCCCCATAGACCTGGGTGTCTTTCCTCTATCTCCTACCAACCTTGGTTTATGAACCAAGCTCTCAAAGCAGGGTGCTCGGGAAGTTTGCCAAGGCACTGGTGGTTTTCCAGATGTCCCAGACTTGCAATCCAAGTGTTCAGACTGGCTGAGGTTCTGGAATACCCAGACAAGAACCCAAAGGTTTCCATTCTGGATGCACCAGTTTGTGTGGCTTATGCTATGAGCGCCCAGACCTGGAGGAACGAGATCTTGACAGCTGCAGCCAATGCTTAGCTGACTTCTTGGAAGAAGACTTTGAAGAAGAAACAGCCTGTGGCTGAGAGGGGGCAGTCAGCCCATGCAACATCTCAGGTGGCATCTGCATACTCTTTGTCAAAAACTTTAAAGCAAAGGCA
Organism: Hermodice carunculata; assembly: GCA_964020975.1. Classification (NCBI taxonomy): domain Eukaryota; kingdom Metazoa; phylum Annelida; class Polychaeta; order Eunicida; family Amphinomidae; genus Hermodice; species Hermodice carunculata. The sequence continues at coordinate 45,060,195 of OZ026613.1, forward strand.
ACCGTAAAGTCAGTGACTAGAGCAGTGGAAGTCTTTTGGGGTAAAGACAGGTGCTCGTGATCTCCTGAAGGTGCCCTCATGCTGCCTGACTTCCAACACCAATGTCTCTTCACCTTATTCTCCCAAAGGGTTTCTGGTGTGGAAACATCTGCCACATGAGGCTGTGGATGAACCACATGGGTAAGTCTATGCTTTTTCTCATGTTGGGTCGATGGTGAAGACTCAACAGGATCAGTCTCTCCAGCTCGGCATTTGGCAGCATTGACTGGCTCCTTACACTTTCCATGGATCAACTATCTCTATGCCTGCTCAGAAGAGCAGCCATTTGTCCTCTCCCCAATTCTTCCAGTATTTGCAGGTTCGCCCACAAGAGCAAACCTGACCAAACAGCAGGCAACAACCATAGCAGTGCTGACGATCATCCCAGGCTGTCATGTAGTGGTTCAGTCCAACTTCTGCCCATAATCCAACAAGGAGGAGGATGTAGTGGTCACTGGATCAACATGTATGGTTTGTCTCTGAAAGGAGGCAGTTGCCTGGTGTGCACTGTTTTCACACTATCTGCAATCTGTTCATCGAATTGCCATCTTGAAAATCCAGATGAGATTCCCAGACCAATGAGAAAAAATTATCCACAGAAGGAAACGTGTATAAAGCACTAAAACAGTGAGTTTGAACAAAGGTTCACAGAGCTTCAACTCAAAAGAGCAAGCCAGTAATGGCACCAAAAAGAGGAAAGATGATGCAGGGAGCATGCGCACTGGGAGTTACCACTAGTTCCAATGGAACGAACTGAGAGATGGTTTGATGGGACCTTCAGGTTTTCAGAATCAAGTGAATGAAACTCAACTCAATTTCATGGCATTCGACCCAGATACAAAGGTCTTGGCAAATGGTGGTAGAGAGGTAACGTTACATAGCTATTACTTATTTTTTTTCATAAACAGCTGCTAACCATGAATTTGTAATACGTGTTTCAATCCTTTGGTCCAAGGAAACCCACAGATGTGACGTCTGACTGTTGAATTACACAGTTAAGTGTTTAAGATGGCCAGATTTTTACAGATAGGAGTTGGAAGTGGTGCCTTCATGTGGTAAATCGAAATCAACGACAATAGCTGTTGTTTGTCCTGTGCCTATATTTGTATAAAAAATCTGATGCTAAGTGTTAAAATGATAAGGTTTCACACGTTATCAAATGTTTCAATGTTCAGTGTGTACAGGCTGTTCCGTGCATTAGAAATGTTATACGAAAACTGGTGCATTGCTTGTTAGCGATATAATATTGTTAAGATCACCTCGACCATTTAGTTTCGAATGTGAAAGGTCCTATCAGACATATGTGGAACTATAACTTGCATATTCTACAGGTATACCTGGGACAAAATCAAATACAACTTGGTCTGCACACATAACGTAAGAAACAGTGAAACCTGTCATGTTATGCAAAAGCCATTTCCAAACAGAGGTCATCAGAACAATTTTGACTTTGCTGGATAAAGGTAAACCTTTCCCGGCCCAAATAAGGTGGAATAGTACGAGCCAACTTCCAACTCAACAGGGTCACAAAACTTATGTTGATAAAAATGTACTATGGGAAAGGTACACAGGTTTGTGCACCTTTTATTACTTGATTCTCTTGACTTTGTATTATTACACATGAGGAATGTTTTAATTAAATGCATTTAATCACACTGTCACATCATATTCATTGGTTTAAATTATTATCAATTGAACTCCTAAGTTGAATTATCTCTATATATAAACTGTATCTAAAAGGGGAAAATATATTGTTGATCATATCGCTAATAATAATCTATATACATTTCCTATTAAAAATATATATCAATTTTACATTTATTATAGGAAAGTGACTTTATAAAATGCTCTGCCAGCAGGTTTTTCATTTTTTATGACTGTGGTATCTTTAAAAATTGAATCAGCTGTTACTTTTCATGGATCCAAATGATACGCATCATACATCTAATTTGATGTTATTATTATTATCATCATCATCATCATCATCATCATCATTATTATTATTATTATTATTATTACATTTCTTTCCACTGGATGGCCTAAGCAGTACAGAGAATATCTGTTTGGAGGTGAGACAGGGTTTGCCGAGTTCATTAAGGAGGAGGAAACAAGGAATATGTCAAAGAGCACCAAGGCATAGTCTGACAGCTTGAAACTGTACAGCCTCAAGGGATTAGAACAAATTGTCAGTGCAAGGTACGCACTCATATTCTAAACTAGGTCGTATCATGGTATGATACAACCTGATTAAGGCTTTTTGAGAAAGTTTATGGACTGCGTAAAAGAGGAAGACATTGACTGGCCGAGTTGATAATGCGTGTTATGTGTTGCTGCAATGACAAGTTATCTGAGTTATACCTAGTTGTTTGTGTGTTGATGGGCTTCAGATGTGGAAATATTGCCTAAAATAAAAATGGGATGGTCTGGTTTGTTTCTTTTGGCTGAGAAAATTACTGAGATCGATTTGATGACACTGAAAGTCATGCGCTAGAGCCTACCCCAAAAAGGTGGATCCCTTCAATATTATTGTTGAGGTTTTCTGCCGATAAAGTTAGATCATGAACTATTTTCTAAACACTAGTATCGTCTGCAAATAATCTAATGTCGCATGTTATATTAACAGTGATATCATTAGTATAGACAGAAGGGTAATGGACCGAGGATGAATCCTAGTTGGATGCCGGCCTAGACTGGGAGCCATTGACAGTTTGACTCCCAATGGTAACTCGTGGGAGACGGTTTGATAAGTAGCTTTCTTTAAACATAATAACGGGATTTTCAAAACCCAACTGTTTCAATTTGAATATGAGACCAGTGTGTTATACTTTTTCAAACGCCTTAGATATACCAAGGGATACCATGCTTCGTTGCCAAGCTCCAGGCCGTTGTAGATATCATGTGATATGCTTGAAAGCTGATAATAGTCCAATCGTTTTATCTTGAACCTAAAATTTTTGGAGGAGAGTAAATTATTTAAAATCAGATACTCGTAGAAGATGTTACAAACCAAACGCTCAAGATTTTAGATACATTATACGAGTGATATTGGTAGATAGTTTTCCTTCAGTTGTGCATTATTATTATCGTTATTTTTGTAGACTGGACAGATATTTGATTTCTTCCATGGATCAGAATAACAGGCGTTGAGAAGACAAAATTAAACAGTATGGTCAGAGAATTGCAGATTCCTGGTGCACAGTTCTTCAAAATCTGATTTCCAAGGCCATCTGGTCCAGAAGCAGCACTTGACCTCAGTGACCTTAAAATTTCCAGTCCTTCTTCGACTATCAGTTAAAATATGGGCAAGCGAGCCTCTGTTTGGTGTACAAATTCAGGTAACGTCATGGGATCGTCATCTGCATGAACTTTGCACTGTCAAGCAAAGTAGGTGTTGATATTTTTACACTTTTCTGCCTTGATGGATTTTGTCCTACCGTCATGAATCAGGGTTGGGATGCTTTGGTGAAGTTTACCATCAAGGACTGACTCACCTAGACTCCACTTTATATATATAAATATATATATATATATATATATATATGTGTGTGTGTGTGTGTGTGTGTGTATTCGGGGGGGTATTTCTTGGGAGTCGAGTTTTGAGCGGTCTTTGGCAAAATATAGTTGAGTTGAACTTTTAATGGCGTTTACAGTAAGGTTCCATTTTCTCTTGTAGAGCTGGTAAAAGAGTTCTACATCGAGGGTATAGTCAGCAGCAAATGGTGTCTGGCCTGTTGCCATGAACGTTTGTTCCTGTTCCAGTCTTTTGATTACACATTCTATCCATGGTTTAGCTTTGGACCTAACAGTTATAGTACCACATGGGCTGAATTATCTACATGTGTCCGTGAAAACATGAAGATCAGACCAATATGACACATAACAGAAGTCGATAACGGCGAAACCCGTGTCCCAGGGAGCTTCAAGCAATGCACTGTTTAGGTCGTCAAAGTTTGCTCTTTTGTAATTACAGACAAATCGTTGGAAAGGCCGATCTTCATACTGTGTCATTGAAAAGGAACAGAAGTCTACAGAGTGATTGGAAGAGGAAATAGGAGGGAGTATGCCAGAGTTTAAGATGTATCCAGGTGAGGTGGTTATCATAAGTTCCAAACGATTATCAGAGTATTCAGAGACACGTGTTGGTTTAGAACTAAGTTGATGCAGGTTATAATGTGCTACGAGATCAAAAAAGGCACTTGCTGAGTTCGCTGTCATTGAAATCACTAGCAAGTCGGAGAATATTGGGATTTTATTCGATGGCGGAGGAGATATAACTGGCAGATTATCCATGAAAAGATATATCGCCTCAGAAGACTGCCCAGGTGGACATTAATAAACACATAAGATTAATTTGGCGGTTTGTGTAACTTCGACCCAGGAGCATTCAGTTCTGGGCGGTTTGAGTTCAATGCATCTCTAGCAAAGGTAAGTTGTTTCTGACATAGAGGGCCGGCTCTTGAACCTGATTCCCGGTCCTTCCGCAACGGAGGCTGGAACCATTCCAGTGATAGCAACTGATCGGGAACGGTATTATCAAGCCATGTTTCTGATATAGTAATGACATCAAAATTTTCCGTATCAGCGAGCATACTTATTTCTTCAAGTTCGCCTTCACTTTTCAAGCGAACGTTTGCACGCCAAACTGAAAACCCCTTCAGAGCATCGTCAATTGACGGGCTAGGATTTGGGTGGTTGTCAAGGGACAGTATTTTGAGAATTGTCCCAACACATATTGTCTGCAAAGCAGACCAGGTTCCGTTTTACTACACGGAGTAGATAAAATACGCAGCTTGGGTCTTTAGCTGCAAAATCTTTTCAGAACAATTACAACAGTCTAGATGACTGAAACAGAGAAAACAATTCGATCGTGACACCTTGGTGAGAAGAATTCCCATTTTGAAAGAAATCTACAACAGCTCTTAATGGTTCAACGCAGATACCTACTAAGGTGGATTGGGGAGGGAGAAATTGGCCCTCCCTGACCACTGTAAGGCATGCTCACTATTTGCATATGAATTAGGTAATAACCGAGGGAGCATGTTACACTAGGTATTCATGCGATCAGGGAGAAATGGTTTAATGCACGATGACATCTGTGAATACATCTGTAAATGAGATGACAGAACAAAAACGTTGTTCTATATTTAGTAAGAATTTACAAATTTGGCAAAAAGTGTTTAATGGTTGTACACAGGAAATATAGTCCAAACGTATTACGATGCTTTAAACATTGCTCAAACAGGAACCAGGTATGCTAGCCAAAAATAAACCGAATTATGGAAGCTCAATGGAAGCAGAGCATGTTTAAAATATACAAAATAATGGGACATCAGATACATTTATTGAAGAGAAGTAAGAATTGACGTAAATGTGGTAGATTGGTGAACAAAATAGAAACTCTTCCATTTCGGATGAAGGGATATAATTTAGAAACGTGTTTGCATTTGCATTTTTGGCATAAAACGAGATGCCTAGTGCATACATACACATATACATACATACATACATACATACATGCATACAAACTTACATACATACATACATACATACATACATACAAACATACATACATACATACATACAGACATGCATACATACATACATATATACATACATACATACATACATACATACGTACGTACATACATACATACATACATACATACATGGCGGTCTAGTAAATTAAATAATGAAGAAGAAAGTCTTTTTGTTTGTTTAGTCATCTATTGTACAGTCTCGATATTTTTACAAATCAGTAGATAAGACCTTAATGAACTCTAAAACAAACTTTTATTACGCTTCTCGGGCCAACGCTTATGTTCCTGAGTGAATTGAGCTTCAAGTTAAATTTTCACATATTTTGTGGTAAGATCACTTTTATCGAAAAATGTATAGCGGTGGAAAAACAGACTCCCTTTCATTTCACGACCCCCCTCCCCAATAAAGGGGTAAAATGGAAAACAAAAAAGGGACAAACTGCACAGAAGGTGTTAAAATAAAAAAAGAAATGCAAATAAAAATAAAATACAGTCCTCCTTGAAACTTTGCTAGCCCTGTATGGTGCCCTGTTCCTTGAAATTAAAGGCCTATGTGTTCCCTCCATGCCGGAAATGGATGGCTTTGTTGTTTTGTTGCTTTTTAGCCCTACCTAACAACAACGACGCGACAAAGTCTGGCTGACCCTCGTCCTGACGTCACCCATTTTATCATTGATTTGGTGTTGTATGTCTGTGAAATGTTTGGGCGTATGCATTTGTTTACGAAAAAATGTGCATACGCATACGAATAATCCAATTTTATTCATTTTAAGCATTGTCAGCACATAAACATCCAAAGACAGAGTGACGTCCAGAAATAACATATTTGGCCTAAACTAGTCTGCAAATGATGTGTAAACCACGTAACTCCATATTTATATGTGTGTTTTTATATCCAGAACCACTTCCTGAGAGTCGTTACCCTTTTCCGCAGTCCGACCTCTTTACACTTCATATGCCAACCTGTCATTGTCTAATGGATATAAATATGGAAGTACTATTGTCCGTATTGCACACGTTCTTCTGTAGAATGTTTACAAAGGCTGCATTAGCCCAAATATATTAAAGGGTTTTCAGCGGTTAACTACTCATTACTTGTTTCAGAGCCTGCACCTTTGTGTCTCTGAGCAGCGGCTCCTTGTCTGAGCTAAATATTCAGCAAAAACCACCCACATTCTAATGAATAAATATGAATATAACATTTAGAGCTTGAAAGAGATTTTATAGCGGATCAATCATGAGGTGGGCCAAATCGAGTTTTGGGAGCATTAATGGTATTCATTCCATACCTGATGCTCTGATCAACTGCTTCATGGACTTTGCCACGGAAACAAGCATGGACCTTCATTAGGCTTAACTTGGTCTTTCCTATAGCTTGAAGTTGATTTTAGGGTAAAAATAGTTACAGTGCCTATAATTAGGACAAGATCAAGTCGTGTAGGAGTTCGATGTTTGCTTTGATACATTGTGCTCGTGTTTGTTTTGTTATTGAAGGGTATCCGACGTTGTAGCCTATACCAATCGGTCTATGTATATATGTCCGTTTTAAATACATAAAAGCCTGATGGTAATAGTATTACTTTTTACCCATTTCTGTCATTGTTTGGCGCTTCTTACTCAATCTGGGGCTTTCTAGTGTTCATTTGCATCCTCCGCCTTGCGAAGGGGCATAAAAGACCACTACCCGGCCACAAATAGTCCCGTTTCCCACAAAACGAATATTACGCCTATAATTTTTTAAATTGTCTCTGTGAATTCCAATAATCAATAGAAGCCCCATGTTGAGTAAATTGTAAGCACATCAACGTCCCACGAATAAGCATACTAACTTGTCAACAGTCGACGACTCTGAGACCAGTCATCAGAAGCAAGGAGGCCCTTGCGTTTGATTTTAGGCCTTGGCTAGATACAGCTTTACATATTATTTTTTATTTTCGAAACTATGCGGAAGAAGTACTAATGTTGCTCCTTTCTGTATGAAAGGGTTTAGTGATAAGCAGTTATGTACATTATATGTCTACTTTCATATTGCGACGTTGGTGAATCTGAAATGACATTTATAGTATTAAGGTTCATAACAAGTTCATTTTTTCTGGGTATCAAGAGTTGCAAGATATCTAACATGGCGGCTGTGTTGTTTGTGCAAGTCAGTCTCTGGGATGTTTGCGACTTACAATTCTAATGAGTGTAGATGGGAAAGACAAGAATGAACCTGTCTAATTACGCAGGTGTTGTGAAACTGGGTTCATTTATGCTTACTTGCCCATCTGGTCAGTCAATGGGGATCAGCCATGCTTATCATCCAAGCTGTTGTGCCAATGGGAATTGGTGACCCTCACTTTGCCCAGACGTTGCGCCGATTGACTTTAGTCTTAACATCTGTCAGGTCAGCTGTTTTACCAATATCTGGTCAAATGTGTGGCATATAGCCACACACACACACACACACACACAGACACACACACACACACACGACTATCTGACGGAATTGAAGGTTTCGTTTTTTAATATATTTTAAGGTGGCAGAAGCCCATTCAATAATTAACATTATCCACTTAAAATTATTCTAGTTTTACATAAATTGTTTATCCTTATCGTTTTGTGTAAATTGTACGTAAATAAAGAATGCAACATTGATTAAATGATCCTAAATTAGTCATAACCTGACGCAAACAGAACTTGTATCAGTTAGTACAAAAATATGTAGCAGGCCCGCTACTGACTGACTGAGAATATATGTAGTTGGATACCAATTTCCATAACGTGTTCTTAAAACGGACTTTTGTCTTCAATTTTTATACTTTAAACAATATAAACTACGTTTTATGACTTCACATTTAATTGGATTAGTTAGCTATTGATATCACGATTAAGCAGGAAAATAAAACCAGTAAACTTACAGTCAGATCAGCAAACTGTTCATGAGATATCTTACTTATAGTGGCAACAATATGGCTAAACTACCGCAAAAATAAGTGACAGTAGTGACCCAACTATTTTTGGAAATAACCTGCTTAAGCCGTAACCATGACAAAACCATACACATTGACGCCAAATACGGAATTTATTCAATATTCACCCAAATATCACATGATCCACATACCACACATTTCCTATACTCGTCTTATCAAATATAAAGTCATGGTAACGCCAAACACCTGCTCCATAATCTTGTTCATTTACAATTCATTCGTTTTCGGAAAAGACGATACTGTCTGTTATACATAGACTTAAGTATTATTAAAAAAGGATGTTTTTTTGCAGTCCAACAACGTAACACACCGTGACAATGGGAATACAGGTAAAAATTCATGTAAATTAGAACTGTCATTTGAAGGTTGTTTAGAATCCATTGGCTAAAGCATTCTTCATAGGCTATACGAGTCAGAGTCAGAGTCAGGAATAGGAAATACATGACCAACAATGTGACAAAAAATCTAAATCTAAAGATCACTTTCAGATGCAATATTTGTGTAGAAAAAACATGATAGTGTCAGGTTAAGGACAGTATCTCTGTTATCATTGGGACCACATAGAAAATAGAAGGGACTAAATTTACAACATTATTGCCAAAAAATTCTGAAAATAACAAAAGATTCATTGTCAACAATTGGCAATATAAAAAACTGTACAAACTAAGGAAATACTTCCATCTGTCATATGCAAAACACTATACAAACATCTTGATATTGTTACGGAAAAAATACCTTTAAGTAATTCGTAAAACCTGAATATGAGTGTGTATATATCTTATCTGTGCCACAAGAAGGAAAGACTTTAATTAGGGAAGACATATAATATCTAAGACATGTACATGTACTAAAGAAGGTTTGGTGGATTTTGGGAGAAGCATGCGTGAGTATGGAAGGTTTGGTGGACATTGGGAGAAGCATGCATGAGTATGTAAAAAAAAATAAAAATATGAAAATAACATGACAATTTATTTTGGATATATATGAAATAAAAATGTTTGGCTCTCAAGTTTTGATGTTGTGGCGGAGAGTTCGACCTTTAAAATGTTTCCCTGGCATAAAGGACGCTTTGTTTCCAGAAAATAAACATCTAGTCAGCATGTGTTATAAATTATTAACTAATAAAATTTTAAATTCCAATTTATTGTTTGTCAAAAACCTGGCGTTTGACAGCCACCAGCAACTGTAGTTTAGGTGCTGCTTACTCACAATAATTACAATTGAATGATCAACATAGGACAATGCCTGATTGAAATCCTTTCAGTAATAACGAACAGGTCCCTTTCACAGATCAATGTCAAGTTTGCTTAGCTTAGATCTAATCAAAGATTCGTTCCTTTGATCTATTCTCTCTTGATTTGACTGCCTAAGAATTGCTTTTGTTTGACATAGCCACCGTAGAATTTTAGCCTAAAAGTGAATCTATTCGGCTTGCTTTGCCGAACTTAAACCATTCTGAGAGCCCTGGAGCCAAAAAAATAGATGAAGAATCTCAACCATTTTGGTCTGCCTTGCTACCCATATGGTCCAAGCTCCATTTCACGACTGCTCGAAAGGTTAACATTCTGCAAAGCAGATATCAACTCAGGGCCACTTGAAAGCTATAGTCCAGTACACAGTAAAGGGAAGGTAATTATAGAAACTGAAACATTATTATAAACAAATTCTTAAATTACAAACATTAGAAATAAATCAATAGCCAAGATTACAATCACTAGCACTTAAGCGGTTGACTTGGTACCAGTACAGAATTGCGAGATCTCCTTTCCCAGAATGCAATTGAATTAGTTTCAATATCACAATAGAAACCATTTCCCAAATGAAACATTCCAATATGAGCTTCGACCAGAGACGATCCGGAAATTGATGATTTTCCAATGTGGACAAGATATGTCACAATAGCTGAACCTTGCTTTTAAACAGAGAGGCTTTCAAATAGAAGACTCGAAGGATCTGCTTCAATCACGTGTCATAAATTATTGCATCATGATTGGTTGATATGAACAGTGGATAAATCGTGTATGACGCCATGTACCTCATATTTAGTATAGACGTACATATCGCGATTACGAGAGGTTTTCTCTGATAATTATAAAAAGTGACCTGCATCTCGCTAATGACACTACAATGCTTCAGCATTAACACGTTTTACACCTATGTAATTCGTAAATTACAGTACGATAATCACAAACGATGCAATGAAATTAGCTGTTAACAGGATTGACTGCTTGTTCCTGTTGTAAAAAGAACGAAGACTCCACCAAATGTTCTTTGCTGAATATACACCACGCCACAACAAGAGACGCTCGTTTAAGACCTACACTACTCTTGTATTTCATCTAGAATTACCATTTTGAACGTCAAGAATATTTACTTTAAATTGAAAGCAGACGACACGTGTATACCCATCGGTGTGTAGACTGTTTAAGAGAGGACGAGTTAAACTATCGAGAAAATAGACTAAATTATATCTTAGACAACTATTTTCATACAAATATTTTTCAAAACTTACTGTTTATTTTCATAGGTTAACTTATGGAATAAAAATGTGCAATTTCACTCACCCCTACAAAATCACATAATAGGACACAGAAAAGTATGCAGATCGGGTCACTGCACATACATAAATACATACATACATAAATACATACATGCATGCATCCATCCATCCATTGATCCATACATACAGACACACATATATACATACATGCGTACGTACGCTCGTACGAAATACATTTATTTATTCATGTGTGTGTGTGTCTGTGTATGAAAAAAGTCTCCCAAATATCTTTCAGCGCCAACTGTAACTTAACCCGCACAATTTAAAACGAACTGCTCTGAATTATAACCGGGTGCCACATTCACGTTCACAGTAAAGGGTCCTTTCATTCAAGTACCAGCAAGCATGTGATTACATGGAATATAATAGACCCGGTCAACTGCACACCAAAGAAAGCAGTCGACTCAATCCAAAATTTGGCACTGAAAGAGTTAAGCAATCTGAATGTATCAATAGATACGGTCCTAATGGCTCTAACTTTTACAATATTTTTTATTGTAACTTAAAAAACAAACATGTTCAAGTAACAATGTAATTTTCTTATCGAAATACTTAAAAGCCCAGTTTACTGAATTTATGGTTACTCACTCGTCAGAAAAGTACCAATCGTAATCACCTTTTAACCATAACATATATACATGCATATACAAACATTTTGCCTTTCGGATCTATTTTTAAAATAAACCAGGGTTATCCCCACCTACCTGGACAGGCTCATGACTCCATGATAACCCCTCACATAAATAGTGCATAAATCTACACTGCTGCTTTAAAAAGCAATATATATATATATATATATATATATATATATATATATATATATATATATATATATATATATATATATATATATATATATATATATACATGTATATACATGTATATATACATATTAAAGGTAACGAAAATAAAAATGTTTACTTGGATAGTCATTTCTTTAAAGATAAACATGGATAAACGTTGAATAAATGAACACTACCTTGTGGGCTTCTTGTACACTTTGACGGAAGGAAACTGCAGAGACATATAAACTATACTGTGTATGAATATATGCAGCTTAATAACACAGCATATGCAAAACTCGTTATATATACGACCATTGATGTTCGCGGTGAGCATGATAATGACCTTGCCTAATATGGAAATCTTGTATACGCAAACGACAAATTTAGATTAAAGTGTCCACATGGAACAAAACGTCCATATCGAATTGGCCGGCAGTCATTCAAAAACAACCAATTACTCTGCTTATTTAGTCTCTGGAGGCTTGTTCACCAATGTAGGGTATACGTTGTCTCACAGACCATGATTTCATGTAGTTCTCTTCTTATTAATCAGCCTGCACGACTTGATCTGTAAATTACCTCAATTTTATGCTGTCATGCTGAAATGACTAGGTCGGGATCATGTTTTTATGGTCACAAGCTTTCAGTAAACAATGGGAAAGACTTCACGATAACAGTGCCCCCCTCTAAAAAGAGAGAGAGAGAGAGAGAGAGAGAGAGAGAGAGAGAGAGAGAGAGAGAGAGAGAGAGAGAGAGAGAGAGAGAGAGAGAGAGAGAGAGAGAAGAAAATTGACAAGTATGGCTTATGGCATATGGTAAAAATAAAGTATTAATACAAGATCAATGAAGCTAAACATTTAGTAAAGGTACCCAGAACTTTGGCGTGGTAGGTGTTGAATACAGAAGTATTTATAATTCATGCATGTACCTTATAGTAAACCATATTCCAAGATTACAGACATTCCTACAGACAATAGTATTACAGTATATACGATTTAGTTCTCCGGGCAAGAATGCATTGGTAAAAACCAAGTTACGATCTCAGGCAAATATGGATTGGTAAACCAAGATGCCCACCTCACCCTTGCCAAGCATGGTATGGTACAAGGGCGGGTGTGTGTGTGTGTGTGTGTGTGTGTGTGTGTGTGTGTGAGTGTGTCAACAATGGGTTCCGATTACCCCCCCTTTTCAGCAAGAGGTCTAACTTGGATCAATAAAAAAGAGAAAAACAAGAAAGAGAGAACATAGATTCAAAAGAAAGCTTTACTGACTAGTATGACTACATACTTCTTCATTATCACCACGATAAGTCTCGCGGAACCGAACACAGCAGAAGGATCTTTGTTTGTGATCATTCTAAAATTGTCCAAAATTTTGTCGGTGGCCAGACCTTCTGTTACGGCTGAATATAATTTGCTTCAGTGCATGAAGCAGACTTCCAGTTATGTTGATGAGCAAAATGTTATTTTTAAAATAACACCCTTCATATTAAGTATAAAGTTGAGAAGATCCAGCTTTGGAAAATTGTTTTAGAGCATCATCCAGCAGAATAGTGTCGAAGTTCAGTGTGAGAATATATTGTCTTCGCCGTCAAGGTTTCACTTATAGAATTAATTTGCGACGTTTGCATGTAAAGTTCACAACATGACTGAGCGATATTCAAATCCAAGCTTTTTATCAAAAGGTCTAGACAATTGACAATTTGACAAATGTAGGAAATAAATGTTACATTGTTTTGTTTTCAACAAATCAAAGACTGCAATTTAAATTCCTAATCAATATAAAATACCTGAAATATCTGTGATACAAGTCTGGGAAAGTTGAGGATTTTACTTCAGGACATATCAATTTCCCAAGAAAAGGCCCATGTGCCTTATACTCTGCTGACCACCGTCACCACAAAATCATTTTCTGAAATGTAATAAATCCACGAACTTTAAAAATTTTATCATGTTTAGCTATACACTGCAATATTAAACTTTCACATGGTACACATTTGTGGTGCATTTAGAATCATTTGCCTTAGTCTTTATCAAAATATTGAATTAAATGCCCCTTGCTTAAGTGCTTAATGACCTAGGAAATAGGTCAATGTCACACAATGTCATGGTGACCAATGACCTACGTCACCAAGTGGAGATTTATACACTGTGTAGTCAATTGCAATTTTGATCGATAGGCCCAATTCTCCTTGCCACTGATGTCAAAACTACACACCGCCATTACAAAATCACTTCTTCCAACTTAACGGGTTAGGTGACCTTAGAAAAATAAGTCAAGACACTGATATTACATAATATAGCAGTATTGGACATGATCTTAATATTCTATAAATTTGGTTTAACTGATTCAATTATGTTTTGAGATCTAGAGTTTTGTATCTGTCAAGACATTTTGTTACCCGTCAACTTACACTTTAACCTTCTCCACAACCTCACCAAATTTAGTGAAGATCCGTCAAAAATTTTAAATGCTGGAGTGTTCACCATACACATTTTGACCCCTATATCGCATGCTACTGTAGGTGGTGCCACCGATAACGAAAGGGACATGGATTTTCATACATAGTCTTGACAGTTATATTGGGCTTACTTGAAAACCGTGGATGGTATCGCCCTAACGAGCAAAAGTTTATGGACGGAGGGACAGACAGGCAGGAGCGGTCGCATAAGCTCTCTAACTTTAGGTCATTAGAGCTAAAAAGGGAAAATAAAAGTTGCATGAAAGGGTTGCCTCTATAATGTACATCAAAAGACCTAGTAATATACTATCCTGATCAAGGACCCCACTTCTTCAATTAAAAGACTAAGCTGACACTGGAAAATTTAAATATCCATAATCTTTAACAATGAAAATATTATTTTTTCCAGATATTGTATTTAACAGTTTTGAAGAACATAGCACTTAGTGTATACCTTAAAATTTGGCTCTTATATCACAGGGCCACCATAGCTGAATTTGGTTCCTGCTTGCCACCTTCAGTAATTTTGCTTTCCACTCACTGATTTCACATGATGATGATGATGATGATGATGATGATGATGATGATGATGATGATGATGATGATGATGATGATGATGATGATGATGATGATGATGATGATGATGATGATGATGCGATCATGCAGTCTAGTTTCATTGTCTATTATCATACATTTATTCCGTACAGTTCCGTGGGGGCAAGACAATTGTGACTTGTAATATGTAAATTGACTTAATTTTATTCTTTTGTTATTTTCATTGATGCCCTATATTTCCATTTTTCGGAGTCAATAAGGATTTTTCCTCAATCATGGTGGATGAATTAAGTACATAGAAACTTATTTAAGCCCCTAAAATGCACCATTTTGCACTTCGAATCAGGCAGCCTCTGGCTGCTTGCAGGTCCATGTTTAATATCATTTGAGCCCCCCAATGCAAAATCCTGCCTTCACCTCTATGGTAAATCAGGTTATTCCCCCAGGCAATTACTAATTGAAAAGACAGGTTGGCCTCCCATGCAAATACGCATCGGTAAACTAAGGTTGGTTCCCGGCCAATTGATTGTCAGAGTACTTTAACTTACGTGTTCCAAGTGTGTTCTTAGATGACAGTTTATTAATCACAGGTCATCAATGGATTAAAGAAGTCAGAAACTTCGTAACTTCGTTACAGTTTAATAAAGACAGATTTAACATTCCCTACGGGAGGTTTCATGGGCATGGTGTGCAAAGAAAAAAATAAAAGTTATTACGCTGCGGTGTAACAAACCTTGCTCTGTGTGTCAGTAGACCAGATGACTAGACCATTTATTTGGCCAAGTGGCACAAGTGCCATGAAGTGGACTCTAAGAATACACAATACCCTTAATTCGTCTTTCAATAGATAAATACACACGATGCTATATGAAGTGTGCATGTAGAAAGCGTAGAACTCCATCCCTATCAAGGTATTAAGGTTATTACCTAACCAATTCGGCAAGTCAGAAATGACATACAGGGAAGCAGAACATGTCATGTCAAGCAATGCCACTCTGGCAATCCTCCCCGCTCACCCCGAAAATACATGGGCTTCCAATAAACAATCAGATACTCAAACATGTTTCCACTTTGGATACATGTAAATGAAGATACATTTTCTCAACATCTTCGATCTTTGTTTGAAGCATATCAAATCGGACCTTTGTCCGGCAGGCAAAGTGTGGTACATGTGTGGTAAATGATTACAGTTGGGTGGAAGTTGACAATGACAAAGGATAAAAGACAGCAAATAGTGAATAATGTTGTGTCTGTGGTCAATCAGGTTTCCCGGATGTAAACACAAGTAGTTCAAGTGTAGTGCTCGACTTTTAAACTGTCAACAGAAACGTCTGTAATAAAGTTAATGTGTGCCAATGAATGTGGCAACACATGCACATCAAAGTTCCTTATTTGTTCTACTCTTAAGTGAGTGTCATTTGCAGCTACCTACCTTCCATTTGCACCTTTAGATACATTCTGAAGTCAAAAAGTACATGTTAATCCCGCACCTGTGGATACTCTTGCTCATTTATGCTCTTGCTTGTTTACGTGTCCACAACCAATAAAAGATATGAAACCATTATGTACGATAATAATAAATACTGGGAGTGTTTTCATAAGGAGAATAGATCAGAGAAAGCAGATATGGGAAATGTAGAGTAAAATCGTGATCTGTGCATGCTTTAAATCCTACAGAGTTTCACTGCTTGGCCATGTGGGAAGGCTACACATGATCGTTTACGGTTTCAGTGAGAAGGGGGCAAACCCCAAAAATTAACAGTCCATGACGAAGCATTAAGAAGCATATTTTTGTAAAGAACTCTGTAAAATACGAAAAGGGTGTTTCTGCAGGATTAGCTACAGGTTCGACGTTCATTTCTCGAGGCATGGACCTCGTCAAATGGTTGCTCCTATTGACTTACTAATTTCATGTGGACCAATCCCTGATAAGTCAACTAACATGCAAACAGTACCCATTGTGTTCAAACCATAATCTCATTTTATCTTTAAAATGCTACAATAAGTAAATTTTCTCTGTGTTTTGGTTTATGAACCACCTCCATTTTGTACAAACATTGATATTTTGCCTTCAAATCTCAATGAATTTACTACAAAATAGGGATAGTTTTCACACGAATCTCTTTGAAACATGGGAATATCCATGTGTGTTAAGAAGCACGGGTACCCACTTGACATGGGAGTGACACATGTGCGTTGGTTCTGTGTAACTACTTGCATGAAAATATTATCTGCATGAATGATCTACATTTGTGTGCATGTTTTATCCCTTTGTTCCAAACAGAATGTTAAAGTACTGTTTTGTCCAGTGCATCCTCTATACAGAATCACAGTTACGTGTGTGTGTCTGGCGTAATCCTTGATAAGATCCGTAGTGGCTACTAGACAAATTCAAATGCAGCAAAAGGCAGAGGCTCAAGAATTACGAAAACATCAACATACATCTTCCAATAACAATTTGAGGAAGTAAATTTCACTCTTAACTTGAGATAGGCAGTCATCCATAAAAGCCACCTCATGGTTTTAAACGAGTCCTCTCAATCTTTGAACTATTCTTCCTTAACTACAGACTTTAGTATAGGTTTCATCACGCAAGCACCCAAATGTATCACTTGCGCCAAAGATAAACAAGCCACAGAGTGCCTACCGCTTTTTGGTTCACCTGACCTGTAGTCAGTCAGAGTGGGACATTCTTAAACACCTTTTGGAAACCGGATGTTAGCTACAGCTAATATCCGGTTTTCACAAGAAATCACGAAAAGAGAGAACGATTTGGTTATTTCGGTGCGTTGGGTCACATCTTGTTCGGATTAGCCAAAGACGAAAGTGTTGAGTAATGCCCTAAGCTACAAGCAAATCCCTAAATACCCACGAGGAAGTGATTTATCAATTCAATGACTTGATTACTGTGTGTAAGAGAACCACCAAGGCAGTAAATAATAAATACAGCATAGGACAAATTTTAACTTTTACATCTCAAACATTGGATGCGAAATTTATACGTCTCTTGATTACTAAATGATAGCAACATCCCTCCTGCATGGCTAGGGCAAGCATCTTATTTTGACAAAATTGTTCCACCATTGTGAAAAAATACACCCTCGCATATCCATACCATTCAGAGATATTTTCGGTGAAAATCATTCCTGGAAATTAACTGCTTAGTGTAATCATTTTGCATACTATTACATTGACTGTAAGTGTTTTAACTTTGCATAAAAAGCTGAATAAATCTTACCCAGCTGCAAGAATGGCAAGGTGTTCCCACAGCTAAACCTCTGGTGCTTACTGTGATGCTAATACCCAGCATCATTTATATCACATTTTATGTAAACCTTTCAATATGCAAACAAACAAAAGGCTAAATGGTAATGGATTTCAGTGCTCAACCAGACTCATCAGTGTTTTAATTTAATGTCACATGGCTGAGAGTTTATTAATATTTCATAAACAGTGTACTTGAACTGTTATCAGCTCCCTAACCAAATAGTAACAGTTTGTTATATTGTGTTGAGGGCATGTCTTTTTTATTTAAATTGACTAAAAATAAACTAAAACCTGTTTCTGTTTTTGTAATATCTGTATAATTTGTTGGCATGTCTGTCATACAAAATTTCTTCACAAATCATACCTATTCAGGTGTGACAATTGGATTATTCTTGCTTTTTATTTCAATGTTTACCCATGTACCTATGTGGTATGAGACTGCAAGTATACTGTACTTGTAGTGGATCCTTAACGGGCTGGGAACCAATGCAGACCATGGCAGTCAGCATATCCCAGTAGACAAATGATTGATGTACGCTTGGTGAAACAAAGCTCAGATTGCTTCAGTTGGATCTCTGCTATGGCCATGAAATCCGACAAACACCACTCTTTTTAGTGACCAACTTAACCCATTAGTGTATGTATTTAGGACACTTTGTAATGAACTCCCTATTGCCAGTAAGCTGTATTAATATGGTGACCTATGTATTAAATGCCCTTTATCTCATTATGATGTTCGTATGGAATATTAGGATGCAAATCAATAGCGCGTAAGGTGAGGGGTTTTCGTTCTTTTTAAAACATTTCCTTTCAGACGTAAAGGTGATATAGACATCTTTAGTCCTGGTTGGTACAGTATCTACGGGCAAATTGCCCTTCCCCAAAATTGTATAAGTTTTTTAATTATATAATCTTTTGTATTCATGAAGATGTTCGTACCCTTTATATGCCCCAGGAAGTATCATCCAAGATTGGCTAATGTTAAAGCATTTAAAGCATTATACACACAGCGAGTGATAGACTTGCTCATATTCTTCTCTTTGGTATCGACGAATTGTCCATTCCCTTCAACATACAAATTTGTGATGCTTTCCACAGATACATCGTAGACACAAGACGCTTCATATTTTAGTTCTGTTGTGCATAAGCAGTCATTTCAATTGAGTTAGTCGCTAATTTACATAACCTTGTTTCTTAAGTGTCCTTTATGAATTTTCCTACCACTAGCCATATTGTAAACAGGCACGTATATGTGTACATTCTGCCCGTAGTGAACTATTTTGCTTTGTTTTGCATTTTGGGGACTTTAACTATCTTAATTTTTGTTTGCAGGGTATATATCTGAAACATGTGTACAGCTTCTTTCTAAATTGGGTAGCTTTGTTCTTGTTTTGTTCTGTGTGTTTTGTAATATACATTTTGTGTGTCACTCCATGTTCTGGAGACCCCCCCCCCCCCGATTAGTACCATCTCGATGTACTATCGGGCGATCCAGTTAAAATAAATATGTTTAAACTACCGTGAAAACTAAAGTATACACGTATGTAATATCCAGACCATGTCTGTAGACATATTGATGAACATTTACTTATAGATGATCCTAGACACGTACATGTACAAAAAGAATTGTACAGAAGCAATTGACTGGCCCAGAAAGCCAGCATGTGTCACTGTTGCTCTAGTTTGTATGGTGGGTTGTGTAATGCAACAGGCTACACGTTTACCACTGTGCCAGGCCATACATGGAAGTGCATGCAACTCCGTTCTAAATAACAAAAATAATAAAAATAAAATAATGAAATAAAGACGAATCAAACATCAGGGTTTTCTGACAGAAAAACAACAAACTCAGATAAGTAGAGATCAGCAAGTGATTAGCACGACCATCTCATATCACCTGATATATGAAAACAACCAAACAAAAGGGTTGAATTACTAAATAGTACTATGAGTGGGTGTACGTGACATTGCCCCGATGGCCTGCAGTGACCCATATTGTGGCCTTTCTTTTTACTGGGCGAGAACTCATGCTGTCAGTTCAACTTGCCTTCGGTGCATTGAATTACAGAGCGTAGTTTTTGACACAATCTGCATTTGTATTTGCATCATTATAGTTGAGGTATTGAATACTGATAAGGGTAACT
Source organism: Hermodice carunculata (assembly GCA_964020975.1). Taxonomy (NCBI): domain Eukaryota; kingdom Metazoa; phylum Annelida; class Polychaeta; order Eunicida; family Amphinomidae; genus Hermodice; species Hermodice carunculata. Next base: position 45,080,515 of record OZ026613.1, read on the forward strand.
TCACTGTCATGGTCATGTAAAATGCATTGCTGGGGCGAAATAATCGATAATTCGGGGTTTTTTGTGCATCTTCGATAAAAATATTGTCGCCTTTTAGGAAGGAAGGACGTTTTGCAGAGGGTGATTGGTTTTTAGACAGAAGCTGTTTGGCAGTGTCCACAAAAAAACTTACTGTCATTATAATCACTGGGAATGATTGTACTTAAAAATTATTATTATTATTATTATTATTATTATGATTATTATTATTATTATTATTATTATTATTATTAATACTAATAATAATAATAATAATAATAATAATAATAATAATAATAATAATAATGATAATAATAAAACCTCCATATTAACTGGATAAATCAAGTGTACAAATGCAAGTGCATCGCGATGTCAGTATGTACATCCTAAACATATCACTGAAGCATGACTAGAATTACATGATATTTATATATTAACAGTACTAAAAACACATGGCAAATAAGGCCAGGAGAATATGCTCTTCTGACCATAGCTTTATGAAGTTCTCATGTGCTCTAGAGTATCCAAGGAGTCGACCACACCATTTTTGAGAGGTCCGCTTCCTTGAAACACCCGACGGAACATTGGGCATTAGCTGCAAAGGGGAGAGACCTAGGCGAATGATTCTGTCGAGCATAGAACCTTTTCTCTCATTTTTGAGAGGTCCGCTTCCTTGAAACACCCGACGGAACATTGGGCATAAGCTGCAAAGGGGAGAAACCTAGGCGAATGATTCTGTCGAGCATAGAACCTTTTCTCTCAGCTTCTGCACAGTGTTATTTCGTGCTGATGTGATTTGGCCCGACGCATGTGACTACATATTGCTCTGGCTTTCGGGCACAATTTATCAGGTTGTCTCAAACGCCTTCTCAGTGCGCCAGAGAGTCAGGGTGGGTCGTCAGGTCGAACCTTATTAATATCACGACGAATATAATCCTAAGCAGTATTCAAACATAAATCAGAACATCTACATATCATGTTATTCGTATGCACATTTCCCAGTCCATTTTCCCACAGGGAAAATGAACTGTAAAATTTTCATAACAGACAATGTGATAAATTGTGGAGGTGTTCTGAAAGGTCAGCAATGCTTAACGTATTAAATCAAAACTATTATCAAATACGTATGTGTACATTAACACATAATCTGTCACGCGGCATCCTTTATATGACTCATCATTTACACATCGACCCTTTAACATATGAATGCTTAGATAAGCCCATAATGCGAGAAGGGACCTCTCACGTTCATTGACTTTTAAATTACTATAATTTGCGTTCCGCGGTATGTTAAATAAATGTGGTTCATACCAGTCTTCGATATATGCAAAATAACACAACCATCATCTGTCATGTAAACGGTTAGATGTCCTGTTCTTGCACTTAAATAGCGAAGCATAATCATTGATGCGATACACATCTCTAAAAGCAAATCTATTTTTTCATTTTCAATTAATACCAATCAGTTTTTCTCAACAAAAGACGAGTAAAAAAAGTAAACCCTCAGGAGGTAAGTATGCTACTACGATAAATTTAATTTGTACAATTGACGCAATATAATGCTCATATCTCTCTAACAGCGAAATAATAAATAACTCTGCTGTTTTGAACAGACGTCAATGTAGTTGTCAGCAACATAGCAGACGGTATGACACTAAGTGTGCAAAATTGCGTCCAAATTTATTATCTTGATTTATGAAAACAATGACATATCTAAACGATAAGTGTAGGCATCTAGTAATTTACCGTATGCCTTGCAGGCCTTGTTAAAGACGTGTGAAAGTGTTTCAGTAACACTTGATTAAAATTAATACCAAATATACCAAGATGGGACAGGATGAAACAATGCTATATCGGGATACAATGAGACAATGTCACGATGGGGTACAATGAGACAGGATAATTTAGGAACACTGTTAAACGCGTCATTTTTAACAAGCTGGTTGATGTGCTTCAATAGGAAACTTCTAATCAAAGTTTATGTTATACCATTTCCCTGATTGAATGTTGCCAATGCATAAATTTTTACGCAATAAGTCTCAGCTGTGTGTCTGCAAAGACTTTTTACCGGGTCACTGGGAAAAATAAGAATCGCTCATCACTGATTTTTAAATAATTAACTTTCCTGTGATCAGATTTCACAAACTTAAGTGAAGCACACGATCCAAGGATTGTCCACTGACATCACTGTGGATAACAGTACAGATACACATAGCTTTCTAGAACCCAATAAAACTTTTGCATCTGACTGTGCCCCACTCTTCCTGTTCGATTCTGAAACCTGTAGGTCTGTGTGACATCAGTTAAGACAACGTTAGTGATATAATGCCAGAAATGATGGTATAATTTAAATACAATTTGAAAATGTCCAATGTCTAAATAAATATTAGGAGTAGCCCTAAACGACACGTGTTTTCTGTTGTGTTATGTTGACGTTGCAAAAACAGACCTAGCTACCTGGGCCTATTATTCAAACTTAGTGTAACATCGTTGTAGGCGGTCAAGGCTTTTGCAGTACTAATTAGGCCAACAGCGCCAACCTGGATGATGCGTCAAAATAGAATGCTGTCAAACGTGAAGCTACCTTTCTTGAAAAAGGACAAAAGTTTATGCTGGTCACACAATACAAATGGAAAAAAATGTACTTATTTTATTTTTTGCACACAGGCTTCAAAGTGTGATGGATATTGTTCACTATATGAAACATTTTTTAAGTAATACAGACACTACTAAAACTAATAAAAGTCGACCTAGACAAAAAAAAATAACAAATTTATGTGAATTTCTGTAAAGGCAATTGTTCGCAGACCCGAGACAATAAAGAAAGTATATTGCAGGTACTTGGATTTTCCACCAAGTGGCAACCTTGAAAACAATGATAAACAAAGTTTTCATGAAATGTGCCTTCTGAAGTGTCCCATTGTTAGGTACTTTATGGTGCTGAATCCAGTACATGCTAGCACTCTTGAGAGTGGCCATGACCAAGTTTGAATCTTGAATCACTATGATGATTCAGATTAGCGCAACAAATGTGAACAGCATACTTGCCATTTCTAACCGAATCATGCAATAGGCTACCAGTTTTGTAACATGACTACCACTTACCGCAAGTATAAGCTTTCAAGCCATTTTCCAAAAGAAAAAAAAAGTTTCCACAATAGTCACACATTATTAGATCCACTGCAAACTGTCACAGCTATTGTTTCTGTGACAAATGCCACTGACACATAATTTGTGCATGTGGGCATACAATACATCATGATGTTAAGCTGTCAGAGTCTTAATGCCATATGAGTAAATGGATGACTTGATCTGTAAAACATGTATGCTTGTTTGTTGTATTTCATTATGATTTAATCCTGCTACTAACAATGCAGAGACAAATTATGAGTTTCTTAAATCTTGAAAATTGTCGTCAGAATACACCATATGAGGTATAGTTTTTGAAACACTCCCTAGCTTGGGAAGGAGGCCCGCCATCTCCACCCCCCCCCCCCCCCGTTCAGTCCTTGCACTCCCTTGCTTAAACCCCAGGATTTTGGAACAAGCGTGGGAATAACACTGAAGGGGCTAATATATGTAGTAGGCCCACGTAGGTCGTAAGTTTTATGCATGTAAGCATTATGCATATTACCACCAAAGAAAAGGAAATATATAGATATACATATGTGGCACTCTCTCCCTGTCAAGTATCATGTAGGCCTGCCAACTCGGCACAGTAACAAGGCTGAAATAATCAATAACTGCGGTCGGTATAAACACCGAAATTCAATGAATTACAGCAAAATTTATATCTAGGATCGCCAAATCACATTTCAATAAACCTAATATATGTATATTTATATATATATATATATATATATATATATATATATATATATATATATATATATATATATATATATATATATATATATATATATATATATATATATATAGGCCTATTGCAGTAAATTTGCTTGAACAGGTGCATCATCCATGTGCATATAGCACTGTACAATGCATGAAAGGGGACCAAAATATGCAGCACAGTAGAGAACTTGCAAGCACAGGTTCCAAATTTGTCGAAACTCTCAAATTCGGCGTTTAAAAAGTACTAGTTGCAACCAACGTTTCAACAATGATCATCATCCATACAAGCCCACAAAGTGACACTAACACCAACATCAGTCCATCAAAAACGCCCCCGGGCCTAAAATTACCATCAACAAGAATCCAGTAACATGATTACACAATTCGATGTGTTTTAGACATGTAGCTAAAGACATGATGTTGTTTTAAAAGAGATTAACTAAGAGTGTTTCCAAAAGAATATTCTTTGAATGTGCAAGTATAATGGTCAAAAATCAATACAGCGTCAAGTACACTCATCTGGTTCAAATGTTAAACAGCAGCCAGAACCCTAAAGATAACTAAGTGCAGCTGTCTTCCATGTAACAGTTTTAAATTTTTTCATTGATAATCAGACATAGGTCAACATGTCAGTCAGCTGATTTAGATGCTAGTTATTTATACAAAAGAGAGACAGAGAGAGAGAGAAATAAGTAAAATATGTATAAATTCACCCATTTATTGAAAGTCACCATGTAGCAGCTGCACGTCAAACACTTCGAGCTGACAGGATTTTCATAATTGCAAACTATACTGATCAGACAATTATAAAAGCAACGAGTCCCACAACATTTGGAACGCTTACTGCGCTGCAATATGTGCAGAAAATGCCTGAAGGTTCAAAATGTTAGCAAGATACATAATAGTTCCATGAAAAGAGAAGCGGACAACAGATGTCAATGATAGTGATGAGACCAACCCGAATACCAAAAACAGTATTCCTAAACTACACTCCTGTCGGCCCCACACAGTATTCGTGGTGCTTGTTGATAATTAAGAGATACCTTCATGCTAATTATGTTGCCTGTAGGTAAAAATTACGGGTTCCAGTAGGCTATATAGAATATAATAACATGCACACTAATATTTCCTATAATCTGTAAAAACAAGACTAAAATAATAACAATTATAATATACAACTGAGATGATTAAGATATTTGTTGTTATATAGTGCTCAAACACTAAATACAATGAAGTGGGACGGGTCGAGTGTGTCATTCACGCCTACCAGCCTCCATTATTGAACCATTCTTTTTCAGGAATGGGGATTTGTGGCAGTTGGTATGGCCTTTTGGCTTAGCGAAAATAAGCCATACAAAACCACCTGTTGCATTGGCCACTCTCGGCTGGTCGTGCATAGCAGACACTTCTTTAAATGTTAATTTATACATATATATATATATATATATATATATATATATATATATATATATATATATATATATATATATATATATATAGAGAGAGAGAGAGAGAGAGAGAGAGAGAGAGATACAAGTTTTCTGCTACTCTTTCACTCATACCATGTGCACTCTTAAACACAAACCGTGAAGAGTAGCCCATATACATGTACCTAAATGTATTGTTCTCCATAGTAGTTGCCACTGTATTTGCAATTCTAATATATATGTATATATACATATATGCATAATATATATATATATATATATATATATATATATATATATATATATATATATATATATATATATATATATATATATATATATATATATATATCAATTATCTATTGTATTTATCCTAAGTAAACCTACATTGGTCAGAGATTGACAAACTTCTTGGATAATGAATGTTGGTCGATTGTTTGTTAGATTATGGAATAGCTCTAAAAAACAAAACAAAAACAAAAACAAAAACAAAAACAAAAAAAAAAAACAAAAAACGAAAAACAAAAAAACCCCCCAGCAGGTGCAGTGGATCACAGAAAGTGCCATTATTACTTTATCAGGCATATTTCGCAGCTTGAAGCAACAGAAAATCGCAGTTTAACATTCAGGACGACGCTAGGTCTTTTTCGGAAATTTAAATGGGTAACATGAGATATTAATATTCTTTACAACGGCATACAGATCCAGGTCTATTCATATGTATATATATATATATATATATATATATATATATATATATATATATATATATGTATGTATGTATTGCCTCGATGAAACTGAAACCCCTAGTGTTATTGGAGTGCACCGCTACAGAAGTTATCAATGGTGGTGTGCATTCGGCTTGCTTGTATGCGTGCTCGACACAAACGTTTGATTGGCAGTTTCATATTTTGCGCATCAAAGTTGCTGTATGTTCTCAAATCAATACATATAGAAATAGATTATATTCGTAATTTAAGAATAAGCAGAGCTTCAAATCCTGAAATGATTATTTGGACTTAGAACGACCATCTCAAGTTTAGAGTCAGTCATGGCCCCGTCCGGGTTTCGGACAATTATGGTTTTGAAATTTTGAAGCTCCCACATTAACCCGGTGTTCATTTTTTCCTTTTTGTTTTTTTTTTGTCGAGCGGAGGAGGGTACGCCGGGCCCGCCCTATGTCGAACACGCCACTGATAATTGTGTCATTTTTAAAAAACCGACCATAAATGCAAATGAAGATAAAAGCATAGACCCATTACTTTGCTCTCTGTACATTTCAAATTTATTGCATGCTATTTGTCTGCACACGACTCTGCTCTGTTGAACCGAAAACACACAAATGCTGCAACGGGTGTGCTTTTTTACATGGTTTTGTTGATAACTTTAAGCAGATTGAATGTCCATTGTTTATATCTTCTGTCGACAGTGAGCAATGCCTTAATGCTACTTGGTATCAAAACTTCTTTTTGGCAATGTGAATGCGCTGCTTGTATTACAGAGGGTGTAGCTTAGTAGATGCAATTCATACAGCTTCAGTCAAACGTTAAGTGGAAAGGTCTGTATTGTTTGTGCATTTTCTTGTTTACGTGTTTTGTGTCCATGAATCTGGACGTATTTGACTCTTTCTTCATTGATGGCGGTTCAATAAAGATTATAGTAATAACGATGCTGCTGATAAGATTACACACGTGTCAAGGGGCACAGGCCCTAAGAGGTTCACTTGGTACTTGTTTTGTCTGCAAAAAGTAGGGATCGAAGAAGACATAAGCTACTTATGGGCATTGTTGAAGACTAACTATTCCTGTTTACAATGTAGACTAATAAGTGTTTTTGTCAAGGCTCCTGTCATTAGCTATCCGCTTAGATATAGCCATGGCACAGAGTGTTCAGTGATGGGCGTGTTTCTGCCCATTCCACCTTAATCATTGGTATCTGACATAAACAATGCATAGTGTGGTAGAGTTATTTTACAGTCACAAAGACTTCTTCGATATACAAGTTCGTGTATCCACGGTAAGTTTTCATGATGAATAAGGTTCATCTCCTAATCGCTAGCCTACCTGGCAATCTTGCCCACAGTATTAAAACCAGAGTGTCTTGATAATTTTTGAAACCAGGCACTCATAATACCTAAAATCGCTACAAGTATTCACCCGATCCTGGGCTCAACTAAGAGGCATGCTCTGAATATTTTTTCCGTATGTCATGCAAATGCTCGGAGTTTTAAAAACTGAGGAAAAGCTCTATGAATTAAGCATACTTGCCGAGTCTGCAAAATTTGACAAATCAGATTCATTGCTTGACACCATTTTTTTAGGAGAGTTCTAAATATTAGATGACCTCCCAATCCCTTTCTCTAAGGATCGAAAGACAGATCTTTGGGTTGGAAGTTATCATTTACGTGGGAACCAATGAACGTACTGGTATATTTTTTTGAACTGAAGCTCCTGGTAGTAAATGCATCTGGGTCAAAATTGTCACACATTTTGGTAAACCACTAGTATTGTTATGTGTGTAATATACCGTTCAACAGCCTAATCCATTGCCGGCAGAAACGTTGTCATGTGCAGGTAGTTGACTCTACCCCACCCCAACCCCAACCCCATGAACTTAACTCCCAAATCCCTCTTGTAACAGGCGACTGTAATCATGCACTGCTGTTACCATTGGTACTGTGCTCACAGTGGCGGCAAACTTGGTACGTACCGCTTTGGCTTCTCACTGCCAAAAAAGCAAAACAAACAAAACCTATCCACCCACCCCAAAAAGACAAAAAAAGCTAAGCAACAAAAGACCAAAACCAAAACCTAAAAAACCTCCAATCACTGACAACTGGAGCCTACTTCGAAAGTCTGTTAGATCTGATGATCACTGACGAATCCGATTACATTCTTAACTCCCCTGTCTCCTTTTCGGATCACTCACTAGCATAGTGCTCTTTCTCCCTGTCCTTTTACAAAGGTAGCCCTATGAAGCGTGCAATCTGGGACTATATGATTGCTGAATTTGGTGATAAGAGTAATGACACGATCTCTTGCCGCTAAGATTTCCTCTTGGACAAATATAAACAATTCATGCTCTCTCTCTCACTGGAAGTATATATCAGACCCAAGGACAAACAGTGGGCTACCTGCAAAATGAACAGGTTGGTAAGAAGGGAGTGCGTGGTAGGTACAAGCGCATAATTCATCAGGCCCGACCCCACACCATTCTTACAACTCTTAAAATAGACCGACTTTATTTGTTTACGAACGAAAATACAACCTTATAGTGAACTCCATCAAAAGCTCTATCCAACGGCATTTTACTAAAATTAGTGCCCAGCAGGATTCCAAAGTCATAAATCCTAACAAATGGTGGGGCTCTTCAAAACCTTTCCTTGGTTATAAACTTTACAAAATGATCCCAGCTCTGACTGATACAGGTTCTTCTAATTACGTATTTTGTCAATACATGCAAACTTACACCCGACTATACTGCCTTGCCCTTGCCCGATTTTATGTCAAGATCAGCTGCGTATTTGTCAATGTTTCAAGCGAAGGTCGAAGATTTTTTAAAATTAAAGCGTCTTCAAATTACTAGTAATTTCTTCACCGTAGGTTTTCTCCGGGACCTCCGGTTTCTTCCCACAATTGATCTACGATCTTGCATACTGGACCCTGTGCAAGAACAGCCATGCTGAACAGGTTACCCAGTATACGGATGTAAATTGAACATCCTTTGGCTGAACAAGCTATCCAGCATACGGATGTTCAATATACAGAAGATCCTGAACATTGTTCATGAACCAACTGTATCGACCGAAAGTCTTAACATTAATCATGGCCACATCCAGCTCTGGGGCATGGTTTGGTAGATGTCATTTAAAGCCATCAAATTTTTCATTTAATTTCTTCCTCTAAAAAAAAAAAATAAACAAACAAACCAGCAAAAAAAAAAAAAAAAAAAGCCTTTCATGGCACCAGTATGCACTAATTCGCAATGCACTTGGTAATAGAAAATCCTCACATACATGGATGCCATGTGCAGCTCTACTTTCGCAAGATATTGATACTCCACGTTGATGCCTACCTTAAAACGATGAATATTTACCCCCACGTAAACTTGTGCGTGGTTGCATCCTCACATTTTTGTGTCATGTCCTAAATTGTTCACACAAAGAGCTCGTATCTTCAATACTGTGAGCCACACAAATTATCCTAGTGTTAACCCAATATTAGCAAGTCACGCTGCGAGCAACCATTGTTATTTTTTTCTGAAAAGTATTGATGTTTTTTTCAGATAGACATAACGAAATTATATATGAGGGTGTTCGTGTGTTTATATCGGGAATCAGGCTCTTCACACGATTAATGCCTGGAGCGTTCATGCGAAAGAAACTTTTAAATCTCAAACCAGTATACAGCTACGTGTGGTTTCTCAAATTATTTTGTGCATATGCAGGATCAGTCATTTTAATGGAGCCCTGGTTGTCGTATAAATACCGCTGTGTTTGTCACTTTTGCGCCGGGGAGTCTCTAGGTTAGTTTTTTGTGATATCAAATGATCCAGTTTAAATGATAAACACGTTTTAAATAAAGTACCCGTAGTAAACAATGCTATTTCCGTATAGATATGTTTTCAATGACAAAATACAGTTAAAGTTGTCTTGTTTTTGCCACAAAATAGAAAGGATCTCAATGTTGGATGCCCCTAATGCAATCGTGTACAGCTTGGTAGATTACACGTGTATTATTTTCTCTGCTTTATCTTAACACACCTTTCTGCACCTTCAAACATGTAATATGATACGTACGTTACCTGTCGCCACTAATTCATCATGAATCCGTTCATACATGGTGGTGGTTTAGGAATGTATAAGGTGAACTTTTAACCCAGAGACCAACAGATTTTGCCCGAACCACGTAATATCCACGGACACAGACGTGACTTTTGATGTCTTATGCAACATGTAATTTCGTCAGAATTATGATACATTACCTGCAAGATAATGCAGACGCTTCCCTTTTATAATGTATACATGAAAACAGTAAAAAATATTCCGTTGTCGTAAAAAATGAAAGCAGAAGGACCATGTCAAATAACAAGATGGCTACGATGTGCTTTTTGCTTAGATTTTAAAAATTTGTTTTGCCGATTTCTAAGTTAAAAGTTATGGACTTTGTGGTACATACATTACATTGGGATTTTAAATTTTTTCAACATGAACAAGACTTTGATAACAATGCTCAAAATAACATATAAATACACGTCGAAATATTTGCAGTGGAATCTTGCCTCGCTGTAGTTTTTAAACAAGACCTTTTGTCCTGCAATTTAAGCCAGTGATACTTCCGTTACCAATATAAACCCTACTATTAATTGCGAGACTGAAAACTAAATATTAACTACAAAGATTTCCTACGTTCCATGAAAAATGTGGCACAGTTAGTACATGTGTTTCTATCATAATCTGACCATTTAAAGTGCATGTCGGCTTTCTTTTCGGGCGAAATAGGCTTAATATCGTGTGTGTATGTATGTGTGTGGGGGGGTGGGGGGTGGGTGGGCGTAAATATCCAGTCTGGAATGGCCAAGACTCGTGCTGAGATTTAGCAAGCCTTTATGGAAAGGAAATACGCGAAAGGTCTTAAATATCTATGTAAGTAAGGTCTGCAGGGAAAGCAGTACTAGATTCCTACACCACATTCATTTTAACGGCAACTATTCGATATTGCAACAAAGGAATTTTCGAAACAGACTTTCCCGACTGCAAAACCTGATACGCCTACGGCAACCTGATCAGAAACCTAATCACGAAAGAGGAGGGTGTGCTTCTTTTGCCGCATATTGAAGGAATGAGAGTAAAAATACGTCATCGCCTCTACTTCCCTTGCCCGGTCCATCATACAAGATCGATGCTTCCAGTTCTGAATCTGCTGATGAGCACCTACTAGTTTGTTACAAGCAATAAAAAGAAGCCATATACCAAGTCAAGAGGAATCAAACAGAGTAAAATTTCGTACATTGGCCCAAGCTCACAATCATATGAAACACCTGCATCCGGATGCAGAAAACGTAAGGGAAAAAATAAGAACAAAAAGATGGAACTGTTACGATCCACAATAGCTTTAACATGAATAGATAATTTCATTTCAAGTAATTAATGATTAAATACAGAATAAAAACATTCACAACATTACAACTATGTAAACCAGCCATGCAACATGTATTCAGTTTGATTAACAGATTCTTTTAATCTCTCTGTGTGTCCTTCACAGCTAAACGACAAACTTTCTAAACACAAAAAGAACAAAATGACAAGTGAACTCAGTCGTGACATATAAGCATACGTGCTAAAATGTGTGACAAGCACACATACATACAAATTAATGCTCTACAATGTGAGTCTATTATGCATTTATCCATTTGAATAATCTTTCTATTTTATATCATGAAAACTGAGTGCATCTGGTCACATGACCTAGTATTGCTGGTGTAAATGCCCAGGTGGGCTGACTACTAATCAACCAACCTGGGGTTCTGGAACTGAGTAAATGTTGTACTGTAAGGCTCATCAATACAAGATTTTATATCTCACTAACCCCATGTTGTCTCATACATGATTTACTTCTATTTATTCATTTTACAACTTGGTCGCCTAATGAGTGCATTTGTCATCTTCTGCTGAATATTCCATCATGTTTTAAATTGGTAGTTCAGTTGAATATACAGTTCAAACATAAGTTGTATCGAAATAGTTCTACGCTAATTCGCATCTTTATATATATATATATATATATATATATATGCGTGTGTGTGTGTATATATCTTTATTTTTGTATTCGTGGTACACAGTTCAAACAGGTTGTGACTTAAGCATTACAAAAAGTAAATAAGTAAAATTAGCTACTACACAAATACTCAATAAGGTCATCAATTTCAGTACGACACAAAATTGCACGTAATCGCCCGTCACGAAGGTCACAGAGCTCACGTATGAGGGATGCCTTAGTCTGGTCAGAGGGGTTCTCTGATAGGGTATTACTGATGATCATGGCATTAATTCTCTTGAAGGAGCTGCAATTTACAAGCAAGTTCCTGTTGGCTCGTAAAGCATTAGGTGATTTGCCAGTAGCTGAACGGCTTCCATCCAAGGTCAGTCGGGCACATAAATTTCAACTTCATTTTGGTTGTTAAGTATACTATGCATGTATTTATAGAATTGCTTGTGCATTTGGATTGCAATAGACATGTCACTTGAATTTAATGGAAGTAAATTACAGTGAGTCCTGGCAGGCAATCGCTAAATGAGACGTATAGCTATCCTCATAGTCTCCTCAAAATTCTAATTCAATGTTATGGCCTTTCCTGGATAACCTCTCACAGCAAACAGAGACAAGTGACTGAAAGGATAATAACTCAAGTGGATGTCAAGTCATACCAGAACATCACCCAATGAAAATTAAAGCTTTGTATATGAAATATCAATGTGAAGTGAAAATATGTAAAGCAGAATTACGAAATCTTCGCCTTTCACCCAAACGTCTAAAGTGCGTGAAAATGTTGTCCCATAGCCACGTGCGTTTTAGGCAAAACCAACTTCATCCTTGAGGATCCGTTCAGTTTTACATAAAAGAATCTCAGGAAACATAGCCAAGAAATAAAGATGTGCAAGTGTATTAAGTCGAGAGTCGGGTCTGAGTAGCTAGATCTTCCCTTCTCAAGGCAGAAAGAAAAAAACTGTGTACTGTCTGGTGGCAGTAGACGATGTCTGTCAGGAGAGGTTGAAAACTCTATCGTTAGTTTCCAGGAAAAGAATGTAATAGCTGAAGACAGCCAGGTAACGCTGATGCCGAGGCAAATGCATCATGGGACAACAAGCAAAGAAAAGTCCTGACAAATTACATGAAAACACAAAGACAAAAACAAACATCAATATACGGTTACAAAAAGGAAGCCACAAATTGCAGTAACACTTTCTATTTTTTTGTCGTTTGCGACCAAGAAGTATTCTTACGGTTGGCTGCCTACATTAAAGAAACTCGTGTCATTGTTCTCTTCATCAAAACATGCCACACAGGGTAAAACACTTCATAAAGCGGGAGCAGATAAAATAAGTGATAACCTTAAAAATCTGCTGCATGAATTTTACACAGGTGAATTACTTCATAATATCACAAGTGCTGTCCAATCCAAAAGTATGAACGAGTTGCAGACGGGCATGACATTTGGAATGTCACACTAGTTGATAAAGGACAAAGTGCAGAAGATTTTAAGTTAGAGGTAAAGAAGCAGCTTGCTGGTTTTTACCAAGCATGTAACCAGGTTGCGTCAAAAGTAGCGTAATTCGTAACGCCGAAAGATAATCTCAAGATAAGTTTGGAAATATTGAGCCGAAAATGACAAGTTTAATTAGAAGGTGCATTTTATTTGATTATTGAATGATGCTACAGTAGAAATAATTTGACAAGCTTTATAGATTGTTTTCTGTCAATTTAAAATTTTATGCAAACTGTTGTCGTTACCAGGAAGCAGGGAAAGCGTTTAAGAACAAGAGTTTTACAAGAAGGATGCCAAAATCTGTATGTTGTGTGCATATTTTGATCAATTCATCAGCATAATTAAGCTTATGAATGTCAACTCTTACCTAACTATTGGCTTTGCTACGTGCATATCATAAGCAAAGAAAGTAACGGGGATCTATCAAATGAAACCCATCGATTCTCTTTCTGTTTCATCGGTGCAGCTGATTTTTTATGCTATAGGACGGGTTAATCTTTATTCTTTTACATGGGAGACCTAAATATACCTTTTCATAATATTTTTTGCCGTTTGACCTTGCTCAATGGCTGGCTACCGCTATCTCCGGTTTCTGTTTTCACCACTAGATGTCAGCAACTACTTCCAAGTAGTTTAGACATGTGTTTACAAGTGGGAAGCCCTGTTAACTCAGTGGGAAGATTGACGCGAGTTCACAATAACAGGTGTACTGTGTCAAATGAAACTTATCAGCCGGCAAAATTGGTTGAGACGCTGCATAGAAAAGTTTTCTACAAGTGCTAAGTTGTCGGGGTTTTTTTTATTGAATAATAGTTTTGGTGAAACTATAGCCAGATTGTCAGGCGTTTTAGTTTTGCCATTCTTGGGTTTGTCGAAGAAAGTATGGTATCACCTTGACAGTTAAGTATTTATGCATGTGTACAGTTTGAACCATCAGCTGTAAACAAATACCACAATATAGTAAAATAAATGTAACACTGATAGCTTCATTTTTTGATTAATAACCTTTCAGCCTTATATCTTTAAAAAGTAACACTTAAATAGTGTAAAGTTAATTTAGCTCATGTACCAGCCACAGCTTGAATGTTTTCTGAGATTAATAGCACTGTTTATTTTATATAAATTTCCAAGAATTTTCATGGAACTGAAGTGTGCCGTAAGTCCACTATACTCTGGTGTCTTCTACTGCAAAGCACAGCGAGGTACGTATTAGTGAAAGTGGGTAGCGTGCGTCATTTTTTCTTCAATACACACATTATGGCGGGTTCAAACACATGTTGCATGCATAAATTAACATATGAAATAATAAATAAGTAAAACAAAGAATGAGAGAGAGAAAGAAAGAGAGAAAGAAAGAAACAAAGAAAGAAAGAAAGAAACAAAGAAAGAAAGAAAGAAACAAAGAAAGAAAGAAAGAAAGAAACAAACAAACAAGGGCAATTGCCATGCTTCATCAGACAATCAAAAAATGAATAAAAATCTGACACAAGCAATGACACAAAAGGCTGTAGAACAACTTCTTTTGTAAACTTGACTTCTATTTTCAACATTCAGCACTATTCAAGACATCATTCTCATATGAAAGAAAACAATCGGGTGGGGAAAAAAGAGAGCATTGAAAACGTTTTCAACAGCGTATCAGCGAATGTAACAGAAATGTTTTTTTCAGCTTCCTATATTTATATATATAATATATCCTAATGCATCAGTGCCAGCTTTTGTCAATAGAATTACCTGGTAAGTGTACATGTACATACATAAGGAGCATCTATTATAACTATAATTATAATAATTGTATTGGAAGCAAGTGGAAGAAGTTCCTTCCACTCTGACTGTGCACGGTGGTTTTCTCCAAGTCCTTCGGTGTTGTCCACCAAGTAAGTGCTAGTAGGCAGGAAAGTATACGCCAACATCTGTGCCATGGAGATTGACTAATATAGGCTTGGCCTGTTTTGCAATCCATGTAAAAGTTATGGATCTATACTGAAAAAAAAACAAACAAACAAAAAAAAAAAAAAAAAAAAAAAAAAAAAACAAAAACAAAAAAAAAAAAAAAAAACCAAAAAAAAAAAAAAAACCAAATGTTCCCAATAGAATTATATGATTGCCTCCAAACCTTGACTACCAAACAAGTCCCAAGTTCAATATTGCCATCCGGTGGCCAACTGTGAAAACACCACTGCGGTGGCCCTCCATTGAACATAATTTTTTTGATAATGAGTGATAATAAGGATAACAGCTAATTGTGAATTCTAATGGTGCTGTTTACATGCAATGACCATGAAATCATACACCAATTGTAACTATAATGAGCTAGCGATCACAAAATCGTGTTTTGAGTGCGCTACAGAGACCGAAATGACGTACACAAATCGCTTGGACACAAAACAAAGCTATGTCACACGATCAAGTCAAGTTTTCGTTTTCCATGTGAACATGACTAAGGTCATTAGAGTGACAGGTACCAATTATAAGTAAAACTGGAACTAATGATGCAGTAAAAGTGAGTTAGTAGATTCACAATGTGCATTAAAATCATAAAAAATCACAAATGCAAAAATACTTCAAAGAGGCGTTATTCTCACTGGCCGGACTTTGTCGACCTTTTTGCGTGCAAAAAAGGCAAATCTTGTCCAGTGAAAAAGTCTGGCGACTGTATTCATGATGCAACCAGCTCATAGAGTCAAATGTGTTTAAATACATTAACCTTAGCAAATAACTTAAATACCGCAACCCGCCAGAGTTTTTGATCAAATCCAAGTATGTCTGCAGAGCGTTCCCTCCTGTACTACTTGGAACTAAGGAGCTGCGTCGTTGACATGGACAAGTTTTGCCTGTGGAAACCGGACGGACCTTTCCACAATATTTTAGTGTTAGTATAGGGCATATCTTCTGGAACTCGTGATCGATATGTGCAAAATACTTGCTAAAATCGCCTTATCTTTTCTCAAAATGAAATTTTGGTGTAGCTTTCTTTGTCGCCAAAACATTTTTGTATAATTTCAGATGGATAGTCGATTTTGCTTTGTGTAAGCAACACGTACTTAGAATATATTTTTTGTCGGTGTTGACTTAACCAGTAGCTTCATCCCTTTAGGTCTCGAATACACTCCGTAATCGACCAACACTGGTACTTACAGCGACCTCATGGAAGCTGCATCGTGTGTTCATTATTATTATCTGTTTATTGATCCATTGATTGCATCAATTGATAGTAATAGTCTTCATAGGAACCTCTAGGTTGCTGTTGTGCTTCTGTCGTTCCTGAAGACATTGTATTCATCAATATCTATAATTGTATTGAATATAGAATCATCCAGCCGCTTTTCGTCAACACAGAATACATCATTCTGGCATGAATTACTGTGACAGCGAACGTCGTCAAGTTTGGTGGCTCGCTGCTGATATTTCAATGTGTAAGATGAAATTGACCACATTATTTACGCTTATTAACTTTATACTTTGCCATCAAATTTTCGTTATTTCTCCGGTGACAATTTAACTTCCTTCTCCTCATAGGTATCACTGCAAGAACACATTTGCTCAGATATGAATGTCCTCATTTAACATTTGAAGACGATCCAAAGGGCTGATAATGTCCTGCGTGGCAAGCTTCCAGCTGCGGCCCACACATATAGGTAACCAACATTATTATAGCAGTTCTCACATTGTGTTTTCCTTGTGGCCGTATGAGTCCTATAAGTGACATAATATATGTACTGTGTGCCAGCACTATCTTTTCGTATAATTGTCTGCGAAACAGAAGAGTATGCACGTGGTTTGTGTCCAAGATCGCTGTGCACGCTTATAGTTGCATGTGCATTTGGTGACGGTTGTTTGCGTTGGAACGTCGCTGACCTTTTTCGCTTGCGACACGTTTTCAGGAAATGAGAGACCGGTACTCCGGAGAAATTTTTTGGGTGCTTTCGATGGTAATTGCTGAGCAAATTAGCTAGTTTCCACCCCTGCAATTTCACGACAACTTTAGCATATGTTTGTTTATTTCCTGAACGCCCATTTTATGATATTTTTACGAAGGTAAAAACAAATGAAGCTCTGCTGCTGCCCACTAATGTTTTTCATCATATTTTTTGTGTATCGTGAGAATATTTGAATCCAGATTCATCTCTGTCACTCACAGTGATGTCATGGTTCACGCAAACAATTTTTTCCATCCAAAGTTTCTCAATAACATCGTTAACTTCTCAACATTCATGTGATGCTGTTTTCGTATCTTCTCTTGGGCAAATTGTTAGCACAACTACCCGACTACTTAATGCTAACCCTTTAGCTGTCTGTACCAGCATAGCTAATGTTTGTCATGAACTATATATTTTGTGTTGCTTTCGTTGCTCCATCCCTCGCCGACATCTGGTGAAACTTTCTTTTCGCAGTTGGGTAAATGTCCCAATGAACTATTATAACGACTGCAGATTAAATACATTAAAGAAGACGTTTTAGTCATGCTCCGTCAAGGGTAGTCATAACTCTAAGAGTACGACCTCTTGACAGAGTCAAAAACTTGGTTGATTACACCAAAGCGCCCCGAGGAAAGCTGTTTGAACTGGATCACTATGACTCTTATATGCTCTGCAAGTGGACAAATACTGGCACTTGATTGAAAAGTCGCTTTACAGAGAATATAAAGCTAGTATCTTTACGCCAATTTAGAGCACATCGACTCGTGCCAAAGAGGCAATGAAAGACTCAAATCAATAAGTAGTTCAGTTAGTATATGCCGTCAGATTTTCCTGTCGCGATTTAGACACATGGCGCACATAGGAAAGAAGAGCTGAAGTGTAAATGCTGGTTGTCAGCCTTTCAAAAGTTATAGTGAAATCATGAAATATTGCACGTGGCATCAAACAGCGCAACATGATCTTGAAAGACACTTCCATCTTTACTTTATATACCAGCTGTTGATTAATCATGAAAGGATATCCGAGGCTATTATGAGGGAAAGATATGAACCATCCAGAAAATATCTCTCTTTTGAAGAAAATATAGGGCTTCAAGAGGCCGCGGCGGTGGCTATTTTTGACTAATTTGACCCTTGCCCTTAAAACTTACAATCGATTAAAAGTGAAATATGAGTATCAAAACTGAATTATCGAATAATCTTTGACATCTGGAAGTCAGTTTTGCAAAAATCCTCTGAACCAAATAACAATTCTAGCGACTGGCTATCTGGTTAATTTATAGTGTAAGCCCAGGTTGGCACAGCTACTCAGAAATAAACATTATTTAAGTGAAATACAAAGGAACATTACATAGTATTGTCCTTCAATTTCAAAGTAAATTTCCCTCCATTATAATGTGACGTTAATCAATAATTTTGATGCCAAATGAAAGGTGTACAAAGCACGTAATAAAAAACGTCTTTCTTATCATATACAACTTAGAAGGGACAGCTTGCTTTTCAATAGGGACATTAGTATAAAATGATTGTGCGATTAAAGAAATTGTTTGAATAGGACATATGTTTAAAAAAAATACTTAATTGAATTATCATTCCTAAATTTCGTACACATGAGGTACACTGTTACACATAAGAGGGAGAAAACAAATGCACAAAGCGAATATATATATATATATATATATATATATATATATTCTTTGTGCATTTGTTTTCTCCCTCTTGTTTTTATTCAGTATTTGGTCAGATGATTAGATATTTGATCAGAAACAAATAAATTTATTCTGATGAACAAATGCTTGATCAGGTGAATAAATATTTAATCAGAAGACTAATCACATGATCAAATCGATTTGATCAGATGAACAGATGTATTTGTTCATCTGATCAAATACAGTATATTTGTCATTTTAATCAACTTGATTTGATGAGAAAAACAAACTGATTTAATCAGAAGATCAAATGCATTTGTTCCGACGGTGCCTTTGTTCAAATGACTAAATCGATTTGTTCTTCTGATCAAATAGAATAAGGTATATCCCGATTTATTCACCTCAATAAATATATTTGTTCCTGTGTTCAATTCTATTTGATCTCCTGAAGAAACACAAGTTTCTCCACTACCAGATAATAATTACTCCCTCTTGTATGCCCCTAGTCACTCCGGTAGTTTGTGTTACTATAACACCCAACAAGTACAGTCTCGAACTTTGACGCTTTCTTTATATAGCAACAACAAGAAGGAAACGGGACACGGAGCTTGTTGTCACAGGGTTAAATTGTCACCGTCCACTTTTCAGAATCCCATTTGACAATGCTTGTTTTTTAAGCTCCAATTAATAGTTGAAAACATTTGAAAAACATCAGATTTCCAGCTACAGGCATGTTATAATCGTTTGTAAAGAAAGAAAGAAAATAGTGCGGGAAGGGAGGGAGAGAAAGAAAGAAAGAAAGAAAGAAAGAAAGAAAGAAGAAAGAGAGAAAAATGCTCACATACTTCCCAAAAGCAGTGCCTAACCACCAAACTTTACAAAGAAAAAAAAAAGGTGACAGGTGAAGGTCACATCCTTGACCATGTAAGGTATAATAGAAAGCAGTGCCTAAACAACAACAACAAAAAACAAAGAGTGAGAGAGAGAGAAAAACCCTCACATCGATCCCGAAAGCAATAGCGAAAGATTTCACATTTACGCCAAAACACAATCATATTTATATGATAAATAATAATGGTATATTGTGAACAGCCGGCTTCACCCGCTTTAATATCTAAAGAAAGCCAGAAAATATCTGCGATGAACAAATCGGTTTAATCAGAAGTTCAAATCAATTTAATCACATGAACAAATGCATTTGTTCACCTCATGAAATCGATTTGTTCTTCTGATCAATCATCTGATAAAATACTGAATAAAACAAGAAACGAATACACACATACACTCATATATATGTATTATATATATATATATTTATATATATACACATGAATTATATACACACACACATATATCTATATATATATACATGAATATATATCATCACTTGTATGAGTATGTACATAAATTTGTGAGTAGGACATGTTTTCATATGGAAATTCTTCTTTGTTATGACTCACAAAGAAAGAATATGATTCCATATAGTTCTTGTTGGGTAAGTCGAGTTTGATATTTCATGTCTCGAGCTAGATATAGCTCTCTTATGAACATGCTCAATTGGACATCGTTGCCTTTGCGCACAACTGAAATTGACACGACATGAATAATATGCTGCAGACTAGAAATTTTCACTGTCTATTTATCTAAACCCATAATTTTTAAAAATAATTGTATGTGGCAGAACAACTACCATTGAAAGCCAGAAGTGCACAAATGTCACTATCACATTATCACTATTTATGGCTTTGTGGAAAAATCTGATAAAGCTCTCATGCACCTGGTAGGTCATCACAAATTAAAGGCAGCTATATACTGTGAGTTCTGTGAGGGAGACGCCAGAGATACTTAAAAGCCTTACGCCAGACAGTATGAATTCGTTCAGCCTCTCGCTTGGAGTAATCCCACAGCTGGCAGCCGTGAACTCCGAAGGGGCATACGATAAATTTTGAAGATATTGTATCTTGTTACCACTTATATAAAAACTCGCCAGTACTTTTGGACCTGTATCCACTATCGGGGCAACCTTCTCCATTGAGCTTTGTCTTTGACGCAGTGGGGGCGCCTGGCACTCAGCCAAATGCTGACCCTTATTTTATTGCCTCAGGGCGACTTCTACGTCTGATACAAGATATTATTTCTGGGGCCTTCAACTGGTCACTGTTTGTCGTTGTGTTTACATTTGCAGGTAATGCTAACTCAGGAAAAGTCCTACTATACATCGTACATTAAATTCATTCGACAAATTAACCTTCCCTTAACACTAATAACACATATATTCTGGACGTTGCCTCTTCAAAATATCCAATCGACATGGATGCCACTGTGAAAATAGTGAGTTCTGCACCCAATGCCAATGGTTTGTGAATGAGCATTGGGACGATCTTGGGGATGGGAAGAGGGTCAAAATATATGAAACGAAAAATATATATTTTGCAATTATTTCAGAGCATCAATAATGATATAGATGCTGTGTCCGCGATTCACTTTGATATCCAAATCAAGTGTATTTTGGTGAGACAGTCAATGCATTAATTGCGCAATGTTTAAAATTGAGCTTGAGCGTGCCGTGTCGTATTTGTAACTAATGATGATAACTGCTGCAGACACAACCGAGCGGGCAAATTAAAGTTAAGATAGTAAGTCATGTTTTAAAAGTACTTTAACGACTATTTGCCCTGATAACTCGGAGAACGGACACCTGGCACCGTGTTGAAAACACATAGACACGATTCACTGTGATTTTCTTTTCCCACAATGCATTGCGCCATGTTTAAATGGGCGCTCAATGTGCGTGCATTATGCATATGCCTTCGTGTTGTATTTGGATTTATAACTAACGACGAAAACTGCTTCCGACACAACTGAACGGGCAGATTAAACTTTTGATTGTAAGTCATCTTTTAAAAATACGTTGACGACTGTTTGCTTTGGTAACTCGTATAACGAACACCTGAAACCTAGCGATACTAGATACCGATAGTATACCGCACTCATCGTGGCGCTATGCTTTTTCCCTGGCCCAAGTTGACCGTCCAGATAAGTTGAAATAAAATGCTGTGTTTGAGTTGACTTAACTGCAAAATAACGGCACACGTTGGCCAGCTTTTCTGTAAGCTTTGTCTTACAATTTGGTTACAGTTGATTTGAACAACTGTTTTTTTATGGGTGGTTGTTTGTGTGGGTGATTTTGCTGGTCGGTCGCGTGTTGCAGCTGGTCCAAGGTTTTCCCAACTGGAGCATTGTAACAAAATTTTGCATCACAGTTCTTGAAAAATGCCACAAAATTTGGTCAGGTCGGTAATTGCAGGTACTACTGTACCATGGTTATACCTATTCCCATGCAGAACCTGCCAGGGTATATGAAATAGATGTAAGAACAGTTTCAAAAATAAGGTGAAATCATTTTTGATGCATGAGATGGGAGTACTGGTGAGGGACTGCTTTATATATTTATAGTTAAAGTGTCTTGCTGTTATCAGGGACCTGCAAATTATATATAGCAGGTCCCTGGAGTTATAAAAATCACGCCTTTGATGCTTATATTTATTTATATATTAATTTATTGAAAATTAAGATCAATCTTAATTCATAAATAATTAAAACATTTCAGCCACAAACCTGTGCAAAGCAACTTAATATTTTTCCCGATTTCATACTTCCATTTCTGCTATTTTCATGTTGTGGTCCACCATGAAAAGTAGATCACATGGCGATATTTTTTTTTAATTCATTTTTCACAAATTTTTGCCAATTTTTATAAGACTTTTGTACAATCGGAGGGAAAATTGCCAAAGCAGTACAATAATGACTAAACAGTTGTGATTTCGTCAACCATGTGAAGCAAGATACCCGAAACTCCCCAGATAAACCATTTTGCATGCTCAAATTCAAAATTTTTCGGGGGGGGGGGGGGGACAGTAAGGCCCTCAGACCCTTTGGGCCGTGAAGGTCACATTTGGGCCACTGAAAAAAATTACGGACATTTTTGGGCTACTTGAGTCTCTGACTGACTTTGTAGCACTGGCCTGGGTCGACGAGTATTAATTAGCGAATGGCGGCTTAAAGGTACTTTTTTGTTCCATTAATTTTAGGGTTGGTCCTTTTTAGTAGGGTCTGTCAGGTTACCTGAACCACACATTCATTTTTGTTAGGCCTTGGGTAACTTAGACATGTGTTGAAACATGTTGAAAATGTATGTTCTTTCCCCATTCACACATTACCTCTTTTGACATCAGTTTAATTTGTTACCTGGCCACAGCTGGAGGCATTTATATGAGAAAAAAAAAACATTGCCAAATTGTGCCATGAACATATTTACTTCGGTCTAAACATGGAGATAGTCATACCTTTGTATAAAGTCGCTGTGAAGCACAAAAACCAATAGCCATGGACTACTTATTCCGATATTATAAAACATAAAAACATACAATCAACTGAAAGTGATGGACATTAAAAACAGTCTGAAATCGTCGTATACACTGTGATACACCTTCCTGGAAAGAATATAACCCAACCATATGGCCAAGATGCCAATTAAATATATCAACTTTGGGTATTGGTAAGCTCTCCATAAACAAATTTGAGTAACCTTCATTGCTGCCGCAAGTCATGTGTTCAAACTTTACAGGATTAAATTTTACGTGATATTCTTCCGCAAAAGTTGAACACATATCTAACAATTTCGACATGGAAACCACAGTGGGTGGAATCTACGTCTTCGGCATAAGCCAATGCACCTGAAAAATGATGGCGATGTATGACATCCAAACCAAGATTGTTTTAGGCGTGTCAATAGTTCAGCTATGTGAATACAGAATAAATGAGCGGAGCTTACTCCCCCAGTGGCACAACCCCAGACAACGCTCACGACCTGATGTATGTGCATATTTAATAACAATCTAGCGGTGACTGGACATAAACCCCTTTGTAGTAATGGTCTGAATAACTGAGTATACTCCATCCAGTCGTATGCTTTCGTAGCACCGAGAAATACGAGTTGTACATCAGTGTATGCGCGATTTATATTATTTTATGCATTCAGAAAGGGCGAACATACACTAGGTCGTTCAGCTATCAGGCTTATAGCTCAATTGCATATCTGATGAACTAAGACCATCGTAATTTCCCTTCAGGATAATCTAGTCTAGCATCTTTCCTAATATACTACTTAGAGCTATGCCTCAGTAATTATTGGAGTCATTCAAAGATTTGCGTATATTCTTAGGTATAACATTAAGTGATATGAGTAAAAAAAAAAAAAAAAAAAAAACTTTCATGGGCATAACCATGACGCAACATAACGCTGAATAAGGAGGACAGGTGTGTTTGAAGTGCAGGAGTTCTCCGAGACACATGGTCTGAATAGTGTCCAAAATCCCTGTCATGCTTCTCTTGTTTGAGATGATCAGTGGCCATTTGGACACTTTCTACAGATACACAAAATGTCGATCTGCCATTTTCATCATTACCTGGCAATTCTATGCAACTATTATTCTCATCGCGAATTTTCAGCATCTCGCATCATGAGACACATGGTTGTACAGACTCGTGCATTTGTATAAAAACACATTGGCAATCTCGCAATCATCTGTTATATTATATACCATTCCGGGTCTACAGTTTCTAATATTTTTAATCTTTTACACCGTGCGCCAAAAATCTTTGCATCGTTTCTTTACCTCAGCAAAGGGATTACATTGCAAAATATCATTTCTTTATGGAAAGAAATTGCATATTGTATAGGTCATAATTATAAAGCAAAAACACAACTCATTGAACCATCTAATCATAATAAACATAATGGGGGGGGGGGGGGGTTGCTTCAAAATGAAGCACCACCAAATTTTAGTTTTCATCAAGTGTTTCACATTTCTGCTCTTATCAGCGAGGGTTCAACAACCCATCTCCCTTGATTTTACTGAAAAGCTAAAAACACACAATTCGTATATTATATTTTATGTCAAATATATTGCAACGATGACCATGATTGTACAGTTGAAGAGCATTTTCTTACCCCTACTCCCTAATTTTCACCAATCATATTTTATATATTTTCATCATAATTTTACAAGATTTTCGCTAATGCTAAAATGTAAGGTGCTGTATGCTCACAAAATTAAGTATACGATATAATGTAATTGTGAAACCTCAAACTCTTATTTGAAACTCTTGCACAGATTTCATGCAATATTTTTAAGATTTAATTAATCTTGGACCATTTTTGCTAAAAAATAAAATAGAAAAAAATAAGGGGTTTGGGGTACAATTATGGGCAGGCTTGAAACCAATCTGATTACATGGCACTATATCTTGTTTGCCGTTGAAATGATTTAAAGACATGGTTATTTTCACCAGCAGACCTCTGATTGCCGCCCCGTTAATTGCCCGAAGAATAGCCAGGAAATGTTGGGTTCCGGCTACCGCAACTGTAACCACTCCCAATAAATAAACCTCATTAAGATTATGTTCATGAGCGTGTGAGGGGAAATAACGCACTTCATAAAAATAAATGCCAATCAACAAGTCCCCCCTTCACACGCTCACGAAAACAATCCCAATGAAATTCATCTATTAAATCACCTTGCCTTCATTGTGTCTTTAAGTTCTGAGTTTTACACACACCAGTTTATCAATGTTAATTTGCACGGTATTTATACGTTCCTCAAACTGATTGAGTCTGTTGATCAAAGTAATGTTGTTTAGTTCTTTGGGATGTGATCGCGGTATCATACACTACTTCAAAAGATCAATCATAATTGTCGGACTTTTATTAACTCGAAATGGTTTTCCTAGGGCATTAATGATATTCACATGAGCATAATTCTGCGCACGGGAAAATGAATCTTTTCTGGGTTTTTTTTTTTTTGTTGTTCACCGATTACTCTTGTCTCTCAAGGATTTCACAAAGCCTTTGTATCTGCCAATATAGCTTAAGTATTAAAGTATCCAAGTGTTACCTTCACCACGTTCTCCCTGGCACTACCTTGTCGACTATGGAGGATACATGTATATGCTGGATTCACCATTGGCTTTGATTTATTTTCTGCTGGTTTTGTGGGGGCATGAATTACTTTTGTCCCTGTTATTGTCCTCCTTGGGTTGTGTATTAGGTGTTTTTTCTTGTATCTAACACTTGGTAAAGGTAACATCGCCATCCGAAGCTGGCATTGCAAACAATCATTGCGTAGCCAAAGCTCATTATATCATTCAGCATTCTTACTTGACTTTTTGTTAGGACAGGACCCGCTTTCTGGTCCAATACACTTTGACATGGTACATATTTCACTTGGTCATTCTTGGAAAAAAGAAACTGTAATATATTTGAAGACTTCCTGATTGCAGGCTGAGCAGTGTCTTTAGAAGAGAATAGCCATGAAGTCAACACGATCACACTGGCCCACTGCTTCAAGTGCCTTGGAAAAAAAACCCCCACAAACTTGTTCTAATGCCCAATTCTTCATAAATCGAGCGTACATCTCTCTAAAAATTCACCAGTGACATGATCTGACCTATTTCTCCGTTACCTGGGAGTATTCTTGGTTTCACTTGACAATTATCATCCAGAGAAATATGTGAATCCCGTAGAATTATCCGCACTTTGACAGAGACAAAAAAGCTTTGTATGGCCCCTGTTACGACGCGCGCACTTTTTGAGGAAAAACACAAGAAACACACTTTAGAGTACATGTAAACGTCTTCTTTCACATTAATGTTAAAAGCATTGCATTTCAGGCTTATGACTTTATTTGAATTAAATACTTCATTGAACAAAATTTGACATTCAATTTAATTACCCCTATATCCTTATATAATGTATATTCAAAGAAACACATAATTCAAATATCACTTTACGTTTTCCCGTTTCACAAAATGTCTCAATGAACAGATGCTTTCCCGATACCAGAAGAGCTTTAAAAAAATTAAACAGAGACCTTAAGTTCTCCCTTACTTGATAGCTACCTTAACAAAAACAAAATATAATATTATGTATTTTAGAGTTTACAAGGAGGTAAGTAACACATGACTTAGGTCCTCTAAAATTGTTTAGATTTGAAGTATTGTGAAAAAACTGCCACAACAAAGCCGCTCGGTTCCCAACGTTTTCAATTCAGTACAGAAAGTTGGTACATTTCAAGATACAACCGAGGGAGTGCAAAGTCTGTGCATTGAAACGTCTGCCTACTTGAACTATGCAGGTGGATTAAGGAATCTAAATACGTGATGGGTCTTTGATTGACATGTGGAAAAATACCCCCACACAGTATCTTACAAAAGACGGAACGTGAGATGCTGTTAGTTCAAGCACCTCTATCTGCATTATCAAGGTTTTCATTTTTCCTGATATCCGTGTTAATATCATACCAGATAAACATTTGAATAATGATCATGACATTTACAGGTTTATGTTGTTTTTATAGTTTTACACACACCATGCTCTGACACATGTGGGAGTTATTGTGCTAATGGGTTATGAGTACAATTTTACTCATGCTGTCGGATCATCGATTTCTCACATGCACAAGGTTGCTTGTACACATTTTCCTGTTTACTAATTCTCCACCCACTTTTCACTTAAACATTAGGTTTCAAGATAATTACTGCACGAAACAGATATATATGCTGCAATTTCAAACAAGTTTCTCACATGAACACGTTTCTGATTGTTGCGTGTACACATTTTCCTCTTTATGGGAGTGCCCGCCGAATATTCATTTAAACCATGAGGTTCCAAGATCATCTGTGGACAAAAATATATCTGCCCTGTAAGTTTAAATAAACTATACAATTTACAAAAAAATCGTCAAATGAGATCAGTTAAGCAGAACCAATTCTATCAATGGCAGAATATTCCTTGAAATACAGATTTATTCCATTTGTAATTTGACAGGTTTTTAAAATACTTTATTGGATCATATTATGAACGCTTGTTGTTCATGTTTAAATAGTCGTGTTATTCGGCTGAGTCAACATATTCACCAGTCCCCTGTAAGTAAAGACCCAATATGTTTAAGATGGATTAGAAAACAGGCCAAGCCTACAGGAATCACTTTTCCATTTTGGCGTATACTTCCTACCTAGTCAGCTGTGTAGAACGTATACGCCAACATCTGTGCCACACACAAGTTTTAGGGGTTTCCTTCACACTGAAGGGATTAATAAAATTAACAAAAAGCGCAACATAAAGAGAACGCAATGACATTTGAAAAATATTGGTCTCTGTCGTGTGGTTTTTACCTATTGAAATGTTAGCATCACCATCTTGCAGAGTTATTGCCATAGGCCTGTACGACAAACGATGGACGCTAAGTCCCCCGCCCCTCCGAAAAAAATCTTACTGTGCCGACTGGGTCTCTTTGTTCTGTTTTGCTGAGTACCCTGGTAGCTGTACATGATATTATGGACCAGTCCTGGTGTTCCTTTACTGTATATTTCTTGGGCCCAAATGGTTTCTCTCTGCGGATCAACGCCGTCGCCACTTAACTAGAATGTTGGACAGAGTGGCTACGGCATTGAAAGTCACTAGTAGTGGTTAACGTCTGCAGCTATATATTTTTGTGAAAGAGTACCAACCGAAAGAGAGTATTCCTTTTCCAAAAGACACACACAAAACCCAGAGTTTTTACAATCTAACAAAACCTCGGGTTTTGTGGATAGCAAACCATGGGTTGTGTACTGTTATTTCACAGCGTTACAAAAACCAAGGTTTTCTGACAAAACGGAGGATTTCGTGAACAATACAATATTTCGTGAAAACAAAAGACAAACCTGAGGGTTTTGCGGTCAAAACGCAGAGTTTGCTCTTAAACTGTGAGTTTTGTGTCCAAAAGCCAAGGTTTTACCACCACCACCCCTACCCCCACCCAGTTTTGCACCTAAACCCAGAGTTTTGTCCTAATCATGCCAAATTTCAGTAACTGAGATAAACCCAGGGTTTTGTGATCAAACCTATAATTTTATTAGCAAAACATCGGATTTGGGTACAAAATCCAGGGTTTAATGTATTCTTGAACAGTACAACTTCCATATACATTCTCATAGAGTTCATTCTTACATATGGCGTGATAAATCTACGGGTCATCGGGGTTAAATAAATTCGGTAATCATTTGACAAAACCATCTGTTGCCCTCACATACATTTCATAACACTTGTACATAGATCTATAATCATCACTTCTGATGCTTGTTTATCTAATAATATCTTGAGAACTTTGAATTCTAGAACAACGCATCAATTCCCATTATGCTTACTCAGGGAATCCATCGTGTTTGGTTTCATTCCGGCAGGATTACGCCATCCGATGCTTTCCATGCAGAGTTTCGCAATTACTCATATTCAAACATGATGGATTCCCATCACAACATAGTGAAATTCAAAATTATAACGTCGTTTTTACTTTTTAAAGGTAAAAAAGGTTGCAAAGTCGGCGGAAGAAATGTAAACTTTCACGCTCAGAAGAAGAGCATGATATGGCCTTGAACCTACAGAAGAAATTATTACGCTGACAACCGGAAGTGGACCTAAGTATTATTAATGCTTCAATGTCTTTGTAAGATGTCGTCATTTGCATATGTTGGAAATCCTGGGTCTTTTTCAAAGCCAATAACATTTATAATCTAGTCTTTGAAAACAACAGGCTCAAATTGTGACATGTTGCCTGCGTAGCAGACGACAATGGATCATAAAGTAGTGCCCACCTACTTCTGTGAAGACTTTGCGTTTGGGGTGGTGAGTTTGGGGCCCAGCAGTGCATGAGTCGTGGAATCTTGCACGGTAACGTGATGCTATTCTAGTCACCCGATTGGCTCTTTCCCTTCCACTATGATAGAATTTATTTCTCATTGCTGTCAACATGCACCACGTATGTATTGTATCTTTTGCACTATTTCGAGCTCTTTCCATGTTTCTGTGTATATAATTGCTAAGGCTTCTGCCGCCTAATGCGTGTATCTGGTATTCGCGGTACCCAATTCCCAGTGAATGATCTTCCTCATCCGTGAACCTGAATAATGGGTACCTGTAATCGACTATATGGGGCTGTGATTGGTTTATTCTGTGGTACATGTTAAGACGTACATTCACATCTTGTCTGCTGTCACAGTCATATAGTCTCCGTTTTCAGCTTTTCAACGGTCTTGTGAAGTACATGTATTTTAATTCTGAAAGTATTTTGGAACTTGCTGCAAATTATAACTGCCTTGAACATAGTACTCTTCTCAGATATTTAATCCAAGTCAGGACCAACTCTCACAAATCCCAAGAAACCCTCCTGTGTCTGTTACGCTAACGTACACAACATCAAACATTTCACGTAATTTGGAAAAGCGAACATTCGATTAACGTTTACTTTTCCAAATAACGTCAAAAAAAAACGGATGAGCAAAATATCAATTCCAAGCAATGGTGGAGCGTGTCCAAATCTGTAGTGTAAAGTAAAATTCATGCCACTCATGATTGGAGAGGACAAGATTTTGCAAATGTTGCCCACTAATGCGAAGTATCTAATCTTTATTTAGCCAGTCAATGTACTACTCATGCCGACAACAATGCCCCACTTCTGCACGGACGCTCGCATGGGCGAATTTACGATCAACGAAGAAAGTGTTAGGATTATCTTTAAGATTAACGTCGGCTTCAGCACCTGACAATACATGAAATTATCTCCTTAAAAATACTGCTGATTCTATCTGCAAGCCCCTGGCAAAGTTTTTTTTTAACATGTCCTTTCGTGTCTCCAAATTTCCTGATTTTTCGAAGCGTTCAAACTTTTGTCCCGTGCTTAAAAAGTCGGTCGAGTGAAAAAAATAGAGGTTATTGTTATCCAATTATGTTGCTCTGCAACGCCTCCAAATTATTCGAATGAATGGTTTCCAATTTTACTTAAAACGAACTTGGTTGGCCAATGCTTGCCGACAGACGCAAATACTTCAAATTGCTTCTTCTATACAAAATGTTCCGTGATTTAACTCCAACCTACCTGTCTAACGTTGTACCTCATGCTCTTGCATTTACTGTCAAGGACCCCGACACAAGTCTGCCAGCAGTGTACACCCCTTCAAATGCCGAACACAACGCTATAAAATTATGGAATAATCCCCACACTGATATCAGATATTCTATTTCCCTCCCGATCTTCAAGTCGAAGCCGAAAGCCACATTGCTTGCTTTCGACCTCTTTCATGATTTCTACTCTAATGGTCTAATGAGATTTTCATTGGCCATATCCTGTTGCGACAGGGTTTCTCGAAGCTACATTCCCATCTTCACACATTTAACATAATCCAGCGACCAATATGTGCTTGTTTCCATCCAAATGAAGATTTAAAACATTTTTTCTCTGCGGTCCCAAATGCGTCTAAGAAAGAAGGAAGCTTTTGCATACCATTATCCCATTGTTCACCCCTGGTGTACATCCAGATTTAGTCATACATGAAGCAAGTGATTATGTGGGAGATGATTGTATCACAGAAATCTTAAGAACAGTAAAAAACTTTATTGTTGAAATGATACAAATCATCTTGTAACCCAGCACATGTATATTAATATTAAAATTAATATACATAAATATTAAATAAATATGCTTTAAATGAAATTACGCATCTCTGATCTCAGTGTACTTATCAATTCAGGTTGTCTCCTTCTACGAGGTTGCACAGAGAGAGAGAGAGAGAGAGAAAGAGAGAGAGAGAGAGAGAGAGAGAGAGAGAGAGAGAGACGAGAGAGAGAGAGAGAGAGAGAGAGAGAGAGAGACGCCAAGTTCTCATTTTCATGTGTGGAGTCGTGCATGGTGCGCCAATGGGGTCGCAGACTACAATGATTAGACAACGACGATGGGGAGCGGGGAGTTTTGTTGCTGAACCTTTTTTTCTTACCATTTTCGTCTTGTGAATACAATCGCCATGAAATATCTTGTCAATTTAGTACAGGGTGGTTCCCATGACGGCGACGTTTGTTTTTGTCTTAATGGGAGTCTCCCTGACCAAACAATATGTTTTCTTGTAAATCTTGGTCGAATAAAAAGTCCTGAGTCTTGACAGTTTTTAACTTGTGCTGTGATAACATTGATTTAATTTTAGAAAAATATAATCACACGGCTTATTGATTCAGTCAAACTTTATGTAAATGTTTATATAATCTAGCTCTGTGACGTGTAATTCAACATCTATTATTGTTTGTGACTCATGATGTTTGTCTGGCTTTAGTATCGATGCACATGTTATGTTTGGCTTTCAATTTTATATTGTGACTTCAACTCGTGACTGCATTGATTTGATCGTTGCATACACCCTCGCGAGAATATATACTGAACCCCAATGAAAAGTATCCACATAAAAAAATTAACACATTAATTTTGTAAGTTACTAAGTACTGTGTGTGCATATATGCATGGTTTGGAGCCTACATCAGGGTCATTCAGGACAACTTTTTAACTTTTGCTGGGTTGTTACATAATGCATGTGACTTTTGTGCACCGAATATGGCTTCTGACCACCACTCCTATTGGATGGCTAAAATGACCTGATGTTTTCAGTGGCTTTAAAAAGGGATGTTCAGCCAAGAAAAAAGCCAGTGGTCTCAGGTGTGTTGAGGCGATCATGCCGCGTCTGAGCCAAGGTCAAAGACACCATGCTTTGGGGCTTGCAGAGGGTGGAGTCCCAATCACTCAAATCGCACAAAGAATGGGGTGTACTCGGCGCACCATCCAACGACTAATTGAACGGCAACAAGAAACTGGATCCGTAGATGATCGGCCTAGGCCTGGCCGAGAAAGAGTGACAACACCTGGCCAAGACCGTCACATCCGGCTGATGCACCTGCGAGACCGTTTCCGTACAGCAGCCCAAACAGCCCGTGAGACTCAAGGGGTGAATCACCGTCCTGTCAGTAGTTCTACTGTGGAGAGGCGACTGAGGAGCAGTGGCCTAACAGCCAGAAGACCTTACAGGGGTAACCTGCTGACCCAACCCAGAAGAGAAAGACGACTGCAGTGGTGTAGAGCACACTCCAGGTGGACTCGCCAGCAGTGGAATACCGTCCTTTTTACTGACGAGTCCCGTTTTTGTGTCAGCAGAGCAGATGGCAGAGAACGTGTGTGGCGCCGGACTGGGGAGAGATATGCAGATGCCTGTGTCCGTCAGGCAGATCGATGGGGTGGACCCTCTGTCATGGTGTGGACAGGCATCAGCAACCGCTACCGGACACCCCTAGTGGTCATTCAAGGGATCCTCAATGCTAGGCGGTACATTGATGAGGTGCTGGAGCCGCACATGGTCCCATTTATGGAGCAGCATCAAGATCTGGCGATCTTTCAGCAGGAAAATGCACGTGCACACTCTGCAAGATTAACAATGAACTTTCTCAATGAGAACAACATCAATGTCATGGAATGGCCAGCGTTCTCACCCGATCTGAGCCCTATTGAACATTTGTGGGATCAGTTAGGCCAAGGTATTCGACGGAGGACACCTAGGCCTACTACCCGAAACCAGCTGATCCAAGCTCTGCAGGAAGAATGGAATAATGTTCCCCAACACAGAATTCAAACCCTGGTCAGCAGTATGCGCCGCAGATGTATAGCATGTGTTGATGCTCGAGGTGGCCACATCCCATACTGAACAGAAAAATTTGTGTGACTTTCAATTAGGGCAGTTAATGACATTTTTTGCCTGTAAGTGACGTTAATGTCGGTAGAGCGTGACATTATTTTTACGCCAGAAAAGTGAATGCTTTGTTAAGTTCTAAGCACGTCTAGGTATGAAATGTTTCAAGTATAAACAATAAAATACTTCAAAATTGGCATGTGGATACTTTTCATTGGGGTTCAGTATATATCACGATATCATACATTTCGGTAATACGAGTAGGGCTATTTTCCGTTTACTGCTTATGATTAAATACTCTATAATAGTCTATATCTGGGTTAGATCTAAATTTGCATAAAGATGGTCCTGCCCATCCTGTTCATGGTTGACCACCCATATCTTGTGGTCACTTTCCATGACCTTCACTTTTTGTCCATAGATTAACACGGGGAATCAGCAGATATAAATGTAACCTCTCTATATGTTGCCAAATAAGCATTAAACTTTCATTTTTTCACACCTGGGTGTATTTGAAAGATAGTAATATGTACTTCGGGTAGATTAGAAGATGAAAATTCCAAAAATCGTCCTCATATGCAGGGTAAAACTTTCATGTTCACTGTAATGGGCTTTGCTGACCCACCTCACCTCAAATGGCATTGGTTGCTAGATGTCACAAACATGCATCATGGGAACAAAAGGCTGTGTGTCAAGAAATCAAACCAACCCAGATCATCCCTACTGTCACCGCTACCTGTGTATCATGTGTCACGCTCAGGCTTAATTTAAATGTAGATAAAGATGCAGATACAGATTCAGTTTAAAAATGTATGGCTGATGAACTTTCATTTATCTGAATGGCATTCAGTATTGTATGCCCCTCAGTATACCCCTGGACACACACACACACACACACACACACACACACACACACACACACACATTTTAAGCGAACCACAGGTTTACTGCAGCCACACACACACACACACACACACACACACACACGCACATTTTTAAGCGAACCACCGGTTTACTGCAGCCAATGTTAAGGACATTATAGTAACATTGGATTTTGGGGTAGCAGTGAACCCTGCAACAGGCCAAACCATAAACATGCCCATGTACCTGGTCTGTCACTATTGTCCATTCTGTGCTGTTTTGACCCATATTACACAATGGACAATAGCAGCAGACCAGGCACATGGACACGTTTATGTTTTGGGCTGTTGCAGTGTTCACTGTTCACTGCCATCCTAAATGATTCACTGTTGTAAAATCCAATGTTACTTTAATGGTGTTACTACAATTATACCTGTTTGCTTAAACTCTCTCTCTCTCTCTCTCTCTCTCTCTCTCTCTCTCTCTCTCTCTCTCTCTCTCTCTCTCTCTCTCTCTCTCTCTCTCTCTCTGTCTGTGCATGTGCTCACGACTGTAGGGGCATACAATACTGAACGCCATTCAGAAAAGTAATATCAAGCTTGAAGCGCATTTTATGGAAATTATTTTCCTGGTAGCGAAAGTTTACAGGCCATACTTTATACATATGCATAATTTGCTATTCAGCATGTTTCATTCTGTGATTGCATTGACCCGATCATTGGATATCTCTCAGACAACCGCTCAGGATACATCTACAAGGGAACGCACCACGCAGCCCTTGATTCCGTCTCAATGTAAGGGTTATCAGGCTGTATGCATTGGGAAGTGATTTATCCTATACTAGTCAACACCGTATATCTGTGACTCTTGCTATATACTTAGCTTTAAGGGTGAATATATATATATATATATATATGCCCAGAAAATTCGTCCACACCTTGTTCAATATCAGGCATAAACATTTTATTTCATTCTAATCAATTGGCTGTTATCCAGCAAGAAAATCGAATGATTTCTTGTCTAAAGTTACATTTGTAAGGACACTTTTCCATTCGTTTGTCTCCGGAAGAGCCAATAGTACGATTGCTTACTTCCTGAAAATTAGTATGCTATCTATCTATCTATCTATCTATCTATCTATCTATCTATCTATCTATCTATCTATCTATCTATCTATCTATCTATCTATCTATCTATCTATCTATCTATCTATCTATCTATCTATCTATCTATCTATCTATCTATCTATCTATCTATCTATCTATCTATCTATCTATCTATCTATCTATCTATCTATCTATCTATCTATCTATCTATCTATCTATCTATCTATCTATCTATCTATCTATCTATCTATCTATCTATCTATCTATCCATCCATCCATCCATCCAACCCCTCCATCCATCCATCCATCCATCCATCCATCCATCCATCCATCCATCCATCTAGGTGTCAAATCTTACTCAGTACAAGCGACTATTTTTTGTGTAATATCTGTTATGTCTGTACGTTAATATGTATAAGAGGAACTACTATAGAGCACAGCCATAATTCCCAATTGTCTAAACCAAATATGTTAAAACCAATAACATAATTTCCTCCAAATCGTCTGCCAGGTCCACTTCACACTGGCTTTATAGGGATGTATCTGATTTGGGTCTCCGCCAGCTTTGTTCAAATGATCATGTAATCAGTGATTTTTTTATAGGATTTTAAAAAATATCTTGCCTTGTCCATTCTTTCGGCAAAATCATTAAAAAGTGCCCTTGTGCCCCTCCCCCACCTTAATTTATTCTACGGGTGGCACTGCGTATTTTGTTGTTTATTGTTTTTATGAATGTTCGTGTTTTCGCTATTTTCGACTTTTCTCACACGCTGCAGGTTAGAGTCCCTCTAAACTTGTTGGAAATGGGCAAGACCTGGATGTCCACAGAGTTGGGAGTGAGAGTAGGTGAGTAGGGATGTGGGCGGGGGGGGAGGGGAGGGCTAGAAAATATCATAGAGGCGGCAGGTTTTACAAAAGGTTGGTCTACTAAGCGGAAGCAAATGTAAAGTTTTCCTCCTGAGCGTTACAAAATTAAAGTAACTCACGATGAAATTTAAATGAATTTAAAATTGTCGGCCGCAATCAACCACATGACCGGAATGTGTTTACAAAATGATACGTGCAATTCACCAACGGGACACAACTGAAAGGTGGAAATATGTGTTTTTAGTTTATCAAACTGCCAACAGAGGGCAGACTATACAGGGCATACATTACAAGCAATACATTACTTTATATTTGTTTATAGCTGGGCCGGTGCCATTGTATAAATAACGCCAAGACTTGACAGCAGCATAGTTATCAATAATAGACTGACAAACATCCACATATATATCAGAAAGTCTATTTCAAAACTGATCCCACATGACAACCCCCTTCCAAACTGATGTGACTGGTGCCTGAGGTAACTGGTTCATATCACTCTCAAAAATAATCATATGCTTTCCAGAAAAACATGGATCGTCTGGGCTTGGGGCTGGGAAAATGTTAAAGTCATAATTCTTTCTTTCCTCTCTTTCTCTGTTTCTTTCTTTCTTTCTTTCTTTCTTTCTTTCTTTCTTTCTTTCTTTCTTTCTTTCTTTCTTTCTTTCTTTCTTTCTTTCTTTCTTTCTTTCTTTCTCTGTTTCTTTCTTTCTTTCGTTAAGGATCTAAAACAAAACAGCGGTTCGTATTTTCTTTTCTTAGTCAGTCTGAGTCTGGAGGCAGTTTATTGCCATGTGTAAAAAGTTCCGAGATTATTCTCTGTTCCGTATTTATTTCATAATGGTGTGCCAAAGTAATGAAGGATCACTGAAGGTCATCGTTCGTTTTATTGCATACTCCTGTAGATCTATGATTCTAAGACAAAATTACAGACAAGTTTCTGATTAAAAAAAATACTACTTTAAGAATATACCACGACTGTAAAATACTGTCTGCATATTTACTTTAAATTTTTGGTGTCTTTCTTTGCTCAGTCCCTTCTTTTGCTGCAAAGGGTGATGTTGCGGAGCAATTTGTATCCATAAACGAACGAGCGCAATAATTTGTGCACTTGTAATAACCACATACATACTATCTAATTTCATCGGAAGGAAACAATTATAATGGTTCAATGCCATGGAAACGAAAGATAACACAGAACTCAGAACTCAAAAAGTACGGATAAAATATGGTGCGCAATATGTTATATCTGTGCCTACACATTGGAAATAAGATGAAGGTAACTTA
This sequence comes from Hermodice carunculata, assembly GCA_964020975.1. Classification (NCBI taxonomy): domain Eukaryota; kingdom Metazoa; phylum Annelida; class Polychaeta; order Eunicida; family Amphinomidae; genus Hermodice; species Hermodice carunculata. The sequence goes on from OZ026613.1 coordinate 45,118,361, forward strand.
GCATATAGCCACACACAACAAGTAATATAAATAAGATGAGACAACCTGTGCAGGCATATGTACCACAAAATGCCAGAATGGCCCCAGTTGATGATTTTTAAAAAAATGTTGTCTCTGGGGCCACCTTTGAAATTTTACGTTATAGGCAGCAACTTACAATAAGGGATATGGGTTTCTCCTTGAAGAAAATCGTCTTGCTGCCAAACGTCTGAAACAGTTTGCCAGATACAGAGAGAGAGAGAGAGAGAGAGAGAGAGAGAGAGAGAGAGAGAGAGAGAGAGAGAGAGAGAGAGAGAGAGAGTGAGAGAGAGAGAGAGAGTTTTTATTACCACATGCATCACATTTTGGCGTGTTTATTATCACATGCATAACATTTTGGCGCTGTACACATCTTTCATGTCTCTTGATAAAGTATGTTCTAACATAATTTGAGAAACCAAAGTGTAAGTGTACAGTTCGTCTTTAATACACGAACATAAATTTTGTAATAAGGTGGGTATATAATACGATAATACTGATGAATAAGTGCGTCATGGGTTGGTGTAACAAGCAATTTAAGTGTTGATCATGGACATAGGAATCCCAACGACCTGCAATCTTCTTATCTGATCAGCACATTCACTTGGCTACTAAAGAACACAATAGGATGACGTTTTTTATATAGAGCGGCTTCGACTTGAGGTAAGGAACTTAGACTTTAATACTGCATTTGCTGGTGCGACTTCTGACGTTGTAGTGTGGTTAGTCCAGATGCAGCTATAAAAGAGCTAATGAATACCAAGTTGACAGTCATGGACCATGTGTTTTAGGGAATATGTCACACACATACGTGCAAAGCATAGTGCTCAATATCACATAGTTATGTTTACGATACGAGTATATTAAAGAGAGTCGATTACTCAAACCACTCTAAACTGCCAAAATAGTCCATGAGCTGAGGGCCCAATTTTGACCAATTGGTACCATCTGAGGGCACCAAACTTAACAATGCTTTTTTGATTGGTGTATGTCTCAGGAACTCAAAACAGCATGATGGACTTTTCTGCGGCACAGCTTTAAGTCAGTATACGTAATTTAATAGATGTATGTTATTTTGCATAAAAGGGGAAAAATTCTGCACAGTGATTCCTTTGATGAGTATACATGTCACAAGGCAAAAGGTAACAAGATTTGAATCACAGTTTGTTAATTGAAATGGAAACTTGAGGAAATGGAGGTGCTAATCAATTTCAATAAATGTGCAAAGACTGCTAATCATTGCTAATCAATATATATTTACAATAGCGAAAGTGCTAAACATTGTAGAATAAGGTAACTTAAACAGGTCAATATATGCCTCAACCAAACAACCGCTAATCAACTTTGAGGAACTTTCATACACTGCTAAACAATGCTAATCAATATTTATTCATGGTAAGGAAAGTGCCAATCAATAAGACAGTCTCCCTGTTTGGAGAAGTTGGAACCCATATACAAGCTAGGGTTACCCATATGCAAGAAAATGTATACCGCGACGTACGTATATTGTTTTTTCCTGTCACTATATATCTATTTACATTACACATATTAGCATATCACAATAGATACCACCTTTTGGCCAAATTGAATTGTAAATTTGAACATATAAAATCAATTAGATGCAGGTTGTTGAAATGAATATAGATTACTCTTGATTGTAAATATTACAAAACCAAACTATTATGTGCAATAGCTGTAGGTTCATTGTATGGACATGACATCAGAATTAAAGGACAAATAACATTTGTCAGAGTTTAACCAATGTATTGAACCGTTTAGAAACAACAGACGAGGAACGTTTGCAATGGTAGCTAGGAATGAAAACAGAAGAAACGTAGACTTCCATACATACAATAGATTTCAGGTATTTCAACCTAGACATGACACAGACCTATTGGACAGACAAAACCAGGGTCAGAGATGTTAACTAGGCCTAAACGTAGAAATTGAAGAAGTTTCCTTCTTTAGAAAGAGGACCACGCCCAAATACACGATGGCGCCCTTTGCAAGAGCAAAAAGGCTACACAAATAAAAAAGGACAAAGACCACAAACAAACCAGAGACAATCAAGAGAACCAAGAGACACCTACGAAAAAGAGCAAAGATACAACAGATGGAGAGAAAGAGCGCAACAATACCCCCAACAGCAAGAGCCAAGAAGATATTAATTTCAAATACATCTATTGTTAAAATTATGAACTTATCAAGTAAACAATTGACACAAGGACAAGTACATTTGCTTAAAAGAGATTGAAATTCACATCGACACCAAGAAAAGACACAGAAGAACAAGTGTGTGATATTTTAAAATTTTGTCGTACATTACGTCTGAAAGAATTTTTTCACAATACAGATACGGAATGGGATGAATCACTGGTCAAAGGAAAAAGTTCTTTCACCCCTCCTAAAAGTCAAAGTGTCACATTACAAAAATGTATTGACAAACTGAAAGAAGTTGCGCACTCTGTCCACAAAGTACCTTCACCCACCAACAAGAATAGTTTAACTAAAGAGGAGCTACAAGCTATGAATGAATTGCAAACTGACAATTCTATCATAATTAAGGAAGCAGACAAGGGTGGAGCAGTTGTCATTATGCACACCGATTATTATGCTGAACAAATAAAATCATTACTTAATGATGAACAATTTTATGAGCGATGCAAACCAGACAGAGAAAAATAAAGTGAGTGATAAATTAAGAAAATTTATTGACAAATATCATAACATCTTTACAACGAAAGAAAAAAATTATCTGGATGGCTTGCAGTCAAACACAAGTAATTTATACGGCTTACCGAAAGTTCATAAGTCTGATATTATCAAAAAAAGCTATAAATGAACAAGATAGTGTATATATGTACATATTATTCAACCTACAGATTGAAAATTCCGACCAATCGTCGCAGGACATGTATGCAATACGAGCAGGCTTAGTGAACTCATAAAGGAAATTTTAAAACCGTACTTATTGCATGTCAACAGCTACGTGTGTGACAATATCGACTTCATCAATAAAATATTACGAGAGCAAGTCAAGGATCGGTATTTAGTCAGTATCGATGTGATTAATTTATATAGTAACATTCCTCATGAGTTAGGAAAATGTGCGATTGAATACTGGCTGAACCAATATCCTGACACAAAAAAATCAACGTGTCATAAGAGAATTTATTGTGGAAGGTCTTTCACTAATATTAGAAAATAATGTGTTCAGATTTGATGGAGAATACTACAAACAGAAAAAAGGGTGTGCGATGGGAACTAAATGTGCACCAACTTATGCAACGCTCAGCCTTGGATATCTAGAAGTTTTATTATACGAAAAACGTAGAAATACATCCGAATCCTTCGCCATGTTTTTTAAAAGGAACTAGAAACGTTGTCTAGATGAATGTTTTATAATGTGGACAAAGTCGCTATCAGATTTACACGATTTTCACCAACTTTTATATCAGCTTGATCGAAGTATTCAATATGAAACGAAATATAGTCAATGTGAATTAGAATTTTTAGACTTGAAAGTTCTTCTAAATGATGGGAAGATTTCATTGGATATATACTACAAGAATACAGATACTCATCAGTATGTGCCATTCAATTCATGTCAACCACGGTACATTGAGACAAATATCCCATATAATGAAGCAAGAAGGATCTGTACAATTGTAGAAAATACAAATAGAAAGGCAACGCATCTGGATAAACTGGGAAATTTTCTAAAAGCCGGGGACTACCCAGAATCACTCATTTCAATGGGTATTCTGCGAGCCTTAAGTGTAACACAAGAATCATTAGGAAAGGACCGCAAAAATTACAAGGAGGATGACAAAAATCTGGTCATGATCACAAGATACAATCCCAACAATCTAGTGATAATACCACAAATACATGAAACCCTTAAAATCTTGGAAATGGACCCCTTACTTGGAGAAATATTGAAAAATCTGAATTTTTTTTCAAGCCAATGACAGCCTCGTAATTTAAAACAAAATTTTACGAGAGCAAACTTTGAATCAAGGGACAGTCAAGGCGGGAGCAAAAAATGTGGCCTTCCTTGTTGTAAGAATTGTATAAACATGGTAGTTACTGACACGATTTTGCTGGACCCAACAGGAAAACTCCCAAACTTTCAAATTAGAACAGAAATGGACTGTTTGAGTAAACATTTGATTTATGCGATTATCTGCAGAGGATGCAATTAGGTATACATTGGATCTACAGGCAACCAACTACGCAGGCGCATGACTGTACACTGACAGCAAATACGGGTGCCTGAGATACGGCAAATTCAGCTCAGTGAACATATTGATAGTTGTTCTAATCTTGTGCCTAAGTTCTTTTTACGTCCCATATATCAGATGTCAAATGATTCTGATATAGAAAGAGAGCAAAAAGAATTCATATTTCAACGTAAATACAAGCCTAGACTGAATAGTGTAATTTACAAATTATAGTAATCTGGGACAAATTATGCCTATTTTCATTACGAGACGTTTATTATTAATTGATATGGCAATGACGTCATGTAATAGGCCTAAATCAGTAACGTAATAAATGAACGTCATAAAATGCTTCTATGCCAATAGATTTCACTATAACAGCAGATAACGTCCAGATTATACTGGACTGAAATTATTTCAACATCTATGCGTTATGGAGCTTGACAATGCATAAAAATGCTGAAACCGGTCGCGTCTGAAACGCAGAAAAATGCTTTCATACTTATATATATATATATATATATATATATATATATATATATATATATATATATATATATATATACATAAATACATATATTCATGTATATATACATATATATATATATATATATATATTGTGATGAAACGGGATAATCGCATACTAATTAATTAAACCTGATACATGGTTACTGTGTAATTCTGCAATTAAATCTGTATATAGATGGCAGCACCTACTGGACAGGGTATTTTGTTAGTTCTTGGGGTTCTCTGTAGAGGGCATGTAGTTACAGCACTGTTCACAATATAAGTGATGTTTCAGTGGCCCAATTGTAAATTCTATTATTAGAATTTTTGTGGGTAAGATGCAAGAACTCCCAAAGCAGAATTATGGTCCAGATGTTTGTAATAAAATGTGATCCCTTGTTCTTATATCTCTGCCTTCTAGAAATATATTTTAATGATTTTGTATGTCCATATGTAAATGAGTGAGACCATACATTAAAAGCATCTGAGTTAATGATCTCCCTCGATCCTCCCATGCTGTGAGGTCAAGTCCAGGTTTTCCCCTTAAAAGGGTTGAAGACAAGCATATCTTGCAAGGAGGATCCAGCAGACGAGACCAGAGGACTGAAGGTAATTATTATTACTGAGTGTTTGCAGAAGTAGGCGGTCTGGACACCTGGGCCCATTAACCACTGGTAAGGGTGGTACTTGTAAGCTGTAGCAATTGGAGTGCAGGTGGCATACCAGGGACAGATAAGTGGTCTGTCAGGAAGCTGGTCACTGACCACAGGAGGTGGTTGGGTGACAGCCAAGGGTGAGAGCTGCCTGAATTGAAGTCCAGCCAGTCAGGGAAAGGGTGGCACTCCAGAGGTAGACCAGTGGAGGTCTGTCCAGCTTTCAGCCACTCAGGGAAAGTGTGACATTCCACAAATAGACCAGGAGAGGTTTATTTGGAGTCCAGCCACTCAGACAAGGGTGGCATCCTAGTGGTATGCTACAGATGGCTTCTCCAGATTAGAGTCACTGGGAATAGGTAGACCTGGGAAGGTTTACTTATGGTTAAGCCCTTGCCATCCCAGTGTTTATAGGAGTCAGGAGATGAGAGTTCTGCCTGTATTAAAAGGTTATAATAGGACATAAGTTGAAATGCCAGACATAAATGTAGTATCTGTTCAAAAGAGGTAACATAACATTGTATCCAGGGTAGTGTGTACAGCTTTGCACATGGTATGTGATTGCAGTACAGTCACCAAATTGGTGTTACTAAATGGTGAACATTCAGGTAACCAGTAGTCTCTTCTAACAAGTCAAGAGACAGGTAGTTATATCCCCGATTTTATGAGTCCCTGATTTAGTGTGAGGTTTACCTTTAATAAAGGGATATATGTTTCAATTTGCCTTTTCATGGTTGTATGTTGAAGATTTTCAGATATCAAGACATTGCGACCAAATGTAACACTCACGCTACCATACCCGTTACATTTTTGGTGGCAGCGGTGGGATGTTCTGACAAGTTTGGTGCATCTTTGGTGTACTAAGCACAGTATAGTACATCCTGTGAAACGAACCTGAGCAAACATGTATGAGATGTGGCTTAGATCTGACAAACAGACTGCAACTGGAGAGGAAAATTATCCTCTGGCAATGGGAAATACAGGCCAGTTCTTAGAGGCTGGCACACCTAGAAGGCAGGAGCCTCATGACCCATCCACACGGGGCAAATCTTCACAGGCTGGCATTAATGAGGCAAGTGGGCCTCATGTACCCTTGACATGGAGCCAATCACCAAAGTCTGGCATTAATGGGGCGAGGGGGTTTCACATACCTTCGATGGGGAGCAAGTCATTGCACCCAGGGGAGCCTCCACTGCACGACCAGTCATTAGAGGCTGGCATAACTAGGACTAGGAAGTCTCATGTTCCCTCAACATGGGGCCAGTCTGTAGAGGCTAACTTACAAGACAAAGAGAAGCCTCATGTGTCTCCAATGTGGAGCCAGGTTTCAGGGGCTGGTATGCCAGAAGCAGGGGAAACTCATGTTCCTGTAACTTGGAACCAGCTATCTAAAGCTGGGATTCTTGTCAGGGATGGCTATCAGGGAGAACTGAGTCAGATGTGGGATGACCATGCATCTGAGGAAAATCAGTCACTGCATCATCCCAAGGTAGTGATGGAAGGGACAGTCACTGTGAGGGACAGAGAAGTGCCTTCAGCAGTTACTCGGTCTCTTGGAACGGAGGCTAGTGCAATAGATATGACCAAGTACTGCACTCCCTCAGAAGTGAGCCAACCTTTTGCAGTTGGCACAGGCATGTCAGACATGAGAGAGGAGCAATTTCTAAATCATACAACTACAAGGTCTGGCATAACTGGACCTGAGCCGTCCTTATTTGGGCAGATCCAGTGTTGGGCAGATTAAGCCCTACATCTCCAATGTCTGTATTGTCACCAACCACTGGGATGGAGAGGACAGTAATAAGAAATGGAGATTTACACGATATGCCTGTGACTGAAAATAACTGGAAGGAAAGTTTGCCTTCTGGGAGTGTACCTGTTCAGTCAGGAGTGTCCAAAAATGGGGACAAGGGAATGATAGTCCAACCTCTAAGTCCCCAGTCACCAGGTGAGTTCACTACCCTCACATACCCACCGGGTGTTTCCAGATTCAATGTGAACTCACATGTCAGATACAGAATGGAAGAATCTGGGAATGACTTGGTGCTAAAGAGAACTGGTAGTGTTAGAAATGACATAGTGCCACAGAAAATTGGTAGTGGGTATAACCTAGTACCACAAAGACCTGTGGGTGCTGGAAATGACTCCGTACCACAGAGAAATGGTGGAATGTTGAATGAGCTACCTTCTTCCAGGATAGCCAAGCCTGTAACTGTAAATCAGGACGCTGGAATTTTGAGTACTCAAACTAGCCTTTTGAGAACTATAAATCCACCTATTCCAAGTGGACCACCACCAGAAGCAACTTCGGTGTCAGGGATAGGTGTCCCTAGGATGGATAACCCAGCCTATCCTTGCAATAGGCAAAGAAATGCAATGTGTGGTTTTACAGTGGGAGGTAATTCACAGGAAACAGCAGAATCCTCCCAAAACAGAAATATTGGTGCTGGTAGCCAGAATGCACCACCAGTGCCATTGTTACATTTACCAATTGGACCTCAGAATGAGATTTCAAATTCTGGGGCAAGTGATGGAAGAATCATAAGGGCAATGGATCCTATGATGTTTGCTTCAGTGCAACAGGCTGTGGAAAAGGCATTAGAGGTTTTCAACATTAGCACAAGCAATGTTGATCATAATGCTAAATCCCCAAATCAACAGGTAAATAATGTCAAGACTTCAGCTGCTACTGTTGTTAGGGGAAAAGGTACTGATAAGAGAGGCAGCAGTAAGAAAAGGAGAGACCACCTAGAGAAGGTCAAATGTTATGAGAAAGACAGTAGCACCTCACAAGATTCAGAGGAGAGCTCAGAAGGTAGCTCAAGTGAAGGTGCCAGTTCTTCTCATAATATAAGATCTCCGGCAACCAGGAATTCAGTGTCTTCTGAAGAATATACTAGACCAGTAAGAAGACAAAGGAAGGTGGCAAAAACCGCAAAGTTACCGGCTTTCCTTGGTAAGGAACCATGGGAAGTTTGGTTCAACAGGTTCACAGATGTAGCAGATAGGCATGGTTGGGATGACAGTGAGAAACTGGATGAATTATTGCCCAGATTACAAGGACAAGCTGGGGAATTTGTCTATGGACAACTCAGCAGGAAAATGAGAAAAGACTACAAAACCCTGGTGAAGGAACTTAAGAACAGATTCTGTAAAGTTGAAACTACCAAAACCTACCAGGGTAGATTCAGCAATAGAGACCAGAAATCTACTGAAACAGTAGAAGAGTATGCTGCAGATCTCAAGAAATTGTATGATAAGGCATACAAACATCGCCATGGTCAGACAAGAAAGGAAGACTTGCTGCGGCAGTTCTTAAAAGGACTCTACAATGAGAAGGCTCGCTTTCATGTAGAGTATGTGAAAGAACCACAGGATATAGATGAGGCAGTGAATGAAGTAGTGCACTTTATTGAAACCAGTGGCTCATCTAAGACTGAAGGAAATGAGAAAAAACACAAGAAAGCAATCCGAATGATCGCTGAGTACAGCTCTGACTCAGAAACAGATTATTGTGTCAGAGCTGGTCACCCAAAAGGCAGTAAAGCAGAGAAAAATAAAAAGACTTCTTACAATGGAGTAGTACCTTCAAATGAGGTAACAAATGAACAAGCTACCAAGGATGCGGTTGAAGTAACTAAGAACAGTCCTGATACAAAAATTGAGAAGTTGCTTGAACAGATTGAAAGTCGTTTAAGCAAGCTAGAAAATGCTGGGAAGAGACGGAATCAAAATCAAACTGGTCCAAGAAGGAATGATGCGCAAGGAGGGGGGACACCGAGACCCAGAAATAGGACACAAGGGTGTTATAGATGTGGTCTGACTGACCATTTTGTCAGGGATTGCCCATATCCAATCCTCATGGGGCAATTACAAGTTTCTACACACCCTATGCAAACTATCCCTCCACAAGGACAGGCAAATAATGTTGAACTTGGCAACACCCCAAGAGAATCGTTAAACTAGAAGGGGCCAGACTTACAGGCCAAAGTTCTGACCCAAATTCTCATGGCCTGTGTCCAAAACAAAATTTAGATAGCAGTGTTGGAGTGATGGAAGATGCAGAGATAATAAGGAGGAAACCAGCACAGTATGCAGGAATGTATATTGAGGGTACTGTGGAGGGTTTACCAGTGACAATTACCATCGACACTGGTGCCACCCTCACAATTATGTCCACAAAAGTATTTGAAACTATCCCTGTTGAGAGTAGGCCAGATTTGCAGTTAACTAGAACAAGACCTCTAGTATCAGCTGATGGAAGACCTATTGAATTTAAAGGTGAAGCCACAGTTTCTGTGAAAATGGGAGCAGTTGAATTGAACAAGTCAGTTGTAGTTGCCGACATTGAAGATGATATCCTGCTAGGGTCCGACATCCTTTTAAAAGACCCCTCTGGTCCAGCAGACTTACTAGTGAATGAAAGAAGGATGGTATTCCAAGGAATTAGCATTCCAATGAGATGTGTCGGAATACCAACTCCACAGATCAGGAAGATTCACTCTAAAAGGAAGTATGATATACCAGCACTAAGTGAAAGAATAATTGATGTTTATTTGGGTGGGGCACAAAGCAGCCACAAGAAGGGAAATGGTATGCTCCTGATAGAAGGTACAATCAGGGCAAAGAAGGATCCCACATTTGTTATTGCAACATGTCTTGTAAATGCAGCAAATGATGGGACAACTAAAGTAAGAGTTTTAAATCCTCTAAATCAAACTTTGACAATATGGGAAAATACAACATTGGGAACTGCACAGGAAGTAGATGAAATGATTGGTGTACTAGCTCCCAGTGAAGATGAAGACATGAGGCACAATTTCCATGGAATTAGGAGGATTAAACTTACAAAAGCTGCAGAAGATCACAGAATCGGAGAAGTGCATCATCATGGGCAGAAAGACTTGCTTGAGGACACATGTGAGGAAGATTCTGAGGATTCAATAAAACAGTTTTCCTCAGAGGTTCCAAATCATCTAAAAGAATTATTCACAAAGTCCACAGAGAGTTGTGAAGCACAGGAAAGAGAGGAGATTGCCAAGTTATTGCAGGAATTTGGGTCCACCTTTTCCAAAGATGAGTTGGATTTAGGAAGAACTCATCTTGTTGAACACGAAATAAATACAGAAAATGCTAAGCCCATAAAACAACCTCCACGCAGAGTTCCCTTGGCTTATGTAGGGGAAGATAGGAAAGCCATAGGGAAGATGTTACAGCAAGGACTAATTCGCCCAAGTCAAAGTCCTTGGAGCAGCCCTATAGTGTTGGTGAAAAAGAAGGATGGTAGCATCAGACCTTGTGTGGACTATCGCAAGGTAAATGAAGTGACAGTAAAGGATGCTTTTCCTTTACCCAATACTAATGTATGTCTGGATGCTGTTGCAGGGTCTAAACTATTTTCGACCCTTGACATAACATCGGCTTACAATCAGGTGCCTGTGAAAGCTAGTGATGTACCCAAGACTGCTTTTGTGACCCAATGTGGGTTGTTTGAGTATACAACAATGCCATTTGGGTTGTGTAACTCACCAGCCACATTCCAGAGGCTAATGGAGCTTGCTCTAAGTGGCCTACAATGGCAAACCTGCATTATATATCTGGATGATGTGATCATCTATGGGAGAGATTTCAATGAGCACATTTCCAGACTTAGAACAGTTCTACAGAGGATTAAAGATGCTGGCATGAAATTAAAACCTAGTAAATGTGACTTCTTTCAGAAAGAAGTAGAGTTTTTAGGGCATGTTATTTCAGAAGAAGGTGTTCTGCCAAACCCCAAAACCGTCAGTAAGATCTTGGAGTGGCCTATTCCAAGAACAGTGACACAAGTCCGTGCCTTTCTGGGCATGGGGAATTATTACCGGAGATTCATCAAGGACTATTAAAGTATTATACATATATGATGCAGAGAGACAACTGTTTGACATATGTAGCTCACTAGTAACTGTAGTAAGCGTGGTAGGCTGAGACTTCATGCATGCGTCATACATGTACATGTTACACATGTGGCTTACAAATAACTGTTGTCATGAACTTGGTCGAGCCTTGATACATACATCGTATATATGTATATAGTCAAACCTGCGTGTAACGGACATTAAAGGGACAGTTAAATTATGTCCGTCATAGACAGGTGTCCGTCTTAAAGAGGGTTAAATTTATATTCACAGAGCGTGTTCAAGGACGTATGGTTGCACCTGAAATGATCAAGCATGGCTACTTGTCGGTATTTGGACGTTCTTTCAGAATGCGGAACCAGCTAGTGTGCTACAAGAAAAGTACGGCATGTATTATTCAAAATTTTTGCAGAAAAACAAGGAACTATCGCAGGTTCCTATTTCAGTTGGTAAATTTAGTATCCGTGTACTTAAGATTACTTATTTAGCACTTTTACGGTCAAACCAATCGCCATCGACCATAGAGTCCGTTGTATTGTGGTTTCCTGGCCGTTGAGGCACTGGGCTGATCTCTGTTGTACGGGTTGGGCAGTTTGTTAACCTGATTCTTCCTGGCTATTGTGATCAAACTAGTGCATGCTATTTTTATTTCGTTTTGAACTTGGCAATAGAAAACTCGTAAGAAGGGACAGGAAGTATGTTGTGTACATATATATATATATATATATATATATATGTATATATATATATATATATATGTATATATATATATATATATATGTATATATATATATGTGCTGTATACACACATATATAAATATATATATATTATGGAACGCTGTTGCTTGTTTTATTCAGTATTTGATCACATGATCAAATATTTGTTCAGAAGAACAAATAAATTTATTCTTGTGAACAAATATTTGATCAGGTGAATAAACATTTAATAAGAAGACTAAATATTTAATGACATGATCAAATCGATTTGATCAGATAAACAAATACATTTGTTCATGTGATCAAATACAGTATATTTGTGCATGTGATCAAATCGATTTGATGAGAAGAACAAACAGATTTAATCAGAAGATCAAATAGATTTGTTCCGAGGAACATATAAAATGAAGTCTGTTAACCTCGTGTCAGTGGGACTTTTCTTAGATAATTAAATAATATTTATAATGATACTACTACTACTATTACTACTACTACTACTACTACTACTACTACTACTACTACTACTACTACTACTACCCTTACAAAAACGGAATGCTGGGATTATGCTGGATATTGCTGGATATTGCTGGGCGTGGTGGAAAATGCTGGAGAAAAACATCTGTCATAATCCAGCATTTTCTGCCAAGCATCCAGCAATATCCAGCATTTTTTCAGCCAGTTCCAACAAAATTTCGCTGGATTCTGTTGGGATTTAACCAAATCCCGACCAAATCCAGCAAAAAATGTGGGTTTCGGTGAGTTTTGGTTAGTTCAGGTGGGGTTTGGTGTTAAGTGTGACCCCATGAAAGGCATGATTTCATCTTTTACGTTTTACATTGTACATCACATCCATCGTGACTGTACCTCTACCATACTGAGTTGCACTGGTTCATGTCAAGAAAGATATCCATACTGTGTATTAATTCAGTAACGTTAAGACATGAAAGTTTATGAGTTCATAATAGTGTACTCACAAGCCATTTCCATTATAATAGCCTTGTGAATTATCCCCGGCCATTGCAGTGTTTGCACATCCACCTCTTCCCCAATATTTTGCTCCCATTGAAGGCTGGTTATGTTTGCGCGGGATTAACCACTGCCAATGTTTGATCCGACCACAAGGGAAAGACTACTAGATATTGAAATTTGTTGCCTTGCCCCATGCTTTGTTGAATTCTGCAGTCGTTCAACACAACACAACACAACAGAACGCAGTCTTCATAATCCGCAAATTCAGTTTAACGAAAATTTCCGCCTTACAAACCTTTGAGAACGAGGCTAACTGATGATCGAATATTTTGTATTTTCATTCAATATTTTGATAGGTATAAGTCTAATGAATTTTCCAAAAATCTGGCACAGGTAATTAAAGATCCAGTTATAAGATATATACATAAGATTGCATACTAAAATAAAACGTTTGGGGCTAATTAATAATGCTGAAACATCGAGATCATAATTGGAACTTGAGGGAGGGTAGACGCACTTGTTCCTCCTTTATCGCCCATGCTGCCTTCCTTCCACAGAAATCTTGACCATTGAATATCTTACCAAGATCGAGATCTTTTTTTAATTGTAATCTAGCAGGTACAGCCAAAAAAAAATAAATAAATAAAAAAAGTTAAAAATTAAAAAAAAAAAAAAAAAAAACACACACACACACACACAACACCAAAACGTAATCATTTGCTGGGTTGAGAAATGTGAAAAATCTAGCAAAACCACACTGTGGTAACACTTAAGAATTTGCTGGACTATAAATTGTGCCAATAAATTTCAGCAAAATCTTAACAACAAAAATCCAGCATGCCCATCAAAAACTAGGCAGTAACAAAATTAACACTGTGCCGAATTCTGCTGGGCTGTCAAAGACTCAAGATTAAAAATTTTCTAAGTTCTGTGCCTGGAGGCCTACTCCAGCAAAATCCAGCATCTTTAACAAAAATCTAACATTCTAAAATTGTACAAGTTCATTTCCCAGCAAGCATGCTCCCAGTGATATCCAGCATCCGCAGCAAAAACAAGAAAAACCTTAAAAGATTAAGTTCTCTTTCCAGGAAAATCCAGCCTGTTTCCAGCAATACCCAGCAATCCCAGCAACAATGAGAATACCCTGAAAAAAACTAAGTTCTTTTTCTACCAAAACCCAGCATGTTTCCACGTGTATCCAGCATTGGCAGCAAAAGCCAGAAAATCGAGAAAAAATTAAGTCCTTTTTCAGCAAAATGCAACATGGTTCCAGCACTTCTCAGCATGTCCAGCAAATACCAGCAAAATCCAGCATGATCCCAGAATTTTCATTTTGTAAGGGTACTACCACTTATTATTATTATTATTATTATTATTATTATTAATATTATTATTATTATTATTATTATCATTATTATTATTTTTATTATTATTATTATTATTATTATTATTATTATTATTATCATTATTATTATTATTATTATTCTTATTATTATCATTATTATTATTATTATTATTATTATTATTATTATTATTATTATTATTATTATTATTACCACTTATTATTATTATTATTATTATTATTATTATTATTATTATTATTATTATTATTATTATTATTATTATGGTGCACCCAGTGTGAGTTACATCTGTTCTTCCCTAGGACCAGTAAACTTTATATACAATATCTGTAAAAATGTTGCAAATATATGACAGATGAAATGAGCGACATACAATTCAAATTGAAACATGGAAATCATGTAAACGAGCGAGCCTCAAAGCTGCGTTTAAAAGAAGGTAAATCGTGTGAACTGCTGGTTTAATCGTCAAGAGAGAGTTCTATACTGTGGCACCATTGTAAGCAAAAAACTTCTTAAAAGAACTGTTCTTGACACCGGGGACTAAAACACCCATATAGTGGAAACTTTTTGTATTACAAATATGAGAATCGGAACATAAAGTAAACTGATCGCAGAGATAGTCTGGTGCAAGGCTAAATATATATTTAAATACATCAGGGTAGCAGTATGAAATTTCCTACGGTTGCTTCAATGTTTGCCATCTGAGATTAAAAACAAGATTAAGTCCCCTTGTATTTCTTAAATCGAAGTTATTATATATTATCCAGGCGGCAAAATTTTGAAGCTTTCGAAGTCTATGAAACCTATTAGCACCACAAGTGTTCTACATAGTGTCTGCATAATCTAAGTTTGGCCCAGTACAAGGGAAATAAATTGTTTGAAGCCCTCCTTCCTATCTCTCTAATCTAGTATCCCCTTCTCCTTTTGGTCGTGCTCTACGATATTCAATGTCAGGCGCCCCGTTAGATGTAGAACATCGCGTCTGTGTAACTCTTTTCTCTTAGATACCCGCGCTGTCTGTGTCATCTGAGTACATGTATTTGTCGCCTCTCGTGGCTACCTACGTATCTAGTATGTGTGAGCCATCGCAGAACTACTCGAAAACTGAAAAAAGAAGACTCTGTGGCGGTACTATACATCCTACAAGTACGAAATGGACCTGGTATGCGATTTTGGATAAAACTACATAAACAGTCATACAAACCAGTATCACTACAATAACTCTGTTTATATCGTATATGTGCTTATATTACAGAAAAATACAAATTCGTCAAAACTCAGGAGATGCCAGAACTCCCATGTAGTGAGCAACAGTGCCCAAACAGTTCCACAGAAGGTTGCCCCCCCCGTAAAAAAAAAATTAAAATTAAGATATATATATATATATATATATATATATATATATATATATATATATATATATATATTACTCAGTAAAATTGGCCATTAAACCTTCACAATGTAGATATATTCCCATTGAGTTTGTAACATAATTCGCCCGTTGCTTCGGAAATAGTCGAGGGTGTAACATTTTTGTACAACGCCGACGAACGGCCTGGGACGATAAGATAAGCACAACTGACAAGTCAGCAGAGTTCCAACATGATCTGACTGAATAAACATGCTCTATGATAGGCAAGGCTTGATGTTTGTGCCTGGCTGGCTGGGCATATATATTTGATACTACCAGGAGTTGGCAAACAAGGCATGCACATTGAGTGCTTAAAAACAGGGAAAGCATGACTGAATGAATACATTAAATCTTTAACAAACAGGCTATATTACATGCCAATAATAGAGGTGATCTGGATTGGTTTAATCATGGACCTACTGTAGTATATATTTTCTCCTTCATGTATAAGGCTGTTATATACTAAAAATGACAGGCTAAAATATGAGAGAGAAAATCTACATTTATTGATAGTCTGCGTTTTAAAAATACGTGAAATTCCAGGTCATCAGAAAACAATTTCCAAAAAACTGATCATTACATATAAGAATGCATATTTTGATTAGAATATGGCGGATAGTCATGGTGCATTTGAATGTAATAAATTTGTTCAACTGCTGGAATTTTGATTGATATCATTTATGCAAAATTTGGAGATTCTGTCTCGATGCAAACCATGGGCCTTCCAATGGGTGCACATTGTGTACCTTTTTATATTTATTTTACCACGAATATCATTTTTGAAAAAATGTAACAACGAAAGACCATCGTGGTAAATGTGACTGACCATTTGATATATTGATGACCTACTTAGCATCAACAATGAATATTTCAAACACTGCATCTCATCAAAACACCCAAGCGATTTAGAATTAGAGGAAACTACAGAAAATGGCTCGGAATGTTCACACATATACATCAGTATATGTTCAAACCTACAATTATGCTCTACTCAGTAGAGAGGGACGTGTGTTGGATCCTCCCCCCCCCCCCCCAATAAAAATGTTGTGATAATCAGGGTCTTTTATGGCGTGTATAATTTGGTAAATGCAGGCGAATTTTCAAAGTCTGGATAAAAAGCCCAAGGTACGGGTACATGCTCCACTTTTAGAAGAAATAGTAAATTCAAATAATCCATTTTAACTCAGAGGGAAGATATTAGAATTGATGTACATCATACTTAAGGGATGGATAAAAATGAAAAAGATTTTCATCATCTGTTTTTGAAAATTCTGTGCGAAGAAGAGTTGTAGAGCCAAAGAATGTAAATTCGACGGAAAATATAAATTGTTCATTTAGCGTGACTTATTTTGACGCAAAACATAAGAAAACGCAAAACGTAAATAACCAAAAAGCTTTTAAACCACAAAATGTTACGTCAACACAAAATATGAAGAGGCAAGCTGACAGAATTCTGGGCTATGGTCATGAAAAAAAATATATATGTATATATACATATATATGTATATTATATGTATAAATATACATATGTGTGTGTGTGTATTTATGCTGTTGTAACAATATTTGGACATCCTGAAAAGTAAATATTGTGTACTTCCAAATTGATCTATACAACCTTTTCGATAAAATGTAAAGGATATCCAGTTTTAACTCAAAGGCAACTATGTATCACGAATTTATATACGTTTGGTGAACATTCCATTCCTTCATTTATTGTTCTTCAGTGTAGTGTCCGTTGCCCTTGTTTTGTTATGCTTAGCTATATATATATATATATATATATATATATATATATATATATATATATATATATATATATATATATATATATATATATATATATATATATATGTATATATATGTATATATATTATATCATTATATAAGAATCCTGAACAGCGTACACTACACTGAACGTGTCTTGTATCGTCTTGTCCTGTTATGTTGTCTGATTTCTGAAGAGCAATTAATATAGGGCTAACCTTTCTTCCTAATTGAATAATAAAATTTGTTTAAACCAATCACGATATTTCATCCAACAATACCACCTCCAAAGAACACCATCCAAAAATAATTGGGGCGTCATTTCAGTCTCAAAATATGGCCAGGTCTTGGATGACAAGGAAGTGATTTTAAGGTTTTGGAGAGGCACCAGCCTCAAGGATATTATGGTAAAATCACTAATCAGATATCTTTCAGGCCAAGAAGCCACATCCAATGAATATGTTAATGATTTGAACTCGTGCAACTCTCAAATTTGCAGATATTGCCCAAAAATGGATGTGTTGGGCACAGTCATCAGCCCACACACAGGGCATAAATATGACACTGCAAGGGAGCTCCTGTAAAAACAACAGTCTGATCTATCTTTTAACATGGCTGACCTGCAGCAAACAATATGTGGTCAAACGTCTTTGGCACTGATCGACAGGTTACGAGAGCACTTCTATTCCATAAAGAAAAAGGATGTTGAAGAACCATGAGTAAGACACTTTCCCAAGAATGACCATAATGGTCTCCATCTAAAAAACAAAATTTTAGAACATATTCCTACACCCCTAAACCTAAAGAAAACAGAAGCCCTGAGGCTGAGAAGAGAATATTTCTGGATCTATCAGTAATGCACAATGCAGCCATTTGATCTCAATGGCAGGGTAAAAAAGACATATTCGTTTTGTATTATGATAAGTTTTCACCATGTATTTGCTTGTTTCCCCATGATATATAAAATGCTAGTGACTGTAGAGACCCAGCTCCAGGATATGACAGCTGCCGCTATGACATGGGATGTTCGATTCACCTCAGTGTACCACATTATACACTTATTCTTTTATTAAATAACGTGCACGCATAGAGACAAGATCTGTACAACACAACGTTGCACAGACCAATTCCCAAGCTTTAGTTTAGTAAGCATAGGGACACGACCATTTCATTAGGACCTCCTATGATTTTATTTACAGGTGCCTGATCCCATACTTGGGACACGTATATCTGAGGCTGCAGATGTCACTTGTACATGTGGACCACCTCATCATGGATAGTCACACTGTTTTTCCAATTACATGAATAAGGTGTGCCAACTCAAGCTGGTGGATGACTCCTTCGATCAATCATATGCTATTAACTTCACACTGTACAATTCAATACATAACAATTGGCACGTCTAAAAAGTACGGCACTGCTGTTATTATATTTGCGGATCCGGGAGAGCCCCAC
The DNA here is from genome assembly GCA_964020975.1 of Hermodice carunculata. Lineage (NCBI taxonomy): Eukaryota > Metazoa > Annelida > Polychaeta > Eunicida > Amphinomidae > Hermodice > Hermodice carunculata. The sequence goes on from OZ026613.1 coordinate 45,137,336, forward strand.
TTGGGCAAAACAGGTTAAACTTTTCACTCCTGCACGTGACAGAGCCTTAGTTTTGTTTTGTGTTTTTCATTGCAAAAACCTATTTATCATGTATCTCTTGCAGGCACTAAACAACTTCTGGATTTGTCAGACTAGGATGCGGTGGTTGTTAAGTTGTTTTCTGTAATTTTCGAACTCTGTTTGTAACGATATACCTTATTTCACTTATCCATTCATGCAAGGCGGAAATATCAAACTTATCCTCCGTTGCCCATTTTTAGCAAATTCTGCAACAGCTTCCATAGTCATTTTCTTCTCTTTATCCAACGCAATTTTCTGCTGCTTACGGTATTTGGGTCCTTTTGAAGTAAGTTTACGTAGTCCATCATTTGGTACAATAGAAGGATCGCCAGTAATTATATGAACCTGATGATTTGAAATGTAAGTCGAATATTATGTCATGGACATGACTTTTTGTTTTCTTTATAGTCATGTTGCTTAAATTCTTTAACTACTTTTGTGTGGTTAAATATCTTGCAGGCAATTTTTTTCAAATATTTGTATAAAAGTTCAGGAGCAGCACTATAAAGGTAAGCTGGTATGCAGGATTGCACCTTCTTATTATGTAATATATTATACAGCCGTATGTAATCAAATCTCCTATCATAATATACTTATTGAATGTAATCATCCTTTGTGTCTTCCTTTCAATAGCTCCAGGTTTAAAAAAGTGTGTGAAGAGCCATGTCATTGAAAATATGATATTATATTTTGCCAATTTTTTTTTCTTCGGAATAATTTAGTAATATATTGTTTTTATTGGTGCAAAACTGATAGTGGTATGGAGTGACTTACAGATCTAACTATATCGAGACCATTTGGATTATTATTATTTTAAGTACAAATACGGCAACAAGTCTCATGCTTCAATAGTAATCTCTACGAAGCCAAGCTCATAACCCCAGGCATCCCAAAGGGCTTGATTCTTGGGCCGCTTCTCTTTTTGCTGTATAAGAATGACATTAGTGCTTCTTTCAAATATTCTAGTTTGAATTTCTGTCAATTTGTGCCTGGGTCACCCTACACAGCACACTATTACTACATCATATCAACTATTCTAGCACCGTCTAGATCAACACTCTGCGAAAGCAGGTGATGATGAAATTACAGAGAATACAAACCATTCCAATGAGGATAATTTTAGATAGTGCTCCTAGAACTCTTATCAAAGGTATGCTGGACACTATCGAATGGATGAGCATCAAACAATGATTCTTCTTCAATCATTTTATTTTGATGTGGAAGATCACTTATAAAAAAGACGCAGGTTACCTCACCAATCTCTTTACTGCTTGGTCCTTTATTCATTCCTATAATACCTGTTCAGAAAGTGTAAGTTATTTCTTCCTCAAAAATTCCCACTCAAAGTCCTCAAATGCTACTGGTTCCAAAATTTCCACCAGCACATCCGTAATATGCAGTCATTGTATAGCTTCAAGAAAAATGCAGTGGATTATATCTTTGGTACTGTTGAGCACTTCTAGGTGCTGTGACGGAATTCTTTATGCTACACGGCCATGCCCAAATGATTGGAGGCACTACTAGATTCATTGTACCTGGGTAAATTATTGTCTATATTGCAGTAGTTTAATTTTCAAAAACCATATCAGGAAAGGGGGGGGGGATCATATATGCAGTTGTACCATTCTCTAATTGATTTTACTTAATCTATTATTTGTTTTCAGTCGTTTAGCTTTTGATTTTACATGTTGTTATGAGCCTCCATGCGTCAACACCATATCTTATCTGACATGAATTACTAGCAAAACTTGTAAACAACCAACTGATCAAAGGACGCTTTGCGGGTAACATACTACTGTCGAAGATAAGACCCAAAGAATCTATTAGGATCAGATCTGAAAGAGACCACTTATTCGCTACCCCCTTTATACTAGAGCCACCAACAAGCAGGGCAGAATCCATGATGCGTAACACCTATACAGGAAGCCACTATCATGTCGAGGAGCATTTCATAAGCACTTCTCTTCATCGACATCCTGTTTAACGACATATGCAAAAGGTTTTGAACGAAATATGTTTTATCAGCAAGTCCTGGGTAGACGGCACCTTACATGTATTATAAAGCTTGCTTGTACATATGTCACTATTTGTACATAATTATATGTCAGATATATAACATATTTCATGTACTTGTCAAGTGAGTTTTTACTATGTACCCCTATTTTGGACGCATCACCGAGGTTCCCTGACCTGTGATGCCCCAGTGTGAAGAGCTGCCTCCTTTAGTGCTATGCTTCAACTAAAAATTTTGAAACAGGGTTCAACCCTGACCTGTGGCAGGGCAATACCAGGGGCATTGTTTTCTGATCATTTAAAGGGGGCTAATTGGCTAGCTTAAAACATTAGTTCACCTAACACCAAAATGGTGCAGTGTACTGCACGCAAATGCAGTTCAAATTCATCTAAGGACAATAAGAAAAGTTTTTTTTGTTTTTGTTTTTTGGTTTAGTTTCCGTTGCCTTTTTATCTCAAAGAATGAATTATACAGCAAACCATTTGAGATCCTATATGTAAGTCCGAGTATCATTGGCAGTCACTGCACTGATATCCTGCTATAAACAAGTTCATGTGTATCAAGCGCGATATCTAAAGCTTGAAAGATCAAAATTGCATCAAAAGAAGATGGAATCCCTCAGAAAATGCAGTCTCCCTAACGCAGATGGTGAAGCAAATGACGCAACCTGCTTCTTAATGTTAGAAAAAGTCTGTTATGTAAGCAATTTGTGTCTTTTTGGGGAGAGTTGAAATACAAATGTGCTAGGCAGAGTGGTGATGTTTTATTATGGAGTGGGAGTACTGCTGTTAAGAGGGGCATGGTCCATTTGATGCATATATATATATATATATATATATATATATATATATATATATAATATATATATATATATATATATATATATATATATATATATATAACACAGCAAATTTGCATGGTACAGTGATAACTCATTATTCTGACTACAGATACACATTTTGGTACATTTAGAATTGTTGGCCTAATTTCTTCTCAACATATGAGATAAGGTGCCTTTTATAAGTATGTAACGACTTTGCGAAATAGGTCAGCAAAATTGTGCATTATATGACCATTGCATAGCACATATTTAATGTACATTTTGTAGTGCCATCTCGTTTTATTATCACCAATTTTATGATGAATTTAATATGTTTTTGACACCTATGACATTCCCAATTAATACCACCAGTTGTGCCACCATGACTCCACACATCATAAACGTTTCTCTGTATGATGTCCCTGTAATGGCATATGAATAAATGTCCACAGATGTACTGATCATCAGTGCACACAAATTATTTACCGCAATTTCCCCACATTAACCTTAACAAAGTGATCCAAAGTTACCCATACTATGTAATATTAAACTTCCACTCTATATACGTTTATCATTATTATTATTATTATTATTATTATTGTTGTTGTTGTTGTTGTTGTTGTTGTTATTATTATTATTATTATTGTACATTTGGTAAAAATTAGCCTCATTATTTCTACAGATAATGAATTACATAGATCTCACCACATATCAATTCATACTTTCCGGTCTCCTGGCTTTCTGGTATTGTTCTCCTCTCGACCAGTTGCCTTTTCTGGGTGATTGCCTGAATCAAGTCGGGAGTGAAATTTGTTTCTTCACATTGGTGTTGAAAGCTGAAAGTAGGTTTTTCTGAAATTGTTGAGTCTCTGCCCTTTGCTGTATTTAACTTTCCTGTCATTGCTTGGTTAGAATGTATGACTGTGTGTACCTTTCTTGAAGTATTTGACATATAAGCCTACAGTATTTTCCATAAAATTTCAAAATGACCTCTGGAGAATCAAACACATCAGAATGTTTTTAAATTCTTCACTCTTTGCCCCATATTATGCGATCCACTGGGTAGTATCATCAGTAACAAAAGCAACCCGAGTTTTTCATCCTAGGTCAAGTCCACAAATTTGAAGAGGCTCGCTTACAAATTACAGATACTTTTGTTCTGATAGACAGATAGACATGATTGGTCGCAGACAGTAACCTATAGTCAGCAGAGCTAAAACAGAGTGAACAACGTGGTAGTTTATACAGGTCTTTAGATTTGTACTACTTTTTAACTTTGAGGACCCTTTATAAATTCACAACTCTATTAATATGGGGTTGTAGTGGCCTCTCTGGGAAAAAACAAATGTATGAAACGTTCACATTTTGTCCATGTCTCTCAACATGATTAGAGTGCCATTTATGTATTCTCCACTGCAATGTACTAAAATTAAAAAAAAAGTTATCATAAAAGTTTTAACAGCAAATAATTCGAGATACGACAGTTCTGAAAAATATTAAACAGGTCTACTTTACTGTTTCTACAGCTTACCCACACAACTACTAAGCAATTCCAGATAAACTGTTACATTTGTGCGTGTTTGAGGGAGAGAGAGAGAGAGAGAGAGAGAGAGAGAGAGAGAGAGAGAGAGAGAGAGAGAGAGAGAGAGAGAGAGAGAGAGAGAGAGAGAGAGAGAGTGTTTTTTTTTTCAAAATTAAGTCAGAAGTGGCTTTCATTGGTAATATAAGTAATGAAATGACCATTTTGACAATTTCAGTTATCTGCTTCTTTCTTCGTATATCTGTCTGTCCTTTCAAATAGGATATGTCACGGCTGTCAATTGTTTGGTATCTTTAGTTGAATACATAATGCAATGCGCAAAATGCTTGTTGAGTACATTTGTGTATTCCTATTTGAACGTATGTCAAGGTATATAGAAATGACCTAGCCTTTTCCTCCATGGTTAAAGTAACCTTAAATAAACTACTCCCTTTTGAAGATCACAAATTTAGATTTTTCAGGATCATTGCAGTTACATATGTATATTTACCATGAAAAGTCCCACTGCATGCAGTGGTTTTGAGTTTCAGATTACAATGGACAGTAATGACAATTTGCAACTCTTTTCAGACTGAATGAAGTGCCCTGTACAAGAGGGATACAGGAACTTTCTATTCATGCTCTTTCTAATTTTAACCAGACAATTCACTGATGGCATGTTCATCCAGTTTATGTCAATTTCATGCTTTTTTGACTGGATGATTAATGTGGTACTGTCTGTATATTCATTCCATTTTGCTGTTTCTATGATCAGACCTAAAATTATGTTATGGGATACGCAGGAATCAAGAATACACATCAATTTTACCAGTTGAGGAAGGTATGATCTATTCTGAGATTAAAGGAATTATTATTATTTTTATTATAAATACTACTACTACTACTACTACTACTACTACTACTGCTGCTGCTGCTGCTATAATAGTAATAATAATAATAATAATAATAATAATAATAATAATAATAATAATAATAATAATAATAATAATAATAATAATAATAATAATAATAACTTCTCAGAGACATATTTCATGTTTTGACTGACACGTTTTTTTTCCGAACACTTTTGAGCTTAGTACATTGGGTCTTCCCTGCTTCATATATCCAGTTTGGAACTCATTCAGAGCGCCATTCTATGTACGTCATCAGTGATATGAAAACATGAAACCTAACATGTAAGTGAATGGGAAGCAAGGGTTGCTTTCATTGAGCTGTCTCAGCTGTGACATCACCGTGAATTCCAGAATGGAAGCCACCATATGACATGTGATCCTTTGTTCGGTGGCTGCTGCCTCTACAGTTTTGCCTGGAGAAGCCAGTAGTGCCCGAAGCCAGGCATATATGTAATGGCAATGACTGACTTTTAGCAAAATGTTAATTTTTTCTGGCAATGTTAATCATTGGTATATACTGTAATAAATAATAATATTGTAGTGGCAGACGTAGTCTGATCAATCCCATCTGCAACGATATTTAAAAGAAAAAAAGCCATTGTACAACAGAAAGAGGTGGCTGCACGCAGCTTTGCTTTCTTCTCCTTCTCATTTTCTTTCGGTTTCTCATCACTGGTTGGGCTGCCTTTGGGTGTTAATGACCAAAGAATCATAAAGGTATAGGTTTGCACCCCAACACAAAGCAAAATCGTGGCATTTTCCAACTTAGTCCCCCAATCCCTTCCTCGGCCTTGTGATATATGTAATTTGAAAGCAAATTGGGGTTGTCACATGTGACGTAATGTGTAACCCTCTAGGGGTAGAAATTTTAAGTATTATTTTCGGAAATCGATGATCGGAAACGACATTTAAGGTCCAATAGACATATTCATTTCGACTTTTTCTCAATAGGATCACGGAGTCATTTGATTTTAGGTATAGGTGTTCACAACCAGTTGGGCTCGTGTTATATTGCAACAATTGTCAAGCTTTTCACTTGAACTTTAAATACTGGACATAGAAGTAGGATAGGGTAAATCATCTGTGGATACAATGTAAAATAACACACTTCCAAGATCACTGCCAACATAATTCCAATTCCAATTTGCACAGCAGTCGTTACAGTCGAAAGAGATTAATAGAATGGTAGCATTAACCTCTGATGATAACGTGATCGAGTTTGAAAATGTTTCCAGAAAAAAACACTCCTGACCTCAGCTGATTGAACGGGTAGACAGTAGTAAACAGTGACAAAAATATAACCATGTGCTGTGTCATTTCAATTCTCAAACACTTTCCATCGGGTTTTCTATACGATGAATAAAACGTAAAGATGTCTTGACAATGATTGCCACCCCTTCTCATGTCGACCTGCTTATTTGCGTAACAGCATCTAGAAGCCATTGAGAGCCAGTAGTTGATTACAAAAAGGATGGCCCAGCCTTGCTTCAGATAAAATAATTGCATCTGGGCACATGGCAAATCCGAGGGCAGAGAGTTCATCCAAGTTATGTGGACTTTTCAGATTGGTAACGTTGGGACGGATTGCGTGAATTTGTTAAGTTAGCATTTCAGGATCCATGTTCACATAAAATCCTGATAACACAGATGAACGTTAGAGTAATACATAAACTACAGAGTATGGCAAAACTGAGCTATAGAGAATCTCACAATCTGGCAGGTGCAGATAAAGTTTGTAGCACGAGTTGCTGGAGCTTTTCCAAACCAACAAAAACAGCAACAAGTGCCACAAACTATATTTGTAACTGTTGATCTGTGCTATATTTTGTTTCTTATTTATCTTAAGGGCTACCTTTGATAGAAATCGAACTACAATCTCTGAATACAATGTGTTTCAAACTTTTAAAGTGGACATCTTTATTGTAAAAAGTATTAATACATGCATTCCGGATCTCTTCATGCAGTCAAAATAACATGCATCTTCACGGTAAACATGCATAGGTCCTTCTTTATAAACTGTTATGAGCAACACAGCAACCGAAGAAATAAATGAATAAGTAAAAGAACGATCCAAGGAATAAATAAATAGATTAATAAATAAATAAATAAAATCAATATATATATACACACATAGTGGTATATATATATATATATATATATATATATATATATATATATATATATATATATATATATATATATGTATATATATATAGTTCTTTATTCTTCATTTAAAGTCCATGTCGTATCGTGTCATTTCACATGTAAATGCAGGTAATGACACACTATGAACAGGAGTCGATATTTTTGGCATGCGAATGTGATCCCATATGGACACAGTAAGAGAATAAATGTGCTTTCTGATGGAAACGGGCGATTGGAGGCGTTGTTGGTCACAACTTTGATGACGTCACAGGTGTAATACAGGCGAGTGTTCGCGCTGCTTTTAATTACATGTCTGACTCAGGAACGGATAGTATCAGCATAGAAAACAGCTCGGATTTTCATAGCTAGAATGACCTGTACGGGGATTAGAACGAAATAAGGAATTCAGAAGAACAATTTGACCAAGGAAGCCACGTGGCATGGCAGCATGAGCCGGCAGGACGAGGAGACGTGAGGCCTGACGACATTGCAGCCGTTGGCGTTGATACTTTGCCTTGGTCTGCAATTAGACTTGCTCAAGTCTCACTGGACTGTCTTTCGTATTTTATTTAAATTGAATTCATTACAAAATAAAACTTCATGTGAAACCCGTCACACACGTTGTAGCCTAATACTGTTTGTGTCTATAACCAGATAACATTTTAGCGCCGGGCGGTCTGCACTGTGTTTTTTATCACACATACAAGCAGGCGGTCATAACGCACCCCTCTTCCGAAGCTGTTAATTGAATAACTGTGTAATGAAGGATTAATTGCGACGCACCGCGTCAGGCGGAGGGCGTCACCAGCTGCAGGGAGACGGTCAGCTTTGTCTCGCTTGACTGGTCGGTGACTAAAAGAACAAGGCATTCATCAAAGACCACTTAAATTACCACTTAGTCTTATCACAATGATAATGGCATTAGAACTGACTTGGACTCAAGAGCTGCTACTATTGAAACTGGCACGGCGGCAGTGTCGACCAGTTAAAAAACAAATGACAGTAGGGCCTACTTAATAATAATAATAATAATAATAATAATAATAATAATAATAATAATAATAATAATAATAATAATAATAGTAATGATAATAATAATAATAATAATAATAATAATAATAATAATAATAATAATAATAATAATAATAATAATAATAATAATAATAATAATAATACGGTGGCTCTCCGCTTGTCTGCCGCGGTCCTGTGTCACTCTGTGACACAGGTGGCCTAGGAAAAAAAACCAAAACAAAAAAAAAAACCATACATCCCTCTCACACCCTATCCCCACCTCTAAGGCTCAGGCTTTTCCCATGGGAGCCCTTATAAGGGCTACCACTATTCCCATTCCTTCCCCTCCCTGTACTATGGGATTCTAATTTAACCTGTTGCCTTCTAACTCTATTATTTCATTCCTTTTCTTCCAGCATCCTACCAGGTAGTCCTGTACATTTTTATTACCTTTCCTGCCTCCCAGAAAGCCACCTTTCAAACATAAGATCCATGCTATAGGTTCCTCTTCCTCTAAACCCTGAACCTCTTCTAAACCCTTGTAATTGTAATCTTCTCTGTGCAACTTTCTGAAAAAATCTTCCCTTATCTCTCTATATGCATCACACCACAACAGCCCATGATCCACTGTCTCATCTGCCTCTTGTCTACACGACTTACACTTTCCATTACTCCCTGTTGTCCACTTTTGATTTCTCTTTTCTAGATTGATTACTCCTCCCCTACTTTGAAACAGAAGTTTGGATTCCTTCCCTCCATCCCAACACACACTTTTCTGTGGCTTTTCTAATACCTTGTGTGACTTCAATGTACTTTTTTCCCTGACTCCTCTTTTCCAGTCTTCTTTCCAACCCTCTGTAACAGTCTTACCTATATATATACTTTCCTTTCATCCACCTCATCATATCCTTTTAGTTCATATTTCTCTGCTAACCCGTCTATGTCTTTGACCCATCTTGTCTTTTCCTTAATCACACTATACTGTGTAGTTGGCATAATATTTTACAGTTAACTTTGTTAAGGGGAAAATATATCGCACTTCTGGGTGGGACCGCGGGATGGGAAAGGAGGGGCATGCACCAGGGACTTGTGCAAGTCTAGTCTGCAATCGGGATTGGTAGGTCAATTTCAATTCAGTTTGATCAGGGAGCTGCCTTCGATGGGAGCTCCCTGGTTTGATTGAATGAGTTATCTATCAGTGAGGGATAGGCATTTATTTGTTTTTGTCTTCATCTGTTCCATTAGGCAGGCCACGCAGATTGACCTGTATACTTTATTACTTCTACGATTTCGCCGGTGTAGATTCTATGACTATGGAAATTGAACACAAAATGCGGCCTTTAGACCAGCTGTCAATAATATTTCTAACTAGGGCTACATTTGCAACAAAATTTGCGATATATATTCATCACGGGATTATCATAACAACTAACATTTTGTTGTTCTTAGAAGTTTCAAGGCTGTCTTTAATCAAGGAAGTATAGCTTCCGTTTAGTCAGCCAGAGCACCGGGGATTAGTTGTTATCATGGATAAACAATTTAGACTTAGAGACGGTAAATAACGTTAATAACTTATATCATCACTCGTTAGTGGTCACGCTAAGACGATCACTGTATGGCATGTAACGTGCCAGTATTACCTTCCTCCATGGTATATTATTGCATGATAAGTTGAGTACTAGAAAGATATAATGACCTTATTGGGAAAAAAAAGCAAATTGTGCACCTGACAAACTGAATCTTGAAATGACAACTATTTTGGGCTAAAAGTATGAAATATAATTTCACAGGTGAGAAAAATTTGTTCCAAATTGGCTGCATGTCAGTAGATGAATGTTTGTTTTGTCCTTCACTGAGGCAAATCACTTATATTTCTTAATGGATACCTAAAGACATGCCAATGGTAAGGGCTGTGTGAATATTTATGCATGCAAACAGGCACCAGTATTGTTAAAACATATAAGTGCATCATGTAAAATCATTATTTGAAACCGTGTCTGAGTGTGTCACCATCCTAATTAACTGATACATTATAAATATGTCTGCCTACTTTTACTTGTAAGCCTATGTCATTTTGAGAAAAAAATCAGTTGGCAAGGAAATAGTATTATTTGTCACAATCCTTGCTTTTCATAATAATTATACAAACTTAAAATTTGTCATTGCAACCTCTGAATCAATCCTTGCATGCATAGGCACATATATTGACTGTACATACACAAAAAGTTGTCTGAAAGTAAAAATCATTAATGTATTTACTGTTGCACTCACTAGTTCAGCATTGCAACACATTATATAATGCCAATACATGTCCCTGTAGCCCTTTAACCCTTTTCCATTTGGATTAAGACTGAATCAACAGTTTATGCACAAAATATCCAACCTGGGCCAAGGCAAGCCATTGACCTGGGCACATTACAATGACATTGTATCTTGGAAGGTCTAATCTACATTTTCCATGCTGTTTCAAATGTTTTCATTTACAGGGAAGATAAACCAAAAGCTATGAGAGCAGACAACATTTTACTTCCACGGGGAAAGGGGGAAATAACATTTTGTTTAAATTGTTGTCTTTACAATTTTTGTGAAATAAGGTGCCAGTGTGAACATTGGGTTCTAATGGACCGAGTTGTTGGCAGCACCTACTGCCTGGAGGCAGAAGAGATATTAAGCGTTCTTGAAGAACCAATGTACCCAGATGAGGATGATGAAACAGACAAAGATATAAAGTGTATCACACAACATACTGGTTTCCGCCAGTGTTGCCTTGCAAGATATGCCCTGGACTGCGTGTATCTGCAGTACCAGCATGAACACGGCATTTAGCCTGGTCCTCCCCACAGGTAATTGGTGCAGTCACTACGGTGACCTTTAATACCATATTCATTCTAATTGTGGCACACTGTGCATAATGCAAAGATTTCCTGGAGCAGACATGGTTTTTGCAGAGTTTTGAGATAATGATGTCTTAATTCAGAATACCACAAGCGATTCCCTTTATAGAATTCAAAGAACATAAAATCGCAACTATGAACCGTCTTCTTTTATCAAATGCAGTTAGTTTTTCAAAGTATTGAAAATACTGAATTTCTAATAAACCCCCAAGATTAAAAAGTAGGTCGTAAACTTTAACTGAGGCATGTGCTACAACTGGAATGAATAAGGTATGCCAATCAGCATTACAAATACTTGAGGCTAACCGTCTTGTCTGAAAGAAGTGCATTTATGTGCGGGCAAATTGTTTTTATGATGAACTTGTCCAATTTTATGATGTACTTCAATGACAGTAGGACATTTTTTGCCAATTTCTGGCAAGAAAACAAAATTTTATTTTGAACACTGTCAATTACGTGAAGGGTAAATATACATATATGCATTTTTCAGTCAGCACATATGTACAACTACACCATACGTGTCAGATGTATACACACTTGTATGTATGCACTGTGTTCCCTATTTCCCTGGTGACAATTAAATTTGAAGTCAGCACCATACATGTACATCTATTAATATGAAGCAAAATTTGAATCCGACCCTGATAACTTTTGACATTTTTCCCATTATTGTTTATAAATATTTGTATCACTGTGTCTTACATGTGCAAGACATGCAGTCATCCTTGGTCTTTGCAGGCTTTTACACTCTTTATTATATACATGCTGTATTACAAATTTTGAATATTATGAGTTATTTAATCAGTAATCTTTGTCAATTATAAAACATCTCCAGAATTTATTAGGATTATATATTGTTTACTGAGGTTACCAAAACTGATGCAAGTTTATAGTTGACAAGACCCAACATCATGAATTGTTATAAAGGACAATTAATTATTTGGATTATATCATACATGTAAATACATACATGTGGTGAGAAAATTTGTTTAGACCACATGACTGTATTGACTGAATCACATGTAAATCTCTGCACTATTATATTTCATTATTTATATTGGATTAAGTAGCAGAGATGGTTCAACATTTCCATCATTTTTAGCTCTGCTGACCAAAGGTCGCATGGCTTATGCGACCGCTCATATCTGTCTGTCTGTAAACTTTTGCTCGTTAGCGTGATTACACCTACAGTTTTCAAGTTAAACCAATATAACTTATAGGGCTTATAGTGTGTATGGAGATCTAGGCCCCTTTCGATATTGGTGGCGCCACCTACATTATTTTGTAAAAATAGGGGTTAAAATGTGAAAATCTTGTGAACACTCTAGCATCTTTAATTTTTGGTGGAATTGTGGCAGAGGTCAAAATCTAAGTTGTTAATGATACCAGTTGCGCACCTGCAATTTGACGGTAATTATGAGCCAAAACGTGTTCTAAGATATAAAATTCCATGTCTTGAATAATAATTGGATTACACTGGCCAAATTTATAGGATACATAGACAATGTCCAAAGCTAGAATTTTGAATGATATCAGTGACCTTGCCTTATTTTTGTGAGGTCACCATGCCTGTAAAGTTGAAAGAGGTGATTCATTTGGCAGGGTGTAGTTTGTCAATGGCAATGTCAGCACAGCACCAGGCCTGTGGGCCTCTTGTATTATATAATCTGGGTGACCTTAATCTTCTGTCCCTAGGTCACTGAGACCATAAAGTTAAGGACTCACTCATTATTGTCTTGGCACATGCAACAATATCTATCAAAGGAATTACACATATAGGCTATGATTACATGTGGGGCAAAGTGCCTTCTGATGGACGCTTCATAAACTAAATTTACATAAGCTTTATATGTTTACAAGCCACTTGATGACTCGCAATTTTGAAATAGCCACGGTGCCAGCAGAGCATTAGGCCCATGAGCATCTTGTTTAATTAGTAATGACAGTACGCAAGGGCGGGAGGGGGTTAAATATGTCTGTTTCAGTTTCACAGAATATGGAAAATGGTGGTCAATTTTTAGCCTATTTTGTCCATTATTTGTGAGAACTTTTTTTTTTGGGGGGGGAGGCATCATCATTTTTAATGTACTAATTTGGAGAGTGAGGGCGGTCATGAAATTTCATAACTTAAGCAGGCCTACTAATTCAAATATGATGATAATGTTGAGCCATCCCTAAATTATACAATATAACATACTAAATATGTCTAGTTTTTCCTTCCTGTTGCAGATGTTACAGATATATTGCATGTAAACAGTTGGTACGATGGTGCTGGAGATATCTAGGGAGACGCATCTGTATACCTGTGCCCTCCTGTGCCGTCAACGGCATACGCCAGAAATTACTTTCACTGCAGTATGAGGGATATCAGGAGGCAGACCTGAGTGATTTATTTTAACATTTTGAACACCCAAGAGCCCAAGTGCAATTTTTCAACCTGTGCACAAGGATTACATTTACTAGACATATGGGCACAGTGTGGCCACATTTACCGAAAGGCAAAATGCACACTGATCAATATATATGGAAGATGCATATAATTCCCCCACCTGAACCACACAATCTGTTGCAGGGCAATGGCAATCATCATCCATCAAGATGCTGGCATTATGAGTGATAGTTACGTTTGCATTTCTGGGAGTAGAGAATACACAAGTCCCTCCCAGAAAATACCGCTTTCTAGATTCCCGAGTCATGTACTTCCCGTTTTAATTGACCCATCATAAAAGACCGCCTGTCTGATACACACATGGACAGTATGGGTTACTTTGCTGAGTGGTAGGGACTTGGAGCATGGAGGGAGGTCCTGTTTTTCCTGAAAGATGGGGGAGGGGGGGGGTAAATTTACAGTGTACAGTGCCATTACATGGCACTGTACACTGTATGTACATGATTTAATTTTTAAGTACAGTGCTAGCAAACCTGTACAATAGGAATGTAAATTCAAAATTTATTTCTCCATAAAATCATTGTCCTTGATATAAGACATTGGCTAATGTTAATCATTTTAAAAGTAATGTGAAATAAAACTTTCTGCACTATATTGCATCCTGTTGTGTTGTATTTGTATACAGAAACTATAAGATAACATGAAATCTTATGGTCAAGAATCAATACATGAATTTCAAGCCAAGAATAATTTTTACTGAAATTCCACAACTTTCCATTTTTGCAAAAACACAGACCTGGACAAGCTGAACGTCCAGTAGTTTATGGATGCACTCAATAACGGAGAAGGACCAAATTTTGCGCAATGCCCTGGACTATTGCATCTCCTATTCCCTGAAAGAATTAGCTTTCCTTCCATTTGAGATAGGCAGTCCGCCAACATTTTCTGTTATTCCTGCCAGTGCTGCACTATTGCAGGCTGTATCCACACGCTAGTGTGCCTGTTGAGAGTGCTGCAAAACACACGTGCAACACACATCAAAAATCCTAAGTGATTTTCCCACACTGGCTCCTGAAGAAGGGAAATGAAACTTTGAAAGATAATTGTCCAGGGTGATTTCACCCTGAGCCAAAATTGAAAACTTTCTAAAGCAAGGAGTTCTTTACATATGTGTACCAACTAACGCATAGTGAAATCTGTGTAAAAGGGACACAATCAGTGGGTTCTCACAAAATGTGTTCATTTTTCAACATATGGTACTTTTTTGCCAGTCATTCCGTTTAGGGCCAAACTGCCCTGTAAATACAGGTACCCCATGTATTGAGGTGTCTCAGCTGACAGGTTCCACTGTATTCATATAGACTGCAGCCCTGTGGTGTCCCCAATTCCACAGCATGGAACTTGACAGATAGGAGGGCACATCCATATCAAGAAATTGTCACATGTTTGGTGCAAAAAGTATTACAGTGTGTTTAAAGTTATGTGGCATTACCTGCTTATGTGCCCTTAACATGATGAAGGCATAGTTGTGATCCCTAACTACCTGGGCTTGCGGAGCAGGGCGGCACTAAATATTGGTTCAAATGAACAAATCTTATTTGAATGATTGTACTAATGTAGGCATACTTATGGTCATATTTGTGGAAGTGAATTAAATATGAGCAATAATGATTGCAATTTGAGATGCTTCACTGCAAATGAGCACTTAGTAATAATGTAGTAAGAAAGATACTAATAATTATGACAGAAACCCCATTCAATGTTCAGTGGTATCTGTCATAAATAGCACCCTGATGAGAACCACCTTATAAACCTACTTTAATTAGTACTTTTGTTACTTGTACCTCTCATGTCAGACGACCTGTCTCATCAGACCACATTTTTATCCTTCCTAGGGGTGGTCTTTGGTGAAAGGTACCACCCTATTACAAATCCCTAAATTTTAACAAGGGAGAAATATTTCCACAGCTTTACTTCCAGGCCAAATTTTCCAATATTTAAGTCACAGAAACTTGTGTACAGTGGATGTCAAGTGCAAGGTAGCATGGCCTTAATAGCCCTGTTTTGTTGGTTATTCATTAACATTTATTTCTCGCAAAGTGTGGGGGTAAACTTGGATGAACTTGTCTGTCCATCCATCTGCAGACACAACTTTGCATCTGCAACTCCTACACTTCTCCATTGATTTATTTAAAAATTTGCTTAGTAACTGCGGATAGCATATATTATATTTAGATGTGCATGAAGGCAGGAATTTCAGATGTCACTAGAGATCTGCCTTTACAAGACAGTCTTTGTTAGTTTTATGGCCTGTCTGTAGACACAATCTTGGAGCAATAACTACACATGTTAGTTAAACACATTTTATTGGACAAACTTGAAATGGACAATACAATCGATGGCAAACCTAAAAGCAAGCATTCATTTACCTGTTTACACCGATTTGGAAGAAACTTTTCTCCCCAGGCTGTAACATTCCTGTAGAAGTGCACGTCATGTTTATCGCACTAGCAGTCATTTTTAGGTGTATCACTTGATTATCTTAATTGTGCAACATCATGAAACAAATTTTCTACCTCGCTTTATCATGGATTGATAATACATGTGACCGATAACACAACAATTCTCATTTACACGATCTCCAACTTGGGTACGACTGTTACCAGTGGTCACTCCCTCATAACTGAGAAACATTTCTTTTAACAATGAACTGATCTGATGGAGCTAAGCACTCTGGCTATGGACCAAAACAACAATCTATTTGCGACAATGATTACACGTAGCAGAAAATTTTGAGGGTTGTGCACGCATGCTGACTAAATGTGGGCCTAAGTTTTATTATAATCACAGGTTCCGCTTTCCGGCACTAAGATGTGAACTTCTAGGTCTTACATCGTTGAAACAAAAATACAACCATAAGCATAGGTTGTGCTAAAAAATAAACTGCAACCTGGTACCAAATAGTTACTGAAATAGCCCGGAATAATTGTGTTTATTACTGTCTGTTTGCCTCACCATGCCCTGAGTCTGCGGCACTTTGCTCACCTCCACCCCACAAAATTGTCCTCTTGAAAGTGAGCGGAACACGGATGTACCCACAACCGGGAGTTCACTGGCTACCTCGTATAACACGCACATTGAGGCTGCTTCGATATTTTTATCCACTTTAGGAGAACAGTGTAAGCTAACACCATCTAAGTTGGTATTGGAGCAACATTTTACGCAGCAGCGCTTGCCAGGTGGCTGCTTTTTATTCGCAGTCGCCAATCTACAGCTTGGATTTCCCTGCAGCTTCCCCACACGCGTTACACCTTTGACGTCATGCCTCATTAGTATTCATGAGAATTGACAGAGTTGCACGACAGCGCCTTTCAAAGTGGGCGTGCAATGTGGCGATAAAAACACGGCCTTGCTGTGTATAGAGCCATGCACAATTGTCGGAGGTGCCCACTTGTCAGAAATCGTCGATAGTTTTGCAATTCATTGACAAGATGTGTAAAATAAATATTGATTTATTAAGCACCGAGAGACTGATGTGGGATCGAAGACAAGTTGACCATTTTTAAGTTTGCATATTTTCAGACACAATGCCAGCTTTTAGTTAGAAAATATCCATTATGGTCGGCAAGTGTTATTCAGCACTCGTTCGACGCAGTTTTGCAAAATATAGTTGTAAATCTAATATGTGTATTAAAATATACAGGTTCTCCCCTCAAGGACGGGAGTTTAATTTCCAGCTAGAAGGTGAACAAAAATAACGTGGAGCCAAATACCTTCCCATGTCCCACATTTGGGCACACCTAACTTTCTGCTCATGGCAGGATTTTTTCGATCATCTCTTGTATAATGTGAGCGCGTTCGCAATCCAAAGAGTGTGATTTCACAATAGTCAGGCAGTCAAAGCTGGTTTTTTGGTCTAACCCTGCACCGACTGATGAAGTTTTTTTTTTTTTCACTTGATTATCTATCCTTAGGAACTCTATAATGAATATCTGGCGGATATCAAGCAGATATCCTTGAGCAATCTGAGAAATTCAAGATGGCTGCCAAGATGAAGGCCGGTGATATAGCTCCTATATCTACAGTATACACTACATCAACCTCATCCACGGCACCTTTTGCATATATCCCTATGTATTTGGGAGTCTTTCTTCTGACAACAGTACATCTGATTGTCTCATTTCAGGATCAAATTTACTACATTCCTTTTCAGATTGCCCCATACTTTGGTGCAGCTTTGGTTCCATATTTTCAAGAACAGTAAATCTGCTTGATCCTTTACTTTATGGATTCTGACTATCAGATATATCCTCCTGTTTAAAGCATTGGCCAATAAATCCAAGGCCTGATCCTTGGCCATAAAGCCTGGCCCTTTCTACTTAACTCCTGATTATTTCCACTTCGTGTTTGAGAAGTAGTGGAAACTCCATTTGCTGCATGCACTTGACCACATGGAGTCACATTCTGAAAATTCTTGGGCTGAATGGAAACCTGTAATTGTCCCATGACCACAGGATATGGACATTCTCGTATGAAGTGGTCTGTACCACTTTAGCAATAGCATGCCCAAGCCCCCCAAGTCTGATTTTGATTTCCAGGCTGAACATGGTGGTTTGCCTGGTTGTTTCTTCTAAAACCACCTTGTCTGAGAAACTTCCTTTGATTACCACTCTCCAGTTTCCAAAGGAGGTTCTGAATGTTTGCATTGGATTTTAGTATTTCTGCATTAGATTTTAGTATTCTGCATTAGATTTCACAATCTCATCAGGCATTTTCTTATTCTCACAGATCTCAGGGGGATTTTTGTCTTTCTGATCATTGGACTCTCGGACAACATTCCCGCACTTTGATTCTCTTTACTTTTGATCTCAGAAAGTGGCTTATTACTACTCTTTCTCAAATTTTTAGGATGTCCTTCAGGCTTTTCCCTCTCTTTCCATGTCAGTAGGTACAGAATCCATTTCTACAGGGTCAGTCTCAACTCCTTTCATGACCCCAGTCAGTCTTTGACTCTTTTTATCCTTCTGTTCCATAAAGACAGATTGACTATGAGTTTCTATGAAATTCATAACTTCATAAAGTGCTGAATCTATGTCTTCTGGCTCTTTAACATACTCCACATGAAATCTGGCTTTATCATCATATAAACCATCCAGAAATCTATAAAAATCTTCCCTCCATGTTTTCCAATTTCTCTTTCCATGTGCTTTATATTATAAACATTTCCACTCAGCTGAATATTCCTCAACTGATCCATTTGCTTTTTGATTCAATTGCTGAATCTTGCTTGGTATGTTTTACTTGTTTCAACATTCCTGAGATGATTTCCTCATTCTTTCAAAAAGGCTCTGTAGTTATATATTACTTTCTTGCTGAATTGTCCAGACACAAACTCCCCTGCCAGACCTGGTAGCCTTGGCAAGAGCTTATCCAGTCTCTGGCCTTTACTCCAATTACTGCAACATCCATAAACCGATTAAACCGAACATCCCAGGGCTCCTTACCCTGGAATGGTGGCAGTTTCATAGACTGAGGCTTCCTATTGAATCTCAAGTATCAGTATTCTCTGAATCATGCTCACATTCAGACTCAGCCCCAGACTCTGTTTCTGAAGTCGGTGAGACATTTTCTGGAACATTTTTAGGTCCTCTACCTTTTTGCTTTGTTTCAATTCCAGTTCCTGTGACAAGGCTTTTTCCTTGTCTGTCCACTGAAACATTAGCACACTTTGAAGCATGTGCTTGCAATTGATGCCCAGTTTCAGCATCTTGGTGTGTATTAATTCTCATAGCATCAGTATAACCTTTTAGCAAGCTATCCACTGCTCTGACAGCATCAGATTGAGTAACAGGTGCGATTGTACTGCCTCCAGTTACTGTGCTTTGGTTTATTTCATGTTCAAGTTGAATCACTCTGTTACAGGGTGCCATACCAACATTTCTCAGCATTATCCATTTCCTGTAGAATTATCATGTGACGATTGTGATACATTGGATGCAGGTGTCAATACAGGCATCAGTGGTGACATAATATTTGGGGATGTTGAGACACAAGTTGATGCTATGCCACCTCCAACCATGACAGACCCAACAACACCACCCTTTCTAGTTGTGAGGTTTGTACTAAGACCTGATGTTGGGGCATCTTTTGAAGTTAAACATTCACCAGTAGTGGCAGACCTTGAGCCTGCTTCCATTCCTGCGCCCTTTCAAATATGATTTACCATGAAAAATAATGATTTTACACTCAAAATTAGTGTCACTTATACCATGTAAATATACCAAAAATATCACAGAAATTACTCTTATATTCAAAAACCATCTGCACATCAAATTATGGTTAAATAACCATGCACATGAGTCTGATTAATCCATATGATAAACAACAATGTAAATATTGGATTCACTGTAACATCCTTCATAACCTTTATTTCACACAAAATAAAGGTTATGAAGATTGTGTGTGTGTGTTTGGAGCTTTGGGGGGTTTGTTGGGGGTGGGGGGTGGGGGAAGGTTTTTTCTTTGGGTTTCGGTTTTTGTTTTTGTTTTTGTTTTTGAAGAAAAATGATAAAATGAAATGATTCTTAGGCACATATCTTAACTCAGTCTGTGTTCACACACAGACTTCTTGTTTTTTCTCAAACATTTTATTCTTAATTATTTCTTTAAGGCAGACCCCCCTAACCTTGCCCCCAGCAGACCATGGGTGGCATTTCTCACAGGCCACAGTCTTTCTCTCCCCCCCCCCCCCATAGTACCTCCAGACACACCCCTGGTCTCTGCTGACTTGCGGAAGTTGATAAAATGTGGTTGCAGTAGTGAAAGTGCTTGTTCCACCAGGAGGTGCGGTTGCAAGGCTAATGGACTGAGATGCACAATTTTCTGCCAGTGCAGGGGGGATGATGACTGCTATAATCAGTAAAAGGACAATATAACAATATATTCTATGAATGCCACTACTGGAAAGTACTGACTTCAAACCAATTTGATGATGACTGCTATAATCAGTAAAAGGACAATGTAACAATATATTCCATGAATGCCACTACTGGTACTGACTTCAAATAAATTTAATCTCTTCTTTGTGTTGCTTAATCTCTTCTTTGTATTGTAATCTAAATAAAATGACCTTGAACCTGACCTTGGACATTATTTATGACCTCACGACTCAAATAACCCTAGAAATGGATTTACCATAGCAAATTTAGTTGAAGAGGACGTATTACTTGCTATTCTAGGCCAATTGGTTGGGAATTTACATTTCTTGGATGTCTCGGCAGCCATTTTGGCAGCCATATTGGATTTCTCAAAATGCTCAAGGATATTTTGTTGATATCCGCCTGATATCCATTATGGAGGTCACAGAGATGTAGAAAACAATAAGAAAAACACTTTATCAATCGGTGCAGGGTATAGCTATCTGCCTGCCTGACTACGAGGAACATGCATCAACAATCCTCAGTGTTTGGTCTTTTCAGTGGCACTGCCAAACAACATCAGTAAATATAATTTAATTTTCAGTCTACCAATGAACGCAACCTTGCGCTTAGCTGTCCGACAATTGGGCACTCCAGTATATTTGCAGCAAAAGTTTTTTTCTTTTAATAATCGATAAAATGGCCATTTTATATGCCTTATGGCATAATTAGCGCCGTGGGACATGCTCTTTAATATTGTTGTAGTATACATACTCATGTGTGTAAGGCTTAGAAGGACTGATGTTGCTGCCTCAGTACAGTGCATGTCCTCCAAAATGAAACTGTGTGAGTGATGAAGAACATTGCATGAAAAATTAACCGAGACCTCCAATAGATATGATAAGCATGTCAAACTTTGAAAAGTTTTTTGAAAAGTATGGTCATGTAGAAAGCCCAAACTGGAGCTTTCCTAATGGTAATGAAATAGCTTTTAGTAGGTTGTTAAAAGTCCGTTTGCCGTTATTCATCTGTGTAGAGTGTGAAGTTTGGTGTTAATAGAGTGATTCATTACAAAAGAAAAAATTAGACATGTTTGATTTTGCGTCTGTCAATACTGGAAATGATCAGTATTAAAGTAAAAATAGGTATATTTTCTTTAGTTTTGTCAGGATATTGAACCTGTATAGATAGGTAATCACACGCAGGCCACATTTTTAGCTTGCAGTAAAACTAGTGATTTCAAGACACTCGCCGATGTCACTTTTATGGACCAATCTCAATGGTCCTAACCTTATCTCGGTTTTTTAAGATAGGGTAAAAAGATTGGTGTTCTGTTGATTGATTAGCACGATTTGAGCTTGACGAGAAATATTGGAATGAAGAAAAGCCTTCAGGTTTTGTTCTTAGATTCTTGTCAGTAATTTTCATTCTTTTGTCTTTTGTATAAATCTTTTATACTGTTTTTGTTGGCATTTGGCAGCCCACGTATGAGTTGCGTTGATATTGAAATCCTCCCGCTCCCTCACCAAGAACATTTACAGAGCTTCAACCGAAGAGTGCACGATACAAAAGTTCATAACACATATTACTTTCTCACTATCAACTTTGCGCATAAGCAGAGTATAGAAAAAATTACGCTCAACTTTGCACCATGTGATCGTATTCAAAAGCAGAGGACGGACTACCTACAAACTTGCATCTACCCTTATTAAATAAACAGTATTGTCACAACATGAACGGCACCAGGGACCTCTACCAATTGAACAGAGGCATTTGATCGAACTGAGAATTTGCATATGAACCACAAAAATATTGTTTTAAATACATCTTGTGGATTATATGGAGCTGGGTTTGGTGAAATAGTCACGGCCCAGTGAAAAATTAACATGTTTATCGCTGACATATGAGATTTACGACTGGCTGCAGCCATTACAAATGAAGATCCACACCAAAGCGATCCTGTTCTTTGATTGCCTCCCATTGTTTCCTTAAAATGAAAATTGTTGACATGAGTGATCAAGCCAATCACTGAGCAACGTCACAATATTGCCTATCATCATATGACTGAGACTCAAACCATTGAAGAATCACATCAGATTAATGGTCATGCAAGGACAGAGCATACCGTGGCTGTGACACGTGACTGGATAGTACAAAAAGCATGTGCACGTATAACCTAGAAAAGGTGTATTCTTCACAGAGTCAAGATGAGTGACTTACACAAAAAATAGTCACAGCAGGAAACTCCATTTTCCTGAGTTGTGACACACATTTTTTGGGTCTATTTTATGTTAAGTGGGGCTGCGCTCTTTTGGACACTTGGTTACCTGTTCATCTGCCTCGTGAGTGTGACCGTTCGTATAAAAATGGCATATTCATGGGAGTCGAACATAGTTTTGACTGTGAGAATGAAATTCATCAGCCGTAGCAGGAAACCCCATGTGATCATTCTCTTGGTCTCATAAAGAAACAGCAGACGCTATATACATTCTGGATGCTGATGACTGGTGGTTTTAAGCTGGTCCTCTCAACCTTTGAAAGATTCTTTTTTAATTGTAAACTTTAGTTGTTTTTTTGTCGAAACTTATCTGCCTAACTTTGTAAAACCCAAAATTCATCACCTGCGTCAAAGATAATAAGAGACATGGTAGGCCGCCCACTTTTTGGTGTTCCTGACTTGTCACTCAGCCGAGGTGAGAGCAAAAGAAGAAAATAATACCAACACAACTGTGACAATGACATGATTACTTGATAACTGAAGTGAAGGAAAAGCATCTGCGACCTTCAACAATGAATGTTTTTGTTCCACGTATATAATAGACAATTTGTTATGAACTAAACTCCATCCTGAAAAATCCAATTGTAAACTCCCATCTTAAGGTCTGTCCTGGGGTTTTCTATGTCCCGTTTAAATGTGCAAATTCATATTATAAAAGTAATCATATATTCTATAATGTAACTACATTTTGCAGCTACTAAATACATTTTACTTTTGATTTTTGGTCAAATTATAATCACAATGGAAGAGAAAAGTAAATAATGCCCTATTGATAAGAAACAACATTCACTACATACATATGCATCCTTTCGTGATATACGGAGTTTGATCGTCAACAACGACAGCCATTATTGAAGTAAGCCCTGCACAGTTTAGGCAAACATGAAACAGAAAATTATGCGAGCGGAGCGTCATTCGCAGAGGCACATAGAACCCCCTGTCACAGGGGTATGTGATAGGAGCATCAGAAATCTGAAGGGACATTCTGCCTTTCTCAGAGGGACTAAAATCAGCATTTGGTGGCCAACGGTCACTCTTTGGGAGCTTAGGCGCCAATAATAGATACATGTATACATTTGAGCGTCACAGCACATACTAGAAATACCTGTTGTCAATAGCAGAAAGGTAGGTAGCCCCTACTGGATTTTGCAAGGCAGAAAACATGAACCACTGGAAGCCCAATCTGTATTGAAGTACCACGCACTCAATCCAGTGTAGAATTTATCAAATGTATACCCTCATACCAAATTATAACACAAGTAAAAAGAGCTTTGATAGCACTCAAGTTGATGACCTGATGAGCGATATAAGCAAGCATAAAGAAATGGCTAATTTGTTTATCATAGAAAGCCCAATTTGTTATGAGTGACAATGTGCTCAAGCAAAATTTCCGCGAACCACGGATTCTGACAATGCATAGGAATTCAGTTTATCTGTATTTCATTTTAGGATCCATACCCATGGATTTGATTTATAAACCACAAAGACCTTCAACCAGTATACTTTTCCTCGCACAAAGCAAAGCGTATGATGAAAATGCACATGGGGCCAATTCAAAACAACACATGCATTTCTGGTGATTGATGCAAAAGTAAAAAAAATGTAAACACTAAATATTGAGAACAAATGGCGTGTCAAAAGAGACAAATAATTTCCCCCGCCCCAAGACTGCAAAATTATCAGCACATACTTGAAATGCCTGTTGTCAACATCAGATAGGTAGGTAACTATAATGCAAGGGATAACCAACTTCAGACGTCTGTAATATCATAATAATTTTGTGTTCACACAAAATTATATAATGATCGTAAACAAGACCCTTCCAACGTGTGCGAGATAAAAAACATTTCATCTGACATTGGCATTTCAGCACGCACATGATTTAAGAGCATAATTAAGCCACCCAGCCTTCCCCAAAAGAAACCCCGCCGATTCGACTCGGGGCAACCTGGATCTTTGGGTAAAAAAGTGACCGCTAATGTGTAATCCTCTATCACTAATGACAGTAGTACCCGGTACTAAGTTGGCTACACCCATCAAAGCATAGCAGTAGTCCAGTTCACAATGACTGAAATTAGGTTTTTTTTTCACTACACCATAATATAAACGTAAATGTAGACTGTTAACACAACTGTGAATATAATAAACACAGAATTTGGGCACGAAATTAAAAGTGTGTGTATTAGTGTCATCTTAATGATTTGCTCAAGTTTACAGTAGGATACTTTAATGTCTGTTTATGCTTCTCGTAACCAGTGTGATGAGACCTGTTCTTCAAATGCCCTTTACTGACAGCAATCGCATAAGGGTTTTGTGTAATAAAGGGATACAGACAGTAACGTATAGCATGCATTTATTTCCCCTAGGATTATAATATTGTGTATTATATTGTATAAATCTGTTCAAATGATGATTATTTTTTATTAATTTATTCCTTCATGTACATGCTTCTACTTGGTCACATTACAAGAAATGACTGACCCTCTCTGAAGGTGGCAGGTATGTTCCTGAGCATCCATAGTGATTTGCTTACAGGCAAGTCGTTAATCTTTTTGACTATATCTGTAACAGAGAGAGGTACCAATCCAATTTTGATTCTTGAGTTTGTGCTGTATCCCCATCAAACCAAAATGATTCCTCGATAGTGCATAACAGTGTCAATGTGTTATTTCTAAAGTGTTGGTATAGTCGTGTCGTCCAAGTGCTGTGATTTTTTGCAGAGAAACTTGTCTTGGATAACCTGCAACCCGGATTTATTTATATTCAATACTCAAAATGTAGATTAAGCTCAGGGTTTACAAGCGATTTTAATCTCGCAGGCCAGCTATGTTAAGTCTGTATATACCTGTTCACTTACTTTCTGAGCACTTTTGTTCTTGAAGAATTGCTGTTAATCCTTTTTTTAGGGCACTCATCCTGACCTGCTACCCTCCATTTCGACATATCTTAACATTCTTCTTTTAAGCGTAAATAGTCGAACAGCTATAACTAGTTGGAGGAATTGGAAAGCCAGTGTCTCCATCAAGATATTAGTATTATCTACTCAAACGAAACCAAAGTAGATGCTGCATAACAAATAATGTTGTATTAATTTCAGGATTAATAATCCGCTGAGACATGTCGGTTATAGTTACAAGGGGGGGGGGGTAGTTATTTATGTAAGGGACAATGTTATTTATGTAAGGGACAATGTAAGTTACAAACTCCGACAAGACCTGGCAAGTACAGATACGGACTAGCTTTGGATTCAGCTGCTGTATATGTGACTTATTTAAGGTTTCTGTAGCCCTCTTCTGCAGACCTCTAGGTCAGACTGTGCCCACGAGTGTCAACTTTCTTGAGTCATTTCAAAATTCTGTGTTACAAGCATCATCTGAGTGGCCACATTCCGTTGTATTAACTGGAGACTTTAATTCAACAGGCATATCCTGAAAAACTAGGAATTGCAGTACCGCATTTAACTGGGAATTTTTCAAAACTTGCATCGGGTTCAATTTTCATCAATAAATGGTCGAAACCACAAAGGGTCAATCAGTACTTGATCTTTCGTTTGCTTCTCAGGACACATTCAACTCTAGGGTCACAAATTTCTACCCCTAACAACTTGCGGCCATGAACCTGTTCTTGTTAGTACAATTTTATCACTCGGAATTAGACACGCTTACAAGGAAGTCATTTGGGATTACTCTAATGTGGACATGACAAAACGGATGATATGTTATCAACTTTCCCTTGAATGTTTTATGTTTTGATGATGACGTTATTGAATTTAGTAAGGTCTCATTAATTCCTTAAAAGAAGGCAGCCAAGTCAGAAACATTACTATTAATTTACTCAGCCAGGCTAAACAGGAAGACTTCTCAAAGGGTTATAACGTCTTATGAAATGAATCCACGTGAAAGGAAGAAAGATCCATCCGATTAATCAACGGAAACAAAAAAGAAAAAAAAATGATGGACAATTTGAAACGATGCGTGTGGTTGGCATTTAAGAAAACTTGTACTACCTTTTATTGAAAATGGAACCATGCTTGTTGAACCGTTAGTAAAGGTTAATGCTCCAAACAAATATTTTGCTTCTCAATGGTTGAAGCTGAACCAGCTCCATTGCTCCATGACTAAACAAACAGAAATTTGAGTAATGTTTTAAAATCTGATAATGAGGTCTTAATTAAACGGTCTCAGAATTTCGATAACAGATGACCCAGACGGTCTTCTTAATAAAGTTTGATGACTTTTTGCGCTGTATTTAGCATAACCGCTCATGAAATTGTTTAATATCTCCCCGTCTAGATCAATTTTCCTTGAATTTGTAAATACAAAAATGTCAAGTCTCTATAAAAAAGATGAAGACTATCTGAATTATTCACCCCTCGACAAAGGTGAAAAAGTACTATAGTTTTTAGACGTGTCAAAAGTTTTCGATAGAGTTTGGTAAAGGGGTCTTCTTGTGAAACTCAAGCGATTAGGTATGTTTAATTTCCTCTAAGAATGGTTTAAATCCTCTCTTAGTAACAGACAACAAAGAGTAGTTTTGTATCACACTTTTTCAGACTGGATCAAGAGTGCCTCAGGTGTGCCCCAGAGTAGTGTTCTTGGCCATCTGCTCTTCTGAGTTTTTATCAGCGATCTTGTTATTCGTTCATGTTCCGTGTACATGTTTGCCGTTGATACCTCTCGAATCATAATTGTAAATACCCCTGAACAAACTGTCATCGGTTTGAATGAAAATCTATTAGTGGTAACAAAATGAGACGTTAAATGTTAAGTTGCCTTTAACCCACTGAAAAAAGAAGAACTGGTAGTCTCCACAAAAATAAACTAAATCAGCATCCCCTACATTTCATCGGAAAAATATTTAGGAGGGTACTTCAGCACGAACATCTTGGGGTCATCTTCTCACACAAACTATCATCAGACAACCACCAAAATGCAACTTGTAATAAAGGAGTAACCCATTTATTTTCATGTATGCTAGGAAAATACATGTTTACTTTGCCTTGAACTATTAATACATCAGGTATCAGGCCAGAGTACAACAACAGTTGGTGTCAGTGTAAGGAAAAAAAAGAAGAAGAAAACTATCAGTATCAATTGATAATACGCCTTGTTTTAATGATGAACAATTGTACTGCAGAAAGATGTCAGTGTTTGAATCCGCCAAAAGATGTACAGTATTATATACTGTATAAGTACAAATTTTCCCGAGTTGTGCCTTTCGGGAAAATAAAAACCGGGAAAACCCCCAAAATACTCAATTCCCATATCAGATTGTCTGGAGCTTAGTGTTACTGCTCGGTGATTCGGAAAAATGAAAACAGGAAACTTTTGAATTAATGTAAATCAGGGAAAATTAATGTTCGGGAAAATTTGTACTTATACAGGAGCATGATTTCAAAGAGTTTATCAGCGAGTATACGTGGAATCCGTCAGAAACAACGTCTCAATTTCTTTTGCAGCGTTCCCTATGTTCTACACCAAGACAAATTTTTTGTGATAGAATTCCAAATGTCTTTCTTACCAGTCATCTCAGTATCGTATTTGAGCATTTTTGCAACCTCGAGAAAGTCAAATTTCGTTTATTCGGCCACAATAGTCTCTTTCGACTCCAACTGTAAATTCACAGATGACACAATAGAATTTATACTAGATACGAAAAGGTGCTCATGATTCTTACCAGATATCAGTGAAGAGGGCTGAACGGCTTATTCTTGATATGGTAACCATCTATTCTCCGGTTTCTTTGTCCTTTTTGTTGAGCACTTTGCTAGTTGTGATATGGTTTTGGGCTTTTTTTTTAAGCACATATATTTGTAAAATGATATTGTATTTCGATGTTTTCGTTTGTACCTGAGGAGTAGACTTGGGATTAGCCATCAGCTATTTCTCCAGTCTTCTTCAAATATATAAAGTAGGTAACTAATACAAAATGAAAATGATAGTTGCAAAATTTATGCAAATTTTACATACTTCCGACCTTTAAATGTTAAATATCTTCCTAAACTCCCACGCGTTACGCCAATAAAGATTATTGTGTTTTGTTTGTTTGTTTTTTTTTCAAAACCTGGTCTAGACAGGAATGTCAACAGCAGCTGAAGTTCATTGGTTTGTGATATGGGTGCAACAAGTGAAATGAAAATGTCTGTTGTAAAATTTCAATTTATGCTGATTATAGGCACACTCGGGAAATTTTAGTATTTTACCATTTCAAACCACTCTTGAAGAAGGGGTTCAGTCAAATTTCAATTTAAAGGATTTTATTTAAGGTATGCATATTATTATCATTGACCAAAAATTTTAAAATTTTAAACTTTATCAGTTTTTCAAGGCACATAGATTTCACATCAATCACATCTTTTTTTTCTCGTTGACCCTCCCCCGCTCAAAAGCACCCGGATGTAAATTTTTGTCTGTCTGGAAGTTTTTACTTCAAAATCTTGCTTCTAGAAAACATTTTTGCTGAGATTTGTATGTAAGACCGTCCACGATGGCACGCCCTGGGTCAAGGAAACAATCCCTAGCGCGCAGTATTTCCAACCCGCGCAAAGGGAAGCTGTTGACTCAGTCGTACTCTGACCAGGAACAGTTAAAATTGATTCTATTATTATAGTACTCAAGGTGGCAATTCAACTTTCTTCTATACATATATCGTTATTATAATGCTAGCTATTTCTTCAATTTAGGGACTAGTTATTACAGATACTCGCGTTGATCATCATGTGGAACAAACAAGTACACGTGTGCCTCTAATGATAACATTTACGTTGGTATATCTTAGCGAATTTCAACATACCTTACCTTAAATTTGTGGTGGAAGAAACAATCTCGCTTTTTTGCCATGCCTTGTAGCGAAACTAAGCATGTCGACTTCCTGAGAATGTGTAATAGCCCAATGTCCCAGTTCCTTGGGTCTCGGGGAACTGTAGGCTACACGATGAGATGATGCAACTGATGGTTTCAAGTGCTTCGCGTATCGAAACGAGTCTCTACGCTGTTGAAAGGCACTGCTGAAAACGAGGACGAACATGTGCGTTAGAGCACAAAGGACCATGGGTACATCGAATACGTAATGTCACGGCATGTAGGCTATATTAACATGTTTAAATGGTACGAAGTATTACCGAGTGGCTCATTATTGAGTTAATGTTAAGTAATAAGAATCATCCTTTCGATGTCTGTTTATCACTTTATGCATGGCACGAAGCAATCAGGCTAAACCGGACGTTGTTCGCTGCAGGCGACCTCAACCCCTTTGGCGCATGGTAGAGAGGAATTCTCTGTTGCCATTCTATCATAGGAATTGTCTTATTGCAATCATGTTTATGTCCAATTTATTATCACACGTATGCCCAACAAACCCTTATTCACGATTATGAACACAAAAGGGGGCGCTATATTGTCCATGTCAAACTGGTAAATTAGGGCCATGAACCGATTTGCGAAGAACCGTAGGCAATGCCTGTGTTCACCCTTTTACGCTTCGGATTCCAAATGATTGGGTTTCACTGCTTGGGGAAACCTTCGTATGAATACGCACACTGTACCAGAATCGTATTCCACACCAACAAGAAAAAGCGTTACATGTGCAACTAACGACTACAAAATTGTTTATAATTGTACGTACTATCACAACAGATAAGATACTAGGCAAAGCTTGGCGAAAATTGATCATTAAGCATGCGCCCCTGCCCAGTTCTGCAAACTGTAATGTCATATATAGCAGCGGACTCTGTGTACTTCATATAACCCAATGTGGGCTTTTCTGTCGTTAATAGGATGCAAAGCTGGCCTCTCTTCTGGTATATACACAAGACACAATGCTTGCAGTAGTCATCATGATATCAGTAAAGGGACAGGCTGACCAACGTACGAAAATGTTCAGTCACACGACATACGATCTTCGCTTTCCTGCCGGTGGAGACCCCGGGGTCGAGACACAGCGTGATGGAAAGTTCTTCACACACTTACCCTCATAACTTAACTTCGTGGATGTTGCAACCTGTTACACACTCAGAGTACGTCGTTTCAATACTTTATGGACTAACATTGTCTTGCCTATCTTAAAAAAAAAGTTTTTTATGTTAAAAAGTTCTGCTGTGGACCTAAGTGCTGTGGGCGCTCCGTTCCGGTTTTAAAAGTATGTCACCTTGTTAGTAGAAGCTGAATAGAGCAGAAAAAATGAGACATACCAGAGCGCATGCTCGCACGCACTACCTCGCTCTTCTGAAGGCTAGCACAGTGCAAACTAATTCTGCAAAAGCCACAGAGAGATACCTTTGAAGCAACCTGTAGGGCGTGTTTACAGATGATTAAAAGAAATTTGAATATATTTGACAAAGAATTTTGTATTTAAAGAAAAACGGCATGTTGATTTTAATGTTTAAATAAAAAGCTATATAAGTTGAACTTGGCCTGTGCCGCCTCTGGGTTGCACCCATTTCATATCAACGAAGTCGGCATTGTCTTTGATGGCTTCGCTGGTCCCCCCCCCCCCCCCTGCATCTTAACCCCAGCGCTTTGAATTCTAGACACAATTTAACCTGCTCATTCGTGTATGTACTTTAAAAGTGATGTCACCTCGATAACTGCCCATGTGGCTTGTTCTCTGTGTATTGACTTAATCATATTGTATTTAACAAAACTCATCCAATACATTTCAATTTTGCATACTGTTAAAATCACTTTAAACCTATATGCTACGGTACTGAGCAAAACTCTGCCTTATTGTTACTAATTTTATCCAATGATGTGCATTCGAACCATGGATCAAGCGCTGCGAGGGCTGTATAAAATTTGACACTCGCGGGATACAACCCGCATTTTCAACTGGTTCCTCGTTACGTAATTGGGGATGATATAAAATTTGTAATAATGTGTCACGAATTTTAGTCTGTAAGGTTGGAATTCATGTGGACAAGAATTCACAAGACTTCAAAACATCGGATTTGAACCTCTAATGTACGTGCATCATTTAAGAATTATGTACATGCAAAATTGGATATTTATAAAACTACTCGTATTGGTAAAATTCTGCTTACTGGAGATACAAACTCTTGTTTCGGAACACGTGCATGCAATACATTCAAATTATTTATACTAACTAAATATCATCCACAGAAGGACCTACTTGTCTTACAGACAATACTGCTAATTACCTGATCAAATTATTTCCGATATCCGCGACGGATTAGGTCAACTGAAATATTGCCTTCTATGGCTGATAATGGCTACTTTACAGTTACGGCATCTTTGTTATTCATATATAATAACACTCGTGTGTACAATAGACATTTGGTAATGACCACTTTACAGTCATGTCATCTTTGCTATTCAGGTATAATTAGACTGGTGTGTACAATAGACATATCTGGTAATAAAGCAATACTGACCCAGCAAAGTACGGAGAAATCAGTACACGGTATAGACTAGGATAATTTTCAACATACACCGGAAATCAGTTGTGCGTGTCCAGACATTTTATTGAACAGCAAGACTGCGAAGACTTTATTTCAAACTGCATGTCAGCGAAGACTAAACAAATTTATCTTAGTACATACTCGACCTTATGTTGTACCATGGCATACTTGGTGACTTGGAACTCTCAGAGGCAAGGCAAGATCGAATTCACTGGAAATTCAAGAAAACACAACATGCAGCTGCTTGGGCATATAATAAAATTTTATTGACCTTCTCATGCATAGCAGATTAATAGTGCATTAGAGTGTGTGAATTTACTTGCAAACATTTCCCACATGTGTAGTACCCGTTGTAAATGCCCTATTTTCTGTTGTGGGATAAAATAAGATATATGCAATCAAACATCGAAATAATATTGACATCAAAATTATACTAACAATCAAGTAAATCCTAAGCTGACATCATAAATAAAAAGGATAAACGATGCTATACCAAAGGTTGCCCTTCACGCAGTAGTTCTAGTTGTACATGTATATGGAGTACGAAACAATGTGTCACTGCTAGGCAGCCAAGAACATGTTATAATGCAGGTTGGTGTGGATCATTGAATGGTTAAAAAGGAACGTGCATGGAATTTACCAAATGTTTTTAAGCGGGTTAAGTCTGGACGCATATGGAGGATACTTCCAAAGGGACATATGTGGTAACAGTTCACTTTAAATCACAGCGAATGCAAAAATCTCCCTTTTTCAAAAAATAAATGATTTGCACGACATTTGAGGTTTTAAGTGTCCCAGACTAAAGTTGAAAGCTTGCACAGGTTGTACGAGACATCAGTTTGATAGGGCTCACTGCGGTCATTCAGATAGAACGTGCAAGCTTCCAAATTGTGGTTGAGGTGACATTATTCGCTTGATGTTTTCTGTCTAGTATTAAATACCATTAGCATAGACTGTTTTGTCAATTAAAAACCACCCTCGTAGGATTGACTATTTATTATGATAGCACTTAAACAGCTCGTCTGTATACACAAAGGTAATATATTGCTGGCCAACAATTGTTTGACAACACATTTTTAAACTTTGTTTTGAAAACAGCATCATTCTACAAAGTCTCATTGCTAAATGTTGCAACCAAAAATATTTTGATCTGTCCCATGCGACTTAATTTATTGTCTGCTGAATTCCCAATATTGATAACATGGCGTTATCGGTAAATTTTGTATATGTATATAAATGAAAACCATTTTCATACTGAACACTACAAGCTCTCCTTTCTGTGCACGTATTGAAGGTAAAGAAGACCTTTGCGATATTTCCTCGATTGTGGAGTTTAGGAAAGCATCCATGAAGATAAACATGAGTGTGGTTAAAATTGCACATTAATATATCAATACTACCGAGAAATATCTTTTCGGATGACTAACCCTCTTTCTGTGGTATGCAATTTTGTATTCCTTTACTCAGAATGCTGTATATATATATATATACATACACACACATATATATATATATATATATATATATATATATATATATATATATATATATATATATATATATATATATATATATATATATATATATATATATATATGTATATTGTTCAGAACAAGCGGGACTCGAACCTACAACCTTTGGCACCAGTCGCATAGCCGAAATTGGAAACGCACACATCCACTCGACCAAATCACCATTCTCAAAAAAGAATGGTTCAATAGAGGTAGTTATGTGCGAGTGCCATATCAAAACGGTTATGCAATATAAGTACTGAGTTGGCATTTATTTCCAGAATCGGGGACTTAAATCCACCAGCATTAAGGGCATGCCGAAAATATATATCTTATGTTCGGAACGAGCGGGACTCGAACCTGCAACCTATGGCGCCAGTCGCCTAGCCGAAATGGGAAACGCACACATCCACTCGACCAAATCACCATTCTCAAAAAAGAATGGTTCAATGGAGGTAATTATGTGCGAGTGCCATATCCAAACGGTTATGCAATATAAGTACTGAGTTGGCATTTATTTCCAGAATCGGGGACTTAAATCCACCAGCATTAAGGGCATGCCGAAAATATTTATCTTATGTTCGGAACGAGCGGGACTCGAACCTGCAACCTTTGGCGCCAGTCGCCTAGCCGAAATGGGAAACGCACATTTCCACTCGACCAAATCACTATTCTCAAAAACGAATGGTTCAATGGAGGTAGTTATGTGCGAGTGCCTTATCAGCACGGTTATGCAGTATGAGTACTGAGTCGGCATTTATTTCCAGAATCGGGGACTTAAATCCACCAGCATTAAGAAAACGAGGGTGGATTTATGTCCCCGATTCAAAACATAACTTTTGTCATCGCTGTATTTCATCTGATCATCTGGAATGGATGGAAAAACGTTTCTAAGGTAAAATGGGGCAATGATATGAACAGTTTTGTACACAAGAATTGATTTAGCCTTTTGACGCTATTAAGCTTAAGTTTCACAACCAGTATCTTCGTACAATTTGGCTGATGAAGTATTTTTCATTCCTCCTGCTACTACATGTACCCAGGCAGCTTCCAGCTGAATCTTTTCCAAAAGATTAAAATCAAACTCTGCACAGCCATACCAGACTACGCAAACACATTCTAATAATAGTCTTATGAAGGTGACATAAATTACTGCTAGTTTCACGATTGAGACGACTTTGTACAGATTTCAAAATGTTTACCTTTCTGGATGCCTTCAACACGAGTTGATTTACATGATTGGTCTATTTTAAATTCAGTCTAAATGCAAGACCCAAATGCTTATATTCACGAACATTAGTAAGTGTGTGGCCTTGAAACATTAGTGGAGGATGGATGAGAGATTGAAGTTTTGTAGAAATTAGCACGAGTCCGTTTTTACAGCATTATATGTAATAAGCCATTGTTTGACCCACTCGTCGATAGAGGATAGGTCACAGTTTAAGGCAGCAGATGTTGTCTTGGGATATCGACTGTAGGATAGAGAGTCGTGTCATCAGCAAAAAGATTTGATTTTAGAATGTGCTTTATCTACGATATCGTTAAGAAATACGAGGAGCAAGAGGGGGCCAAGTACTGAGCCTTGAGGTACACCTGCACTAAAAAAAAGCCCCCATTCACAGTTCTGACATGTTATGACGACTCGTTGCTGTCTATTTTAAAAATTGTCATGGAACCAGAGAAGTATATTTCCGTTCAAACCATTCTTTTCTACTTAAAAAAGAAAAGAAAAAAAAAAAGAAAAAAAAAAGACTTATTTCCTTTCGTCGACTGCCAGCATAGTTCGTGATAGAGGAGTAGCAACTGATTAAAAGTTGAATCACCGAGAATAGACCCAGACTGATTTGCTGAGACAACCAAGTTATTTCTGAAAAAAAAACTTGTTTAAAAACGAGTTTCTCCACAGCTTTTCCCACACAGCTAAACAATCAAATTGGTCCGTAGTTATTACATGAACTTTCGTAACTTTTTTGTGTAGATGAGTAACATTTTTTTTCAATCGGGAGGAAAACACTTAGTGGACAGGGAAAGCCTGAAGAGCTTGGCTAAAATTTGTAAATCCGAGGGTGCGGCTTCCATTAGGAGTCTAGGTCCGATTTGATTTGGTCCTGTGTCCTTTGTGACATCAAGTCTTCTGAGACAATCTAAAACAACATTTTCATCGAAATTGACATTATCTAACTTATTCTGGCCCCACACACTCTCTGCTATCTATATATGACCAAATCCATTATGCCACGCCCCGAATATAACTGACTACGCGTGTTTTTCATATTTTAAGGTTTCAAATCTACCCAAAATCGATCATTTTTTACTTGCACGCGTCACGTCTGACGACGACCCACATTCTTCACACACCGAAGGAATTTGACGTTGAGGGGAATAAATGGAAATTTCCCAGAACCAAGTGACCACCCTACCAAATAGCGAAATGGCTAGTCTATTAGACTATATTCGTGAACTGGCTTTAAAGACTAATTTATAGCATTTTTTATCGCTTTTCGTAACATTCCTTTAACCCGGCCGCCTGTCAATCATTTAACTTCCGGTTAGCAGTATAGCTTTGTAAACAGTGTGACGGCCGCACACACACTGAGGTGATTCACGAATTTTTCGCAACTATAAATGCAATATGCACTGATACGTTAATATTATTGTATAAGTCATCTAGAAAAGGTGGAGAGCGTGATAAAAAGTGATAGAAAATTAAATTTGAAAACTGAAAGAGGTACGTTAGCGGGCTGTCATGTGGCAGCCATCGTATTTTCAGCCAATCACAATGCAAACCAGTCATTTCTCCGAAACATTACCAAGCAGCACTCGATAGGGGAATTAGGACCTGGCAAGCAAGGACGGTTTTTGTGATAACTGAATCGTATAAATGTGTTTTAAACCATTGAACGTCAACTTTTACAAATTTTTAACTTTGGGTTGTAAGAATTTTGACCTTCCTATGCATGTCGGTACTGACATTCAAAGCGCAAATGTAAACAAAGCCCATCAGGAGCTTTCTTCTCGCATTGGAGCACCCAGATGGCTGGTAGATTTCCGCATACACTTAAACAGGAAACGACGACTGAATATCACTGGCGACACAGCGCGTCCTCGGCCCTGGCTATACAGGCAGCATGTCCCAATAAAAGGAGGACACGTGCACTGGGCATTTTCAAGCTTTCCTTTCCCCATGAAAGACCCTGCCATTGGTAGTACAACATCCCTTATGAATTGCCATTGGGACCTAGGGGTAAGTTCAGTACACGAAACATTTGCGAGCGTTCTGTGGCTCTTCGTTTTGCTTCAATGCGACCGTTCTGCTGTTTTGCTGTTGGGAACTATGAACGGGTTTCCCATGAATTTACAGACAGACAAAGCTTTTGGTCAGTTGTTTATTTGTGGATTGCATCTGACAGGCCTGAACAGGAAATCTGGGACTAGGAGATTTGGTCGTAAGCGCACCTATTCCAGTCAGAGAAGGTCGAAATCATTTCATTCCATATCAAATTCATTAAGACAAAGAGTCCATATAATATTAAGACATGAGTAAAACTACTAGCAGATCATAATGCACCAATATGCCTGTAGATATTATTAAGGGCAGTGCAGGTGACGATGGCAACCGGGAATGTATCTGATTTGTTTTAGCTGCAACTACAAGCAAGGTCAACGTCGCTTTATCCTTCCAGTTTTTCCAGTGACTGCCCTTGTTTTGCTTAAAGCGCATTTTCCTTTTTTTGGGGGGGGGGGGGGGGGCTGGGGGGTGCACTTGATATTAATTCCCTACTGTACCTTATATGAATAAGGTGTAGTATGGGATTGTAGTGAGTAACAAAGGTGACTAATTATGAACAAGGAAACGGTTTGTCTTTTCAAGAACAAAGCTGGCCACACAGTGATTAAACAAAAGTATAGATAAATTCTTTCCTTTAACCCTAGAGTTTTATATGCTGTAAAAATTAAAGCCTACGTGTTTTAGATGGCATTGTAGTGAGCGTGCAGTTCTTGATTAATGAAGGCATTATATTTTTCACGTATTTGTGCTTATACGTCGTATTTTGCATATGTAAATATGTAGCTTCATCATTTGAAAT
Source organism: Hermodice carunculata (assembly GCA_964020975.1). Taxonomy (NCBI): domain Eukaryota; kingdom Metazoa; phylum Annelida; class Polychaeta; order Eunicida; family Amphinomidae; genus Hermodice; species Hermodice carunculata. The sequence continues at coordinate 45,175,311 of OZ026613.1, forward strand.
TGGCATGTGCACCTTAAACCCTTGTTTGGACCCTCAATCTTCAGACCCCCGATTTAATCGTCTCCATATATAATTTCTTTCCACAAATAGAACTTCGTAGTTTATCATGTTTTAGGTGTGCCATTTTGGTCCTCCTTTTAAAGGTCATGGGTAACCGCCAAAGAATACTGTCATATGTGAAATGGAACTTGAAATATAATACACTGTGGGGTATTTATCATCAGATAGTTAATTATTCAAAAGGTACTAATGTGTACCACAAATGACAGATAAACCAGTGGTTTGTGGCAAGAATGTCAAGGTAAAATTTTGAAAAAAAAATGATAATAATAATAATAACAATAAAATTAAGTGCTGCTCGGTAGTACTTTAACAAAGTGTTTATTCAACTATACTATTATAGGAATACATAAATATAAATTACAGATACCCTCCTAGACTGGATTGTATTCAGTAGGTTCGTCTGTGGCTGTCGCTCTGTCTATAATTGTTAGTTCTATGCTGGAAAGAACCCAACTGTGCCCAACCACAGAAAAGCATTTAGCAGGCCAAAAAATGACCAGACTGTAGGTAGATTTACTGAATATTTGACACTGCAGAACACCAGAAAAATGTGAAACTCATTTAACCAAGCCAAAAAAGTGGACTTGCTGAATATTAGCAGAAGACCAGAATAATGAAGCAAGAGCAAAACCCCAGGCTCAGAGCTAATAAGCAATGGTCCACGTCATTTATTACCGTCTTGTGAAGATTATTCAATAACAAAAATCGTGCCACGATTATCATGCTTCAATCAAAAAAACAAACAAACAAAAAAAAAAAAAAAAACAAAAAAAAACAAAAAAACAAAAACAAAACAAAAAACAAAACAAAAACAAACGAAAAACAAACATAAACAAACAAAAAATAAAGCGGTTCTGTACAAAAGTTGCAAAACTAATTATAGGCTTTAGAATGCTGTTTATATAACCATCATTACTTTTGCATGGACTGGATCAGTCTGGTGATCCATCTGTGAGAAACAGTGGCGCATGTTCTTCCGAAATAACCTGTTTTGGGTCTTGCAGAATGTTGTTGTAGTGAGTGCACATCTAAAGTGACTTCAGCACCAGGTCCCATAGATATTAACTAGAATTTTGGTTGATGACAATGCCACATCTTGAGCATTATGCCCTAGTCATACAGATATACCTTTACAGTAACGATCGACTGTAGCACTGTGTGGTCTACTATTGACTAAGTACTGTTGTTTTTTTTCAGAAACCTCTGCATATGGTAACACATAGGCCTTAATCATACAGATATTCCTTTCAATTAGTGATCGACTCTAGCAATATGTGGTGTGATATTAACAATGTATCGTTCTTCTGTAGCCCCTGCATATAGCAACAAATAGGCTTATGATGCTGCATCTCATCAATGTAGCTATGGGTTTTCAGACTGCCATTTACGATGACAAGACGTGTCAATCATAATATCGCTATCACCATGTGGAGCTGATACTTAAGATGGATTATTAACTCATCATGGCCCAACATTCCACAAATAAAGATCAGCAAACTGATCTGGTGTATGTGGGAGTGATATCACCAGTGTACCCAAAGTAATGATAGTTAAATAATAGGCATATTGAATCTTAACGCGCAGTTTTGTAACCTTTGCACGGGGACCTTTTTTAGTTTTTGTTTGTTCATTGCAGCATAACAACTGTGATATGATTTAAATTATTGCACAATCTCCGCGACATATTTCTTAATAAAATGTCTCTATATCATGTGTAAAAAGAGCCTTCAGTAGTGGTAACTGCTATATATGATAGATGGGGCCTGTTTTTGAGTTATATATATATATATATATATATATATATATATATATATATATATATATATATATATATATATATATATATATATTATAAATGTATATAAATGTATATATATGTATATATATACATATATATACATATATATATATATATATATGTGTGTGTGTGTGTGTGTGTGTGTGTGTGTGTGTGTGTGTGTGTGTGTGTGACGCTATCAAGAAAGACGCGTCAACAGGAAGTTATAACAAGATCATTCCTTCAGGCAGAAGAAAGAAAGAAAGAAAACCGGGTTGCTGTGACAATGCAAAGGAAGTGGTTTGTGTAAATTCCTGACCTTTGACTGCTTTCGTCATATCTCGCTCCACACACTTTATTTTGGCTTGCCCATGTGAGGTCCTGGCATGCCAAATATCACCTCGCACCACCGTGGGCCCATTCCGTGGTTTAGGTGGGCAGAGGGAAATGTTTTTGGATAGAGATACATGGGTCGGTAATTGTAATCTTTCCCTTTTTTCCATGCAACATTTCATTGTGGCCTGTATTTGGTTCTTTCAACCCACCTTTAAAATTTGTAGTTTTTTGCTTTTCTTAGTGTGGAGATCTTTCGTCGCATGCACATGCACGTTGTTCAAATGATTTCACGTACATTAGTGAATCAACGTTCCCTATTGTTCTTGGTTCTTTTGCGCCTAGTATTGCTATGTAGTCACGTCACCGTCAGGTTTTCTCTGTCGCTCTTTTCAATTACCATTATTACGCCAGTGTACTAGTAGACGTTTCACCCTCAAATGGCTCTTTCTTTCTTTCTTTCTTTCTTTCTTTCTTTCTTTCTTTCTTTCTTTCTTTCTTTCTTTCTTTCTTTCTTTCTTTCTTTCTTTTTCTCTCTCTCTCTCTTAATTTCCAGGTAAATTTTGTCTTCTGTTCCGAAAAGTTTCAAAGGTAGCGCGGTGATTGACCTGGTACTAACATGACGCATACTATTTGTAATTCAAATTTCGTATTGCTGCTATTATTGAGTGCAGTTAACATCGTTTTGTGCGACTAAATAGTCCTCCGTAATGCATAATCCTTTCTTTTGTATATATATTTTTCGTCTTTGTGTCTGGAAAGCTGATATTCTGGGCACATATTGCTGTATACATGGTATAGTCCAGCCTCCCTGGTATTGGTACCTTATTCAGGCATAATGGAGAGGATAAATGCGGGGATTGTGTTTGGTTAGTGACACCATGTGATTTAGCCGCTCTTCCGGGGTAGTGTTGTGGTCTGAGATGCCATCTTGTCTTTGATTACAGGTGTCTTTTGGTGGATAAGTAGCGATTTAGACCTGGCTTGGTTATGGAATTTACTTAATTTTCCAGTGGACTGCAAAACTACAATGTATGTGTTTGTTGGGTCGATTCTGAGAGTGGTTTTTCCTGTACTCAGCAGATGGCATTTACACAGATGAGACCCTGTTTTTTTCATCAGGGTAGTAGCCACTGGCTGCGGTACATCTGAAAGTGGAGCAATCTATTTCGGGATTGCTCAACTGCGCAGTGTATGGTCAGACTACACTTAGCTTTTCCAGTGAAATAAAATGAAACTCTCAAACAAATAAACATATTTACTTAACAATAACATAAAATTGATACTAAATCTGACTTGAAACAAATAAAATAAAAAAACCCGAAAAGGTCTAGAGCCGATTGTGCCCTGTACATTTGTGCAGACAGACTTACAGTATATATATATATATATATACACATATATATTTATATATATGCATTTATTTATGCATATGTAATATATTATGTAAAATATGTGCACCCAATATGAGTGCTCAAAATACCCCCAAAGTGAAGAACATGGGTTGGGCCTATCAGAATCTAATTCTCCATTCATGTATGTGTGTAAAATGGGTGAAATTTTATTTGTGGCTGGTTAATTTTTTTTCTATTGACATGTGCCTCCATACTGTATACAACATAGTACAGTGGCACTTGCTTTGACAGACCTCTCTAATGAGAATACGCATATCTTTTATAAGACCACCCACTGACGGCATTGTGCTATCTTTTCCATGTTGTTGTGGTACCGCTTATCAATGACAACTGTTATGAGAGACCACATTTTGACCCTCCCTTTGGGTGGCCTCTCATAACAGGGACCACTGCATTCCGAATGATCTTATTGCCATGAACATTCGGACTGCAACATTTGGGTATTGACTACTACTAGGAAGTGGTTCTGGGCAAAAAGACAGAAATACAACAAGGTAAATTTTCAGAGGTTTTCCCGAAGTCCTTTAACAAAATTGTACACAACAGCCGCCTGTAAATTATGATATAAAATCGAAATATTGATGCATAACAGATACCAACATATTTTGTGTGTACTTTATTGCCACATCAAATAGTGTATTGCATTATAGTGTGTATTTCAAAAAAAAATCTTGACTAGTACCTACTCGTGCAAAAAATGAGTGCGATTGGAAGCAGATTACGGAAATGTTGCAAAACATGGGGGGGGGGGTAAGTTGGGTGTATCAGCTTAATGCAAAATGCTGTACTTTTGTGAGGTACATGACTGCTGATTACATATACATTGTACCATCTTTGCCTGTCATCAGTGAAATTACAACATTTACAATTACAAAAAGGCAACATGAAAGCAGGTTTCAGAAAAATACAATACATGTGCTTTGGGTATATCAAGTGTGCAAGCTTATAAATGCAAAATACTGTGAGCAGTGCACCACATTCTTACTTTGATAGATCGAAACCCCATTGTCGAATTGCATAATATCATTTATTACCCAAACTTGGCAATCATTGTCATTTTCAGAGAGCTCTGTAGTGATCATCTTCAGTCCCTGTAATTTGCAGCACCATTTGTCAATGTACTTGTATGGTGTAAGTAGTCATAATTAAAGTCAAGTCTTCACTTTTCGCCTGAATAGCATACTAAAGTTTGTGTGTGATGTGGCCAAAAGTTAGAAACAACAATGTGCTATTATTTTTGCCATGCGTCAACATTAGGATTTTACATGAATTTTTTACTAGTGTCTGAACGGAGTACACCCCATTATTGCTGCTCCAGGACATTGTTCCCCCTTGAAACCAGTATGTACATGCACAACAAAATTAGAAAGCCTCAGTTTTAGTCTCCGGAGATCACCATGGTCTCCTGTGTAATACAGTGGTACCTGTTATCTAAGACCACCCCGTCTGTCCAAGGGGTCACATATAGCAAGTATTCTTAAACTGCAGGTATATTTACAAAGTATTTAGGCTTGTGCCGTCAGAAATATGGTGTCAAAAGCCAGGTGGTCTCTTACGGCAGTGGTCTTAAATAGCGAGTACTGCCGTAATTACCGTGGGTAGATCAAAAAAAATTATCTGTTCTGGAAATGATACAAATTTATTTTTGCTTCCAATTTAGATAGCAACATTATTTTGAAGGATCTAAACACAACGGGTTATGATCCAGACACATTATCTGATCTGGGAACACGCGGATGGAACCCACGGGTACTCACAAGGAAAAATACCTTGTGCAACCCCACTTATTAATCAATGAACATGACTTGTCCTGTGATGATTGGCACAACCCAGTCCCACTGTCTAGTAAAGCTGAACATGCAGACCCCTAGTTTATGACGTCATAATACAAGGTAACGTCTAGATGTTCCCTAGCAAGGCAACATGGTACGGTGGGAAATAAGTGCTATATATACCATATTTCTAACGGGTGTCATTAAACGTACACGTGTTTGTAAATTGTTGGGCGTCAAATAACTTTGAGCATGCGTTAATCATTACACTAAATACCTCACGCCAGCTTATTGTCAAGGGGTAATTGTGCCATAAACCCGATCTATTATGCACGTGTGATTGAATTCGCGGACGCGTCAATGATTTAAACCACGTGTGCTACAATTCGCAGACACGTTAATTATTTGCACCACGTGTGCCTCAATTCACAAAAGCGTCAATGACACTGTTTAACATGTGTGATTTCGAGCATTTGTAGTATAGTGAGCATGCGTGACGGTTTCCCGATAAAAGCTGGTTTTAAAACTGACCCATGGTTCCTTGCACATGTGATCAACAGGGTGACTGTTATGACTGGCCCAGGCGCTAATATTCGAACTTTTATTGCTCGGAATGTGCAATACAATTCGCACAGTCCAGGAACGACTTTGGTCAAGCCTTTCTTTTGAAATAATTCAAGAAAGCATGGGGATGTTGGAAAGCTCCTCAACTCAAATCAGTCGCCTAGAGGAAGCATATACTTCCTTCACGTGTCCAACTAATTAACCACGTGTGTATGATTAATTGCACGCTTTAGACATATAATTGTGGTACTGTACCTCCACCAATAATGCCACGCGTCTTTGTTTTGTTGAACGCGCTCACAAAATATTCACATGTGTCTAACTATTATTAATACGCGCGCAATAAAACATGGACGTGTTCATTAAAATAATCGCACGTGTCTAATAAATAAGCACACGAGGGCCATTAGAACACGTGAACAAAATGGTCAAGTTTTTGTCACCTTCACGCTTTTATCATTTGGTGACGCGTTAAAACCTTTCGCAACACGTTTTATAATTACCAAACACGAGCCCTTAAATGTATATTACACACATGCCCATACTTAGTTGACCCGAGTTTGAAAAGATATACGCGTGTTATTATTAAGTGGACGCGTCCAACAATTTTCAGACACGTGTACATTTAATGACGCGTTAGAAATATGGTATTTATAGCACTGCCCCACCCTCCCCACCAGAACATGGGCCTATATAAGAGCCCTAAACACAAGACAGCATTCAGGTTTGATTGAACCACATAACAGCGGAGTTGCAACATTTCAACTCCATGCACTTCTGGGCATATGTAAGATTATGCTCAACCTGTGGTCAATCATTACTCTTTAGCCTCTGATGCGTCCAGTGGAGGACCAAACGCATCAGGCTTAATTGGCGCACTGTGTATCTGTTCTTATGAAGACTTTCCTAGTCTTATCACTACTGTAATTAACAAATTCACTAGTAGGTCAGTCACCATAGCAAGTTTTATGCTTTTTGGGATACTAGTGTCTGAGAAGCCGTAAAGGAGAAAGAAAGAGGAAAGAAAAAAGAATTATTGGAAAAACAAAATGTCTGGATTCAAACCCAGACATAATTCTATGATTTAGTCATATGGAAGTGCTAGAACTGTACTTATGATCATGGTTGAAAAAAAGGATGCCATACATGTACTTAAATAGTAATGATAGATACCCTCACACATTAAGTGCATCTATGAACTCTGAGAGGGAGTTTGAATGGACACATTGTTAAGGTTCTTGCATGCACAGGAAGTCATGCGTGCAGGCTGTTATTAAAGAGGCCGACCTGCATACAACTCATGTGGCTGGGGGGGGGGGGGGGTAAAGGCATTTCCATACTAGCCCCAGTCATGCAATCATCATTTAGAGGCACTATGACCGCTAAACGGGCAATTTGTATGCCACAAGTGTGCATTACAAAACACCCCTCCTAATGGACAAGAGGACCCAAGCAACTATGACCACGACTGAAAACAGATGGTGTCCATTCACCCACGCCGGTATGATGTAATCACTGAAATAATACAAATTTAATTAGGCCAGCCTTGCTGCTTGCTGGAGGCTGCACCGAAGTGTCTCCCATGGGTGCATGTATGCCCACTCACCAGGCTGTCAAATGGCATTTAAAGAAGTCAAAGCTCTAATCAGTTTCAAAAATAAGTTCCACTGGAACATGAGATTATATGCTGATAAACAGATGAATGGGACAAAGAAGCATTGTTGATGGCCCATGGATCTGGTCACGGTAGTACATTGTAGGTGGGATGAGCAGAGGGATAGCAAATTGATGATAGATGGGTAAATGCAAGCATGGACATTAACAACAACAAGTCCATGGTGTAAAATATGGTTAATTTGGCTTCTTGGTACAAGGGACGTGCATAATTTTATTTTCAATAGCATGTCCCCGAAATAATTGGTTTAAGCTTATTTCATTGAAGAAAAAATGAACTAAAGAATAAAAAAAGATAAAAACAAAAGCAACTGGAGAAGATTTGCTTCACAGCAGATCTGTTTGGGTGCCTTCAAAAGGAGAACAGCTTGAAATGGCACGTTTTGCCACTGTTCAACATAATCTAAATGTGTTAGTCTAATTTAAATAAATAAGAATGCTACAACTTTGGTTCTTGGTTCATTGGATGTCGCCATGTTTCAAACTTATAAACTGAATTAAGTTTACATGACCCCACTATTTATAATAGCTTTGAACCTATTCAAGTTTATAATTTTGTATATTTGGCTAATTTGAATAAATTTAAAGCCTACAGCTTTTATTCGTGGTTCATTTGATCCAATTATGTCATAAACATACAAAGTGAAGTTGGAATGGTACCTCAGTGTATACTTCTATAATATTTCCGAAGTTATTCAAGATTTAGATTTTGTGTCTCACCTTAATTGTATAAATCAAAAATCCTACAACTTTGGTTCGTGGTTCACTGGATGCGGCTTTGCCACAAACCTATAAATTGAAGTTCGAATGTCACCTATATCTTTAATAGTGTTGAGGATATTCAAGGTTTAAACTTTGCATATTCACCTAATTTGCATATATTCAAATCCTACAACTTTGGACCATGGTACATTGGATGTGGCTTTCCCACAAACCTATGAATTGAAGTTTGAATGGAATCACTGTCTATGATCGTTTGGGAAATATTAAACTTTTAATTAAAATTTTTCAGTGCCATTAATTAGCATCATTTAAAATTCTACAACTTTCATTTACTATCAATTTGATTGGCAGGACAGTGTCACAAACTATACTTGCACATTGAAATTTTGTGTCTATCTGCACTGGATGGGAAGCAATGGAGCTTAATAAATTGTAACTGCCCCTAATTGGCATACTTTTAAACATCATGACTATTCCAAACGATACGCACAGTTTCACTGGTAGGCAGTCACCATGGCAAATTTGGCGGTTTTCAGAATAACAGCGTCCGAGAAAAGCCCCGGACAAATTTGTTCGTAAAGAAGAAAGAAAGAAGGAAACAAAGAAAGTAAAAAGAATTTTTGGAAAACAAAATATCTGGGTTTGCACTCAAACACAATTGGTCATTTGTCACACTATGCCTAACTATAATGATGTCCCTTGCTAAGCTGTTGCCTGCTCAGGAGACCTAGTGCCTTTGACTGGTGGACTGAGGCCCTCACAAGACACCAGCCAGATAAAAAGTGGCCTGAGATCCAGTCGGCTAATTGTAAGGCATGTACCTGGAGGCAAACTAAGCTGTGACAATAAATACATCATAGCTGCATGTCAATACAGTCATTTTGACACGACAATCATGAATGCAGTATTAATGGTTTCACCCCAAACACAATAATGATCATTTAGAGTTTTTAACATATATATGTTATTTTGACAATAACAAGGGTAGACATTATTTTTTCTCGCCTATCTGACAGGGCAGAAAGGGGTCAAGTTTTACCTGTCCAAATAAGGTTTTATCAGTCCCCTGCAAAAGTCTGCAGGTTGTGGAGTAGAAGCAAACAGTTGTGTTTCACTAAGTGACACTTTGTCACTAAGTTAGCAATACCACACAAAATACGCCACTTAAAATTATGTCCCACTCAAGTTAATCTTTGCATCTTTGGCTTATTCACAAGGAATGTAGGAGCAATATTCAATTGTATTTTCATACAGAAACCACGGATTGCCCAAAACGTTTGCTTGACAAATATCAACAAGTTTAGTTGCAATAACCAGGGACTTACTTAAGGGAATTGACAAACCTGTAATAACCTAATTAATGCTAATTTGTATTTTCGACTTCTTCTCTGAAACCGTCAACCAGATTCACTTTAAACTAGGTGGCAATATACCTTGGGTCAGTTTCTACCATTTTTTATTTCAAATGGTTACCCAGTAGTGATTTTTGGATTTTTTTCTTTTTTTTTTCTTTTTATGGGCAAATCTTACCAAATATTCTCCGAAACCGGTCACCCAATTGCTTTTATATCACACAGGAACAGACCTAGGGATTCCTTTTTAAAATTTGTTCACCAAGTGGCGCAATATTTTTCTACATAGTAATTATTTTTCGTGTGTTATCTCAATTTTCGACCTGTCCCAAACTATTTATCAGATTAAAATGAAAGTTGGTCGATTTTTTTTTGTGATAGGGTCAAACAAAGTTGGTCTTTATGTGGCGCTGATGTGGATTCCTGTCTTAACGATTTTTTTTTCAGTTGGGGTACTAACCGGTAAATGCATCTTTCCTATTGACTACTGTGTAAGTCAATGGGCAGTCTAATGCTCAATATCATGTATTTTCTCCATCAAGTGACAATGATCTTTTTAAGTTCTCTTTAAATATTCCTCAATTTCTCATGCTCCAGTAACATGTTTAAAATGGATGTTCTTTCCCCTTTTACACATTATCTCTTTTGACGTCAGTTTAATTCGGGACCTGGGCACAGCCGGAGGCACTTGTTTGATAAAAGATAGGCAACATCGTAAACAGAAACATAACATACAGAATGATTAAATTCCATTTGATTCAAAAATACATTTTTAATTGATCAGACGGTTTACTTTCAAAAAGGTGGCTCAACGCAAAAACATTTCGATCTTTTTTGCAGAAATCAATTTTGTGCTTTCGAAAACTAAACGGACTTTTTAACCCCTCTCTCTGTCGTGAAACAGAATAATTCATCATTGTATCGCAGTCACGTGCGCAAAAGATAAATTCGCCTTTTTGTGCAGTCTAGAATTGGTAGCAAAGCCATACAGTCACGTGATTGAATCTCAACATAGCCCAAGGACTACTTTCCGCAGATGATTTCTATTCAGATTGCAAACTATTTTTTTCTTTTAATTTGTTAATGTATATTTGTTGTGTGTTGTCACTTGAAAGTATTTTGTGTCAATATGTTCAGTTTTTTAACAAATCTTGTAACAATTTCGTGTATATGTCGTATGATAAATGATCATAATATTCATTATTGCTGGGAAATAATGGGGTTTAATTATGGTTGGTTGTCTTTATCAACTTGCCAAGCTGTTTATGTGCCAGAATGAGATTTACGGTGAGAATATTATATCTCAAGCAAAGAACGAGTATAAAAATTACATCATGCACAGGGAAGAGATCTATATTAGGCTATGCCCCTTGTCCCAATCGGCTTTTCAAATGAAAAATATGTGTACATCAAATGACACTCTATGGTCAAATGCGAGGATCAGTCATTGCAAACGTCAATATAAGCGTGGGTAAAAAGACAACGTTCAAGCTATATCATGTATTGCTTACCAAGAAAACCAAAATGAACGACAGTTGTAAATCAAATCACCCTCCACTTTTTTCAATTCTATATTTTGTTCCTGTTTGCAAGCAGATTTGCGAACTGCAGACAAAGAGCTGACGTAAGTCTTTGTTCGCAGAATTTATGATTTTTTTCAGGAGAGTGGTTATTATCATTATTTTACCTGTTTTGTTTATTCGAAGTGAGAGTGCTCCCGTGATTCAAAGTTACGGGCATTTTATCTGTTGACATTCTTTTGGAGCGTCATCCCCAGATTTCATGTACAGTTGCCCTGTTTTGATAGGTACTTTTCACGATTTAGCGGTAGATTGTTGCCCAGCTGGTTTTTAACGGTAAACAAGCATCATACATCATGAAAATAAGGTCCAATCGCCCATTAAAATTTTGACCTTAGTGTGTAAGATTTTCAATTATAGCATTTTGGTAAAGGAAATAAAATACAAAACTTTTCACCTTTATCATTTTATATCTTAGCGTGGAATTTTTTTCAAATTGATGATTCACTGGATCATTTCATTAGCACTCCCAAATGTTGTGCCCATGGATTTGAGTTTAAATGATGTCATTAACGATATATATCTTTGCTGTAGAACCAGAGACGTGGATTAATCCACGTCCCTGTTAGAACTGAGCTATTATTTGAGTGTCCTCACCGGAACCTGGTTTCACAGACCTTCCAGGCATCTGATTTATTTATTTGTTTATTTATATATCATTTATTCACTGCTATATGTATGTAGGTTTATATGTATGTTCTCACTCATACATTTATTCGTTTGTTTTCATGTCGATCTTAGCTAAGTGACACAAGAAGAAAACATATTAGATCTAACTGCAAACGGATTATTCACAATTGTCTTTTACTTTGTAAAAAGAAATGACATTATTGGTCCGAGGACGCTTCGGAAGTTCGGGACTGTAATCCTAGGGAACTTTTTATACCAAATTCTAAGTAATCTGTGATCTCGCCTGCAGCTCGGTCTCTTTCATACACCTCTTTCAGCTCAGTTTTATGGTTGTTTAATCCATTGATAACTGACCATAAGTAAATTGTCATGTGTGAATAAAGTAGGGACGCGCAACCTCTTACAGTTGCTGTTTGACGATTAGTTTGCCCAAGTACTAACCTGATTCACTAACCTATACTTTCCTGCAACACCAATCTGATTGACTACTTCATACTTGCCTGAGGGAACAACTCGGTTCACCAGTCGATATCAATCTTATTAATTGTGACGTTATCGCCTGCGCAACTTCCTGTAATCGCAATGGAACACCGCTTCATGATTGGTAATATTCATGCGTCGTTAAATCTGCGATGCCGGTGTTCATTCCCTGTGCCTGCATCGCTACATATATCAGCATCTGTTACCGTTCAGAAACATCATTGGTTCAGGAAAAGTCATCAATTTATTTGCCTAAATATAAAGCTATTTTCGTTTGTTAAAGGATAGAATCAGACCAGCTGGAGATAAAGATGTATATTTCCGTTATCAAATGGAAGATGTGTGCAAGGTATGAACACACGATGTATCATCTGGTACATTAAAACACTAATCCAGTGGCCGACTCCTCCAGTGTCAGTTGCCTTTTTTAAAATGCTCGTCCGAGAAGCCTTTGTGGTAAGAGAGTAGCTTTGCTGCCAGTGCGTTACATGTATTCCTATATGACATAATAGGACAATTTCCGATTTGTTAACCAATAAACGCCGATTTAAAAGAGCAAGCTGACATTTATTTCCCTGACAAGTATCTTTGAAACTGTGAGGTTTTATTTTTTTTTTAATCCAGCCTGAGTGACAAAACAAACTGAAAACTCGCCGTTAGGCCAGCAAATCGTTATTCTGGGATGAAAAGGTTCAAACTACCACAGTTCTTCCAATCAAATGTTTGAATGTTGCCATTATCTCGGTATTATGCAACTGCACACCTCGTGGGGACTCCTTAATTTCGTGACTTGAATTGATGGGTCGGATTAAGTATATAGACTACAATTTGGTTTTCACAGAGCATTAATTACATGCAATAAGGATTGACAAATTGAAATGTATGATCCTGACAAAACATGCACTTTGGTTTTCGGAATGAACGAGTCCCCCCGGTGGACCAAAATATCAAATTATATGACAGAGCAGGGATATAGCACGTCCCTGGACAGAGCAATTAGCGAGGTATTCCATATTACCATTTTCAGAGGTAGGTCAGAGACTGGATCAACAGCAGCGAGCCACTGAAAGCTGTTCACCTGGACCTTTCTCATTCTCTCCGAGCCTACACATCTGCTAGACTAGTACTTCAATAAAAAGGCCCAATAATGCGTGTACTGTTAGTCTTGAATCATGCAATTTTTTTCAGATGGGCACAGCGTTTGCTTTGATTAGCCTAAAAGTCCAAACCTTTTCTCGTAATAATAGGAGCGAATTTAGATTTACAGCTAACGGCTCGGTTTGACAAACGCTTTACCCTTACAGACGCAACGCTGATGCATTTGTGTGCAACGTTTTTCCACTCAAAAGTACAATGTGTGTGCTGTCATTTTCTGTTCAAAAAATGTGTGAGCAAGAAGGCCAACAGCTTTTCTCGGTGCTCTACTGGTGATGAGAATGCTCTTGACACAATTCACATGGTATACATAGACCACCAAGGTAAGCGTTTTCAACAAGTCCATATGGTTTGTCATGAAAAGACAAAATATTTTTTTATATTTTTTTATTTTATTTTATTTTATTTTTTTGCAACCCGACCACATATAACAATTATGGTAGTTGAAAACTGGTTTGATATGGCAAGGTATAATTTTGGTTGCTACATGCACCGGTAAGGGGCAGAAATTACATTTCCCCGTAATGCACACCGCACACAATGTTACTGCAACAGAATAATAACAGAAAATTGGCCAATGCAGACATAATGTACGCAGAGCCAAAACACACGGGGCTTATTAGTACACTTATATAAGTGTTCCTTTGTTGTCTCATGGAGCAGTTAAAAATTCATACGGAAAATGATGCACGTGTTGGACACAATAATGCAATCCACGGTCGACGATAATGATAATTTTGTTGCTAATCCACATGCCATTGGGACAAAATAATAATAATAATAATAATAACAATAATAATAATAATAATAATGATAATAATAATAATGATAATGATAATGATAATGATGATGATGATGATGATGATAATGATAATGATGATAATAATAATGATAATAATAATAATAATAATAATAATAATAATAATAATAATAATAATAATAATAATAATAATAATAATAATAATAATGATAATAAATGCACGAATAGATAAAATTCCCAGTCCTGGAGAAACGACCAATAATTCTTAGAAGTACATAAAAATAGGAATCAGCATAAAAATACATCAAAATCAGAAATAAGGTAGGACTAAATACGATACCTTAAAGGCTTCAGCTTTGAACAATACCTCATACACAACGTACCACCAGATGACAGAACATAAAGAAGCCCTCACATTTAATATAAATAATGTAAGATAAAATATCTAGACTGAAAGTAAAAATAAAAGGTCACCAAGTTGTCAAAACAGTTATTGTGGACTGGAAGACTGTTATGCTTTCATGGGTCCTACCAACTAAAAACCTGTGCTTTTTGTAATAGGGGATGACACAGCGCAGGCAGGCTTCTCTCCAGACACGTCCAGTGGTCTTTGGGGATTAAGGGCATGCTCAGATAGCCACAGGCGGTGAAGCATAGTGATCTTAAACTGACGCACTAGGTAAATGAGAGCATGACGCTGGCATCACTGATTTGGGGGCTCTCAGTCATTTGGACGTTAGAGACCTGTTTAACATGATCACTACACGATTACATGTACCTGCATTTTATTAAGAACCGTACCACACAGTTGTCCGGAAGTTTTCTTCTTTGCAGAAGACCTAATAATCAGTGACCATTACTTGTCAAGATCGATATTTATTTTCAGTCTAATTTTGAATCCGTCTACATGTACCAAATAAACATGAACATGACCATTTACATACAAGTGCTTAACATTCATCCAGTCATGCATCTGCAATCAAACTCCAAACGGACAACATCCACAAAATAATAATGACCGTCATGAAAAACAGAAGCGTACAACAGTTTTCATGATGTCAAAGAGATTGTACCAAATTATAAGCCTTTAAAAGTAGACAGTCAATTGTACTTTGCATACTCGGTTGCCTGGGAGACAGCCTCTGATAGTGCAAGGCAATTAAATTCACAAACAAAATGATTGCATAACAGCATGGAGATAACGTGTATCTGCATGATGAGAGTAACCAGCTTGTAGGAGAAAGGGATGTGTAGGGCGTTCATTAAAGTAAGCATAAACGGAAATCTCTCAGATTTTGTTTAAATACTTTTGGAAGTGCTAATTGCGCAAACCCATATACTGGGAATTTACTTTACATGCAAAATTATCACATAATAGCATGGAGGTAGAATTGGACCTCCGTGATAATAGGAACCAGCTTGTAGGTAAAGAGGATGTACATTATGGCGACATTCAGTGAAATGAGCATAAACTGAAATTACTGGACTTTTGTTTGAATACGATCAAATTCGCCAACAGCACAAACCTATGTAGCGGACTGGGAATTGAACTTCTATCTATGATCTTTTTGAAGATATGGACGGTTTACTATTGCAAATGGCGGTAAATTGCATACCTCTAGAAATTTTAATTATTTCAAATCAAAGGATTAAATTCATCAAAGGATTAAATTCGGTTGTAGGGATACATGTATGGGCTTGCAATGTTTGGATTTTTTAGCTATCATTATCTATAATAAAGGGCAAAAGTTCGGAGGTAACGAAGAAAATAAGAACCTAAAGCAGCGAGGATCAAACCCTTGAACCAAAAAAAAACAAAAAACAAAAAACAAAAACAAAAAATAAAAAATAAATAAATGAAAAAAAACAAAGGCACAAAGAAAGAAGAAATACACAAATAAATAAATGAATGAATGAATAAATAAATAAATAAATAAATAAATAAACAAATAAACAAATAAATAAATAAATAAATAAATAAATAATAAATAAATTAATAAATAAATAAATAAATAAATAAATAAATAAATAAATAAATAAATAAATAAATAAATAAATAAATAAATCAAAAAATAAATAAAAAAAATAAATAAACAAATTAATTAATCAATAAATAAAAGTTTTAGGAAAAGTTCTTCAGAAATTCTCCAAATAATTTGAAACTCAGATATAATCTTCTTTGTAAATATGAGAACGCTAACCACAACAATTTTGCAGGATCCGGAAGTGTACAATGATTTTTATAAGACTCAAAAACAATTTCTAAAAGGGATCTAAATAAAACAAAATATGAATTAATTTTCTCGGAACACTTCAATGAAAACAAAACCAATGGTAAGAGACTGGAAGACTTTAAAGACAGCAGGATACTCAAATTCTTACTTGGCCAACACCAACTTATTCTTGAGAATTGAATCCAGCAAAGTTGCCAATTATTTTGAAAACGTCTAGGCCTATATTGATAACATGGTATACATGGACGTTCGAAAAGCTTTTGACAAAGTTGACCATGGCAATCAGTATGAAAGGCTCACATTGATGGTTGTGGGCTAGTTTTCCTACATCTGTCTGGTAGACATCAACAGGCACACGTAAATAGCGCCTATTTTGATTGGGACAACATAATCCATAAAATACCTACAAAAGCAACGGATGTTCCCTTGAATGTACATGTACGGTACGGTTAACAAAGTTTTATCGGAGGCCGACTGTTTTTGTTAGCATGGAATGTAAAAAAAAAAATAGCCATAAAGTTAAAGGGGAGTAAGCTTGTTTAGTATTCTATACAAGAAGACTAGTTCAGAACTTTCTACAAGTATCGTGTTACTCCCAGCCAATTTTAGCAAGCAACCTGTTTGACTAGTAATTAATGGCGCCATTACAGATTCTGGCTGTCTCATACATCTCCTTCCAAAAAAGTCAGACAGCTCTTAGCTACAAATGTCAAAAAGGACACGTCCATATTCCTGGATCGGGCAGCCCATGGGCATATGCGATTTTACAAAGTTTTCCTGGAGGGTTTAAACTTAGGTCTTTTGAAGAGGGACAGACTTGTAATTGTTTTTGTGACGATGCGACTTATGTATAGACCTGTGCCATGCTTTTTGTTTGGATCCAGGCCTTTGTAGATTATACAGTATGTAAAATATTGATAAATATAAAAATAAATAAATAAATAAATATAAAAATAAATAAATAAATAAATAAATAAATAAATAAATAAATAAATAAATAAATAAATAAATAAATAAATAAATAAATAAACAAACAAACAAATAATAAATAAATACCCACTACCTCCTATAAAATACATATGGAATACGTTTATATCTTGTATCACTGAAAATATACTTCTGGTTTTTCTGACTAAAACGGACAGAGATAGGCCACTCCTATAGGTTTAACATAGGCTAAGCGGTATCTTTTGTAATGGTTATCAACCGCGACAAGCTAATAACGATAATCTCAAAGCAGACGTGTGGCTCAAGCTTGAGATTATTATTTTTGTAGAGACCAAAGTGTGATAGTCATGTTAGGGCAATGTTCAACAATAAGCGGCTTGCTAAAAGCGCATTAACATGATCCCCAGTTTCACTAAGGTTGAGCAGAAATGATAACCTTAAAAGTCTGTGCCACAAGAAAACTATGAACTTATTTGAGTATACTTACCAAAAAGACCAGTTTCAATGTGATTCAAAGGTACATCTGTTCACGTCGATATTGCTTGTCTTTTTATTGCCAACCAAACTCAATCAAAGACCTTTGAGACGTTACATAACAACGGTTTTAGCCGGTAGTTTGAGTTAAACAGCATATTTGATTTCTTACACAAGCCATTGGGACCTGTTGCACTGCTAGTTTTAAGCAAAAGACGGATCTCGTAAATATCATTTTCATTAAATTTGATGTGTTCGAACTTGGCCTTTTGTACGGTACTAGAAAGCAGGCAAAACGGGTTGATAGTTGTCTATGAAGATTCCACAAAATAATAGGACGAAAACAAACAAGTGGCACTTGCACCAAATTATGTGTCCACGAAATTTTGCAGAAGTTCCCTATTCCTGACAAATGTTAGGACAAAATGTTAACTTGTATGTTCTCCCGACTTTTTCCGGGATATCTTTGGTTTGAAAGAATTTCAACTTTCAAGCAACTAACATGGCATGGGTTGTACAAATACTTCAAAGAAGTGAAATTATAATAAAAAAAGAATTTTCTAAAAAATGTTTGACAATTTACTTCGAAACAATGATACAGCTTATAGATTTGTTCCGAGAATCAGGCTATAGCATATTACACATTATACCCAAAACATCAGATATAATAAATACTTTGTGGTATATTGTTACAACTAGCCACTGTCTCCCTTACATGGTTCTATCACCAGGATTGAGGAAGGTAATTTTTCGGTTCTTCGCGATACATACACAGGACTCATTATCTAGATAGACCTTGTGACTCGAACGCGAAGATACATGTTGATACATAGGATTTGATTTTTTGGTAGTTCCATCCTTTAACGCTTGAGCGCAAATGCAATATTTCCTGCTTCTATGTAGACACTAGGGAATTGGAAGAACTAACGACATACCAATGGCTACACTGGTTTACTTTTCATAGTTTCTCTACAAGCAAGACAAGTGTGACCTACTAAGCAACAGGTGCACTGTGACGTCAAGCCGCAAGGGGCTTGGGAATAAATTTCGTAGGCTTGCTATTGACATGGCGTTGTATGCAGAAGGATAATAATAAGACTTACAGTGGTTATGTTGAGACCAAACGTGCTGGAAATGTTTTTTCTATGTCTCAAAAACCAAAAATAAATAAATAGATAAATAAATAAATAAATAAATAAATAAATAAATAAATAAATAAATAAAAAACAAAATATAAAAAATAAAAAAAATGATAAAATAAGATAAAATAAACCCACGATGATATATGTTTGCGGCTGAGATAGCTATATTACATGTGTCTATTTACAGTCTACTACGAGCACAGTGGCGCTGCCAGTGACGCGCCACTGGGACTTACGAAAGCTTTTGTGGTTGTAACCTAACTATTTGCTGCTTCATTGTCCCTTAATTTCGTTGCAGGTATCTCGATTATGGAAGCAGTCTGTACAAACAACGCTTTTATTTCACTTGGAGCACATGCTCCCCTTTAATTTTTGTGACGAAATCTCTCTCGCTATGTCCATAAGTGGACATATACATCAATGGGCTTATCACTGGTTGTTATTGCGTTCCTGCCCTCATTTATTTACGAAGACATAGGTTGTTCTGTGTCTTATTGATTTGTTTACACCTTGCGGAATACTTAGATGTCTGTTACGGTCACCCACTCTGCTAGGTTTTGATCTGCCGCAACTTCACAGCCATATGTAGGGGTCGATTGCCTTTTTTGCAATTTTACAATGTCATATGTCACACAGCGCGGAAAGATGACAACATTATTTTTCCGTTCTGTGACAATGCATTTATCCTTCGATGTGATCTCCCATCCACCAATTTCTCGCAGTCTTCATCGTCCTTTGCAGAACTGTTACACGTATGCTTCGTACGAATTTGAGAAAACATTCGTAGAAAAAAAATATTTTGCAGTAATTTACCAAGCTGTGCTAGTTGTCGTCTCTAGTAATTTTCCTTTTTGTTTCATTGTCATATACGTCAGGGAACTATAACTAATACACACACACACACTCACACACACACAAACACACACAAACACACACACACACGCATACAGTTACGCTCGAGTTCAAGTTAACAAACGCCAAACGCACCAACGTTTCCCAAACGTTTCCCAAACACTTTCAGTGAAAGTCAAACGTTTTGCAAACGCGTAGCAAATACTTTGCAAACACTTTCCAAACGCTTTACAAACACTTTGCCAAACGCTTTCAAACACTTTTCCAAACGCTTTCAAACACTTTGCCGCACGCGTTTGGTGAAAGCCGAACGTTTTCAAACACTTTTCCAAACGCTTTCAAACACTTAACACTTTGCGCCAAACGTATGTAATACATGTACATGTACACTTGGTAATCTAATTCTAATGACAGGAATATTTTTAACAAGTGTCTAAAAAGCTTATCAGAACCTACAAATCCCATCAACATGTGCATGCCTTCATTTATGGATAAGCCAAAAAGCTCTACTATGTATACTTCACAATAAAGTTGAAATTATGCTTTTTCAAAAAAAATAAGTTCTATCTAACGGTTTGTACATGTATCACTTACAATGCATGTGTATATATTGTAGGCTATATCATTGTTTTCTTGTTTGCGTGACAAATTGCAACTGGTTTATGCCTGTATATATTTTAATTGAAAATTAGGAACTATTTCGGAGTAAATTTATAGGCAGTATCATGATCAGATCATGAATCATGATCTGATCATGATGTTACCTATGGATTTACTCCGAAACAGTTTTTGAAAGATGAAGTATTCATGACATGGTAAATGAAGAATTAAGTCTTTAATTAATTTTAGTTGAATTAGACACTTGGTTAAACTTATTTGGATCATGTTTTATATAAACATATACAACCTATAATGCTGGATAAGTGCACATTTACATGTAGGTACATCATATATTGCTGGACCTGTTGAAAATACGTTTGGAGATTTTTCATCATTTAAATGGAAGTGTTTGAAATGTATAGTGTTTGAATGCGTTTGTGAAAGTGTTTGAAATCGTTCGAGTAATTGTTCAACGCGTTTGAAAAGTGTTTGAGCTCGTTTGGAGAAGTGTTCGGTAGCTTTGTGAAAGTGTTCGAACGTTTTGTTAAAGTGTTTGAGATTTTCCCCAAACGCTTTCTAAACGCTTTCCAAACACATTCCAAACACTTTCCAAACACATTCCAAACGTTTTCAAACGTTTTCAAACACAAGCCAAACAGCAGCAAAACGCGAAAAAAGCGTTTGGCTGTTAGCTTTTAGCCGGGCGTAACTGTACATATATATATATATATATATATATATATATATATATATATATATATATATATATATATATATATATATATATATATATATATCTGTAAAGGTACCCATATGGAGGAAGTTTGGAACAACTGCACTTGATAATGACAAGATACTGTTAATGGAATGTGCAATCTCGAGTTTCTGTGGCAAAATACGAAAATACAATTCAAGTTCTCACTCGGAGCTCAGAGTATGTGTCTCTCAATGACTTCAAACCGAGACGCCGGAATTTAAATCAAGATGGAAGCTGGCCTCTCCTCGTGACTCAGCACGAAGTACAAATTTGGGCGTGTGTCGAGTCCACAACATACAGTGCATAGAATCTGCTCATCTATATCCCTTCAAATGAAAAAAAAAATCTGAGTGAAAAAAATACTTGAGACAAAGATATCTATCATGACAGACCATATTTTCATGCTACCAGACTCCCTGAGGAAAGTGATGAAGATTCAACCTGGGTCAAGGCTTCGATTTATGGGAGACTACTTGTGGATATGGATATCGCCATTAGCCATCACGCATATGTACATGGTTTTTCCGACCTTGCTTCCTTTATTTATATACAGACGGATTATGCTGTGTGTTTTTCTTCCCACAAGTGAATAATTGGGACAAAATCTGTTCAGCGGGCAATCGTTATCATACGACTATATTGCATGGCAAATGAAACTACGGGATTCCTTGCATACCCACATTTTTATGTTATGGGTGGATCGGACAGGGTACTTTTTTTTACCTGAGAACATTATGTGCCATTTCTATTTAGCGAGGCATCTAAATTTCAAGTCACTAATTTTGATTGCAAAACTGACCATTTGTCCTTCATGAGCATGAAACGTCTATTGTACTCAGAACTCAGAACTCAGAAGTGGTTTATTTGACACAAATACATACAGGTGAGGAACAAATACGCATACATAACAGTTCCATTGATAGATAAGGGTACATTATACAAAAAAGAGGTTATGTCAGGATGACCCCAGGATATGAGCAAACATAAAACAATTTATTTCTGCAGTAGATTGATCATAACGGAATAGGAGTTAAATGAAAACGAAAAGACAAGGTGCTTTAGTCGTTGCACAGAAAACAATCTGGAATGGTACATGTTTCGGGGTATTTACTAATAAAATGAATTTGAGCGTATTTTGAAAAACCAGATAGAGAATGTGTATGAAATTTGTCTTTAATGCAAGGAGGTGTATTTTTAAGGAGTGAAGGAATTAAATTTGGGACAAGTAGTTGCATGGATTCTTTGTTTCTGGTTTGATATGGGTGATTTACAGGTGTATGTGCGAAAATATCATTAAAATATGCAGGCAAATTGTTCTGCTGGTATAGAAAATGAAATTTCAGAGCTTTTAGTTTGAATAAGTCTTCGACTTTGAGAATGTTCAGTGTTTTAAAAAGTGGATCTGTATGGGCGTTATATTTTGTAAGACAAATCAGCCGAACAATAGATTTCTGTAACTAGAAAATGCGGTCACATGAGAAGCCCCATGCTAGGATGGCATAATTAAGATGGGGTGGAAAAAGTGAATTATACATTAGTAAGAGAGTGTTAAGGTAAATACTTATTCAGTTTTCTGAAAATACCTATCAATTTCGAAAGTTTAATGCCAATTTTGTTCATGTGTGGTTGCCAATTTAAAGTCTCATGAATGCGTAAACCTAAAAAGTCAAATTCAGATGTTTTTGAAATTGAAGTATCGTTGATTTTTAAATCTAAAATATCAATTTTTTTTCGCTGAGGGAAATGTAATATCATATACTTCGTTTTTGCTATATTCAAAGATAGTTTGTTAACAGTTAGCCAGTCGTACACTTTCTGTAATTCCTTATTGATATTATCTGACAAGTTACCGTGTGTATTGGTGCTAATCGAGGAGTTAAAAGAACAGAGAGGATTTACCAAAGTTGTGTCGTCCGCATAAAGAATAGAATCAAATTTTGATGAAGCAAGGTGCATATCATTTGTTTTATTATAAAAAGAAGAGGTCCAAGGATAGATCCTTGGGGTACCCCAGTTTGAAGCGGAAAAGGGCCAGAACATACATTATCGAAAGAGACATACTGAAACCTGCTAGTAAGATAAGTTTTGAACCATTGTAAAGGAATGTCGTTAATACCATAATGTTTCAGTTTATGTAGAAGAATATCGTGATTTAATGTATCAAAGGCCTTGGATAGATCTAAGTAAATGCTGATAGGTATTTTTCCAGAATCCAGAAGGCTGAGAAGTGTATCGACAAATTCAAGAGCTGCTGTTTCAGGCAAATAACCAGTTCTAAAACCGTGTTGGCTTTTGTAAAAAAGTTGATTGGACAAAAAATAATCATAAAGTTGCTTATAAACTACTTTTTCAAATACTTTGGACAGAGCAGGAAGGAGTGAAATTGGTCTGTAGTTGTCTATCAAGCTAAGAGGTTCAGAAAGAGAAGGAATTATGCCTTTGAGAAGTTTCATCGATATATCATCGTGACCAGTGCTGGTTTCAGATTTAAAGTTTCTCAAAATAGATGCAACATCATTGGGGTTGATCTCTCTGAAGGGAAATACATCATCTGTACGGTTTGGGAGGTAAGATGCAAAAGAAGGTAAGCCCGACGTGTTTATTTTGTTGGCTAAGTTTGGACCTATATTTGTGAAAAAAGTGTTAAAACTTTCGGCTATTTCATTTTTATTTGTAAGTTTCTGATTCTCAACTAAAAAGAAGTGGGGAAAGTCTTTTTTCTTTTTGTTTGAGTTAAGAACGGACTTGATTGTGTCCCATGTTTTCCGCATATCATTTTTGAAGGTTTCAAACTTCGAGTGATAGTAGTCTTTCTTCAGTTGGAAGATATTGTTTTTTAGGATTTTGTAAACTTGAAGATTGTGTTTAGAATTATCGTATTGAACAGAATCAAACGGGATAGATTTTAGTTTTTTATATAAACCGTCACGAAATTATATAGATTTTAATATACCAAGGGCTATCCAAGGAGATCGTTTATGTTTGTACTTGTTAAACTTCACCGTCTTTACGGGAAGGTGTTTCTCCTTTGCTTCACACAGTTTTTTTTTTTCCCAATTTGTCATAATTAATATTTGGGGCGTGATTTGGCTCGGATATCAGGCTTTGCATCATGTCTGTATTATTTATTTCGTCATTGAAATTTTGTATTGATGCATTGTCTTTTGTTACTATCTTGACAAATTTATACGAGTCTTGCTTTATTGATGTTTGATCTATACAAGTGAATGAGGGTAAGTGATCGGAAATTTCAGTGAAGATAATACCAGAAAGACAATTAGTATTGCTGTTTGATAAGCTACAAAAAATATGATCTATCAATGTTGCGCATCTATCAGACAACCGAGTTGGGAGCATTATTTTCGGATATAAACCATTATTTAGCATGACGTCAAGATAATCAGAAAATTTTTGTCTTGTTGAATTTAATAAATCAATATTAAAATCACTGACGATGATTTTGTCTGATGACTCTTTTGAAATTACGTCAATGATTCTAGACAAATCATCTACAAAAAAAAACTGAATGTCATCATTTCGGTCCCTTGGTGGTCTATAAATGTTACAAAGAGTAATCGTTTTTGTCAAACCGTTTCCAAAAATATCTAAAAATTGGCCTTCCCAATAATTGTTAGGTGAATAAAAGTCTCGTGTATTGTACTGAAAATTTAGTGTAGGTATAACAAAAACCACCATGGGAACTACATGTAGCGTTAAAGGGGATGGACGTATAGTTTTCAATTTCAAATAACGAGGAATCAACAGAGTTTTCGCCCAGCCAAGTTTCTTGTAGACATATGGCACTAAAGTAAATATTCTCAATAGCAAGATCATCAATAAGTGATTTAAATTCGTCAAATTTGGCATTTATGCTTTGAATATTTAGATTAAGCACTGAAAAAGTATGAATATGCGCTTTTAGATAATCTACAATATTATCTCGGGTAACATATGGTGAGTCAGACACAGTGGATATAGCGTTGTCCAGATCATCTGGATGTGACAATAGTTCGTTTAGAATACTTTTATTGACTCCACCAAAATGTTGAAGAACATCGTTTTCTACGGTTTTACCATTCATGAAGTAAGAAAAGAAAGTAACTTAGGGATGGTTCAACATTTTCATCATTTTTGAATTAGTACTTACAGTACGCAAGGGGGGAGGGGGTTAAATGGGTCTGTACACTTTCACAGGATATGGAAAATGATGGTCAATTTTTGGCCTGTTTTGTGCAATTTTGCTATGATTTGGGGGGGAAATCATCATTTTTAAAGTACTAATTTGGGGGGAGGGAGGGGGGTCATGAAATTTAGTACCCTAAGTACTAATTCAAAAATGATGATAATGTTGAACCATCCCTTAACATGGCCTAGCATGATTCCGTATTGATATGATTGAACAATAAAGAAAATTATCAGGTAAAGTTACGGTGTTGGGCCGCGCGGCGGTCCGGCCGCTGCCGCTGCCCCTCCCCCCCCCCCCCCCCCCCGGCGACCCATGACCCTGCATTGTGTCCAGGTAATAAGCAGAGAAAGACACGGTAACGAAAGTTACGCAAAAACACACTGATGGTAAAACTGAATGGCTGCAAAGCAAAAGAAAGTATCCAATTCTATGGATGTGAAAGGATATACACCTTAAATGGTGTGAGAGGAGCTCTCGACGTGTCTCAATAAAAAGTAGTTTCAGGGAAATGCTAAATAAGAAATTTCCTACAGAATCATGGCATTTGAAAGCGACACATTCGCAAAAAGTACATTGCATATTGGTTAGCTCTGGAACGGAAAAGTCGATCATACTAAATAAGAAAAAAAACACACAAATATATATGAAGAAACAAACATCTGAAAGTGTTCCTGTACATCGATGGATGAGAAAGTCGCTGAAATGCAGCTGTGGACTAGGCATGTACAAATGACACCAGAAAAAGAAGCTATCGCAAACATTTGAATTGTTGATATGAAGAATTGAATTGCGTATATAAATAGTTCCCCTTCTATTTCTTCATATCAAGAAATAAGTTATTGATATCAGGAAATAATTTCTTGATATCCATTAATTAACAAATGATTAATATTAATTGAACGGCACTGGCAGATAACCCGAGGATATATTTAAGATATCTTGATCAAGTTTAAGTTCTGTTAAAGACATTAAAAACCAATTTTAAACATATATTTTTTATATTAATTCTTCTAAAGATATCTTAAGTTCAATCAAAGATATATTGAATGCAAATTTATATATCTTTAATCTAATTATTCATGCCTTTAATAAGATCTACGGTATAGTTAAACAGGACACCTAGTAATTGCACTAAGTGGGCTTCGTGATATAAAGAAGTCTGTAGGCGTCATGTGCATGGGTAATGTGCGTCACTTAATAATCAATTTTGATATGATGTACAAAATTCAATCTTGTGAGCTTATCCTTTGGTGTCAAATAAGGGTTGTTACCTTTCTGCGTGACCGTAAGTATTAACTCTATCAACTCTGTCGGTATATATTTTGGTCTCTTGTCTTTAACTCTTTTATCGCTAGGAACTGAGGAAATAACACTCTACCCAGAGCACGCCGGGTTAACATGTTAAATTAAACCGACTTTTCTACTATCGTTTTAAGACAATGCATGTTGGTACTTAAATGAACGGTCTTTTCCATGAAGAATTTGAATTTATAAAACAATATAGGATAATGATAACCATTTGCTTACTACACATACATGACTTTTCTCGGGACAAGTTTACAAAGGCTTATGATCTTGCCTGGACATTTTGTGGGGATATGCGTGCCAAGATAAGCTGCAGCTGTGGACTAGGCATGTTCAGCCAGTACATTTTATCTGACTGTTCGCATTTTCACGACATTCTCTTCTAGAGAATGTTGTGAAAATGCGAAATTTGTCATAAAAATACGAAACAGGCGGCATGAGATACTGTGGATTGTTAACCTATGGAGGAAACAAGTTTGTGCTTGGGGCTGGCTTGTTGATACTGCATTATGGTGAACCGTGTATCTAGTGTATTCTCTGTTCTCACATTAACAAGTTTCTTGACATGTTCCGATCATTTACCAGTAATGAAAACAAAAACAAAAACAAAAAAAAAAAACAAAACCAAAAAACAAAAACAAAAAAAGGTTACTCTTTGTCTCCGCACACATGGAACTTTTCTCTACAGGTGGAACCCCCCACCCTCCCCGTCAAGACCTCCTCATTATATATTTTATGGGTTTTTATAACATTTTTGGCGCGCCATGGCCTCCCAAGATCGTAGTTCTCTTTATATTTAAATAATAATGTTTTTGCGTAATGCATACCTTTGAAAGTAAATCTTTCTACTGACTGGCTATGCGGAGAATTTCTTTCTCCCCCGATATGAACACGTATTAGCACACGACGTTCTGATAGGAATAGCAACCCTTTGCGTGCAGATGGATAACTCTTCCACTCATATGCTTAGGTAAGGAAATGTGTTCCTTTACTTCCTTGATGACGGTTCTGTTACAGCTTGATAACCTATCTACCGAGTTATTTACTCATGCCGGAGCATTGCTGAGTATTAATAGATAATACCCTAGTACCCGTCAGGTAAAATAGCAGTTCTTTGAGGAAAAGCTGGTGGAACATTACTCTCATGATATTCACACATCAAACAGAACGAACCATAATAATTTCAAATTATCATCACCGTCCCAAGCAATTATTTCAAAATAAATCTCAATATGATGAAATACAAAATTTATCATTCTGTTCAAATTAATTATTGCGCTCTTCAAAGATGATGATCAAATTATTACAGCAGTGGAAAATAATGTTCATTCGACAAAACACAGCTCTTTCAATTTGAATGCAGCGTTTAGTTGGCGAAGGAAAATGGCAAGAGTGATGCGATCATGTTTAAACACAATTTTGAAACGGATTCTTGGGTCTTCAAATTTGGAACCGCATGTCATAATGCTCAGCCAAATTAGCATCCCAGCTGCTCAGTGAGGTTTGTCCTCGAGTAGCATTACAGGTCATCAAATGCCACTTTTTAGAGCTATCTGATGCCCTGCCGTGATGTTAATCTTTTTAGAATAGAAATTTATATTGATGAAACTAGAAAGTGTAAAAGTATAACAAAGAAACATATATACATAACTGCTCCAAAAGATTACAACTCCGATTAAAACGCCCTTAACATCATTTTTATCCAAGTTTTGATATTTTCATAATAGACACAGGAAGGGTTTTATTTGTATTTTTTGGTCTATGAGTGTTCTAGCTATGTGATAAAGTAAGATTTTGATTTAAGTAGAACACCCAATATAATGATAAAATTTGATTGGTTATTTTCTTCGTGCATACACAAGGTCAGGTTGGTTTGTTGCACCTTTGTCCAGGTCTAGGGCAATCGTTCTTTGCCTGTGGTATTGGGTAGTTATGTGTACTTGGTATCCCCTCTCTGAGAAGGTAGACGAGGATACTGGAATACGGATTCCTTTTCTCGAGATAATTTCAAATTGGAATGAATGTTGCTTAATTGTTACCACATATTGGTGTATATACTACACGTAGTGTATATAAGTTCTCTAGGTCTTCCCATTAGAAGCAAAAACTTGTGATACATTATTTCACGTTAATACATTCGTGAATTCAAATGGGTTAGCATAACCAATAACAAAATAAAGGCAACTTTCGCCATCACAAAAATACGTGACGCTGAATTTAACACTACAAAACATGCGTGATGGTTGGTTGTTGATGACCCGTTTATCAATTCATTTGGCTGATGAGCCCTGAATTTTCAAAACATCTTTGAATTGAACGTGATTAGATTTGTGACATAAAATATAGGTTTATACACACACACACACACACACACACACACACACACACACACACACACACACACACACACACACACACACACACACACAAACAAAACAAAAAAACAGTGACTGGATTGATTTTTATCCTCATGGAAGATGTGGCACTGTTGCTCCTGTCTGTGTACAAGCAGGTGGGGCTTTGTTCATTGTTCAGTTGGACATTTCCATAGACTGACAATTTTTGTTATGTATTAGAAAATACATGTACATCTGTTTGATAATTTCAAAGTAGGAGCAGCGGACTACTGCACAAAGAATACCAAATTACCAAATCATGAAAAGTACCATTTGTTTTTGTCAGCCTGGTGTGTGATTTGAAAGTTCGGCTCCATCGCCTATATTAATGTAAAGTCCAACACTTTGACGTCTCAGTCATCGTGACAATCCCCCAAAGTGGTTGACCGAAGACCAAGTGTGATGTTAGAGCTAGTGTGGCTTGTGCATTAACACAGTCAAGCATTTCTATCAACTGGGTAATTGCACCTCTTTTTCAGTTTTAAGTCGCAGCGATGTCCCATATCACAAAGCAGCCAACAGTGTAGTATAAAGAGAGTCCAAGGAATCCGGCGCCTTCCACAGAAAAGAAAGCACGCGAGTCGCAGTCAGGCTTCATTCATAAATTGTTTTTATTTTATACCTCCTCGAAGAGAGAAATTAAAATACATACTTCCTTCTTAATTATTAACTTTTCGAAAAAAAAAAAAAAAAAACACCAGTCAAAGGGTACTATTCAGACGTTGAGATTACTGGAAACTCGTTTTAGACTCATGTTAATGGATCCCTCTGAAGCGTTTGCCCGTTAAACCCATAATTTACTTATTCAAAAACACAAAACACCTCGTTTGTCAGAAAATACATGTAGTTTACTTAACAGGTGCCTAACAGACAGAAAACAAAGGGTTCAATACGGTGGTACTAAAAGTGAATGGACGAATCTTCTGAAGGCTGTGTCTCAAGAAAGTATCTTTGCTTCCCTGCAGTTTTTAAATTTTATAAATGATTTCTTTATGTCATGGGATGTCACTGTGAAATTCCGTATTTATGCCGATGACAACGCACTATCTTATCACGACAGGTACCTGCATAATGTCAAACCATGTATCTGGAAGACGCCACAAATATTGGTATCGCATGATTCAAAGATTATCATGTGAAGACAAATATGGTAAATTTGAAGACACGATTCTTTCTCGCTATGAATACTTCTCCTCACACTTTTCGTGATGTTGTTAATAATTTTGGCTCGTCATGTGTTCCTTTTATCTTCGGCGCAAGTGATAAATTTTGGGTTTTAAGTGCTTAAGCCTATATATTTACGAAACAACGAGAGTCTGTTGTTAATGAAGAATATTTCAAATGTTAGAAGGACCGGTTTAAAACTATCAGTTGCGTTTAATGGGTTACTGTCTGTCTCAAGTCAGGAGAGAAATATAGTTTTTCACATTGGTATTCGAATATGCATGTTGATGTTTTGGGAATTTTTGAGTATCTGCCTTTTGCTGTATTTAACTTTGCTTTCATTCTTACGTTGAACTGTATGAAAATTTGATAATGTTTTTCTGAACAATATTTACTTCAAACGTAATGGTGTCACTGGCATCCCCGAGAAACGTATACACTTCTTATGGGTCTACATGAACAATACACTATGGCTTCATGATTAAGTATCTCATGCATGTGAACAGACAAATAAGTGCTTTGAAAAAGTTTACACATATTCTGTATCAAAATTGAACGTTCTAAAATCTCAGTGCCTTCATTTCATCAAATTCAATTTGCTGCCCTTTTATATGGATATGTGTGGTCTTCCTAATACAAGTAAGATAGAAAAAGATTCGTGGGAGAGCTCTTTGCTTTGTGTTCAATTATTCTATATCAGCATACAATAATGTGGTCGTATGGCCAACAAAACCATCATTGTATTAAATCAGACTAGGTAAACATTCTTTAGAAGTCCATAAACTTTCATCTCATGACAGCCCATTATCTAATAATGATGGTGTTTATGTGAAAAAGGAAAGTAGGTATCGTTTATGTGACATCAGCTGAATAACCAGTTTTGATCATCTCATGACTTTACTGGCTCTAAATATATGTATCACATGTGAGCTCATATATCATGACCATTTTGATATCACTGTATAATAATAGTACTTCGGCGCTTATGTTTTTACATGTATTATTGTACTGCTCGATTTTTAATTAAGGGATTATCTTGAAGCAAACACCTGTCATGAGGTCAAACTTAATATTCTCGTATCTATTGTCACTATCGCCGTGAAGACATTTCTGCGTCGATTTTAAACCAGCAGACTAATCGACAATAATAATCGTCATTTAGATGTCAGTTTGAGCTGTAACGGGGCATATTCATGAACTGTTGTCCCCTACGGTATCTAATGTTATATGAGTTTGCCATGCCAAGGTCATAAAGATCACGGTGGGAGCTGCATTTGAATAGATATTCATAGGACACCCATACATTTCAGCAGCCTGAACTGTCATGTGACCCAAATTTATCATCTGGCATCATTATTGTACCACTTCCTGGTAGTCATTACCCTATTCCGCAGTCCGAACTCTTTTCTCTCCATAAGTTAACCTGTCCCCGTCTAACCAATATAGATATGGAATTACTATTGTTCATATTGCACACGTTCCTCTGTAAAATTTTGACATAGGCTGTATCAGCCCAAATAAATTAAAGGGTCTTCAGTGGGTAACTACTCAACATGTTTCGGAGCCTGTTACCCGTACAAGTCTCTCTGCGTAGCGGCTCCTTGTCTAAGCTAAATATATTTGGCAAAGACAACCCGTATATAACAAATTAGTTATGAACGTGGCAAATGATGAATTAGCTAAATACGTGAAGTTTTGCTTATAAATGCAGAGCTTCATTATGAAAGAAGAATACCTGTCGAACAAATCTTAATTACTAAATTTGTATAGTAAAGGTTCAGATAAGAACAATTTGACTTACCCCTGAACCAATATGTACCCTTTCTAGCTGGACAGCTTATCATAGTTAAACCACCCACCAGCGTAAAACTGAAGTGGAAACAAGCTGGGGCATTATATTCAGTCCCAGTGATAGTAAAACAAACAGTTGCAGCTAGACCACCTTTACAAACCAAGGGGAATCCAAACAAGGACTACAACAATGAACATCCTGCACCACACATGTAAAACAAACTCTATGATGACACCTACCCCTCAAGCAATAAAGCCCAATTTAACTGCCCTGAGTCAATGCATCAACGTTATGTGTCAGGTTTGTGACATTTGAAAAAATACTGTCAATTTTGAGTAGTTTTTTAAAAATTGAGTAAATGTGCATTTAGGCATATCAGAAAAGAATGCAAGTCATTAGCATTTTTGCCAAAAACATGGTATCAAAACAATTTTTCTTAACAGGATTTTAAGTACAATTAGGCAAGCTTGTAACTGTCGTCAGTAGCTGCTTGCTCCCTATAGCCCCTGGAGGTTTCAGCGAACAGAAAACAAGCTTATGAATTTTTTCTTCAGTTTTTCTCTGTCACTTTTGTTGCGAAAAGTACCAAACTTGGCATGGTGATTGACCTAGTGATGAAATTACCCACCTGGTTTGGAATACTGTGATACCTGTTTCAACTACTGCCGTGAGCAGCCGCATTGCTTTTTGTGGTCACTACACGTAGGTTCAAACATAGGCGTCAATGTCTTTATAAAATTTACCTGTGGTCACAAGTCACCTGCTGTGCGGGGGCACGCTTTCTTGGCAGAAGGCGTGTCCACATACAGCAGGTATCACTGTAGTCACTATGTTGAAAAATATGCAAACGAAGGTCATTTGAAATTTTAAATGTTGAATATCTTATAAACAATAAAAGGCAGAGGCACCATTCCAACTTGAATTCATAGGTCTATACTATAGCGCATCCGATGAATAACAAACTTCTAGCATTATAATTTATACTAATTAGTGGTGCTTGAAAAGTTTACATGTTTAATATCTTCAAAACTATTATAGGTAAAGGTGCCATATCAACTTAAATACATAGGTTTGACACTGTCCTATGGGCTCGTCGAATGAACCACAAACGGAAGTTGTAAAATTAAAAATTTATGCCACAGAGGGGCACTTGAAAAGTTTAAATGTTGAATATCGTCAAAAATATTACAGATAGAAGTGCCATATTAACTTTGAAATATAACTTTGTATCATAGCCACATCAAATGAGCCACAAAACAAAAGTATTGAATTTGAATTTATGCAAAATAGGGCACTTGAAAAGTTTGAAGGTTAAACATCTTCAAAAGTATTGAAAGGAGAGGTACCATTGACACTTTGAAAATCTTCCCAAGGTTTCTGCAATAGGCACATCCAATTAATCACAGCGAAAAGTTATAGAATTTTGGTTCATGAAAATTAGGAGTGTACACAAAATTTAAATCTTGAACTACTTCACAACCATTCCAGTTGGAAGTCTCCTTTTAATTTCAGTTAATAGGTTGGTGAGATCGCTGCATGCAATGAACAATGAATTAGAGCTGTGCTAGTTGGAGTTATATAAATGTGGCAAATTCACAAAATTTAAATCTTGAATAACTTCAGAAATATTATAGACAGAGGAACCATTCCAACTCAATTTATAGGTTTGTAACAGAGCTCGACTGCTTTTGCCTCTTTTACACACTTTAATAACAATTGATATTGCTGTAGTTTTACAATATTTACTATCAATACTACCTGCTTCAAATAACATCAAGTAAAATAACAGGCCCTGTATTGACTATTGAATTCACAAATATTATTACTTTGTTTTATAAAAATCTGGAAAACTAGTGAAGATTCTGACACAACCTGATAAAAACGATCTTTTGAAAATTTCTTTGTGAGGGAAAGGTACATGAACATCATGATTTGAGCTATATCTCGTTTCATAAACACTAAAGTCTCTCCAAAAATCAATTTGGTCACATAGATAATTTGAAGGAAGTCCTTAAAAACACTTAAACATCAAAATTGCTGTGTGAAATATATTTCGTTCTTTAATTATTTGCCATTTTAATTGTCGAACCAAATATTCACCCATGAAGTTTATAAATTCGCAATTACCAGTGAATTTCTATCTGCATTATACTGTAATCCTTGTGCCATTCTTATTTCTTTTGCACTGTAGAAGCCTCTCCCAGTATCCCCTTAGTCAACACATGGTCGAATAGCGATTTTGAATATTTTTCCTAGCATCTGTTTGGGTGTAATTTTGCTCAAGCGTCATAAAATCGAAAGTTTGTCCATTACTTGTAAAATGTGTTTTTCTATATGCTGGCACAATGATAGCTTATCATCAACCCTTACATGTATGACCAAACACCGGATTTCATTTACCTGTTCTACCAAACTTACATTCAAAATTACACCTATTTTTTTAATTTATTTTTCTCGCTCGAGAGACCAGCATTGATTTACACCTGTCTGCATTAATTATAATATTTGTTTTGTTTCATACCAAATACCAACATCATTTAAGTTTGATTGTAAGGACTGTGTTACTTCATTCACTTTTCTTGCCTGTAGTGTATATATGTACAAACAAATAACACGAACCTTGTTTCACATGTTGTGATATGTCATTAACATATTACAAAATGACAAAAGGCCTGAGGATCGACCCTTGAGAATCACCGATGTTTACTGCGTGCTCATCAGATAATCTGCCAATAAATTTAACAACTTGTCTTTTCTAAAAATCTGATGCCCGTCAATGTGCATTTCAGCATTTGAAGTTGTTTCATCCAGCCAAGTTTCATTTCATGACAACACATCAGGGGGAAGATTATCTACCAAAGTGTGAATCTCGTCAGATGTAGAGGAAGACTTCCGACATTCAAATAGATAAGAAATAATTTAAACCGCTGTCAACACGTTGGTAACCTGTTCCAAGTCAGGCAGAAGATACCCTCATTCTTTTAAATTTAATGTTTGTTGGTCATGGATCCTTCCGACGATGAACACTTGCATGTCTTACTATTTTGAAAATGATACTGAATCTGACAAGGTTGAGTGGGTATTCGGTTTGGTATTATCACTGTCATTGAAAACTGTTGTCCGCTTCTATTTTCATGGAACTATTATGTAATTTAAACATTCAGGCATTTTCTGCACATATTGGAGTGCAGTAAGTGTTCCAAATGTAGCGGGACAGATGTTGCTTTTATAATTGTCTGATGAGTGTAGTCTGTTATTGTGAAAATCATGTCGGTTTGGCTCAAAGTGTTTGATGTGCAGCTGATACATGGTTACTTTCAATAAATGGTTAAATTTATAAATATTTGACTTCTCTCTCTCTCTCTTTCTCTCTCTGTGTCTGTCTGTCTGTCTGTCTCTCTCTCTCTCTCTCTCTCTCTCTATCTCTCTCTCTTTTTCTATAAATAATCATCATCTAAATCAGCTGACTGACAAGTTGACCTATGTCTGATTGTCAATGAAAAAATAAAAAAAAATTACATGGAAGACTGATGCACTTACTTAAGGGATTTCAACATGGTTTCACTATCTCTTTCTCTCTCCCTCTTTCTTTGGTTTAAACATATTTTATTATTCAATTGGGCAGAATGTTAAGCCCCATATTAATCCCTCTTGAAAAATTAGACAATATCACAGGACAAGACGAAGCAAGACACGTTCAGTGTAGTGTGCGCTGCTGTTTAGGATCCTTACATAATTATATATATATATATATATATAGAGAGAGAGAGAGAGAGAGAGAGAGAGAGAGATAGATAGATAGATAGATAGATAGATAGATAGATAGATAGATAGATAGATAGATAGATAGATAGATAGATAGATAGATAGATAGATAGATAGATAGATAGATAGATAGATAAGCTAAGCATTACAAAACGAGGACAACGGACACAACATTAAAGAACAAGAAATGAAGGAATTGAACATACCAACGACGAGGCAGATAGTGGGGCACTCATCAGACGAACCAGTTATTTTCATCAGGAACTTATGATTAGAACCTGTCATGTGCTACAATTATATAATGACTTCAAATTGAAATATTTTCGTGTCATCAATATAGTCTTGCGCAGCGAGAAATATCAACTTATTATTTTCAAGGCTACAAGCAGCAGAACCAAAAAGTAGAGTTTGGAGCATGAGAAAGCAAAGTTTATTGTAGCTAAATTTATTGCGAGGAATTAAATATCGAGGACAAAAGAAAAAGAAATGCAAAACATCTTCGACACCTGTACCGCACACACAATCAGGCGAATCTTAAATACTGATTTTAAGCAAATATTTGTTAAGTTTGTGCGGCCCATACGCAGTCGAGCATGTAATACAGCAGATTTTCTTTTACCAATATAATAAAGAGGAGAGTCTTTCACTGGGCATCAGGAAGGAGTCTGTATTTTTCTTTTAAATTGTGACAGGGAAGGAGCATTCCGAGTATCTAAGGGAAGAAGGTTCCATAGGCGTGTAGCAGAAGGATAAAAAGACTTATCAAACAGATCTGTACGGGCTCTAAAGTGTCGTAAATCGAGCCGCCTGCGAGTGTTGTAATTGAAAGTTGTATCAGGCAACGGAATATTTGGAAAGATATGTCGTATATAACGTGGTGTTGAATTATGAACAATTTTATACATCTGAATCAATTTTGATTTCTCACGCCTTTTGGAAAGTGTCTCCCATCCAGTTTCGTCATAGAGTTATACTGTTGGAGTAGTTTTTGTTGCCCCGGTGACCACCCGTGCCGCAACAAGCTGAACGTTTTCCCACACGGTTTTCATCATCCGTCCCAAACAACACTGGCATACTCGATCCAAAACGTCCCCTTTTTTCATATAACCTAACTCTTTCTCTGATAAATTTGGTATTATTTTACAATAATTAGGACTGCTATACATTTTGACCTCTTGAAGTGTTGAACTTTATGGAGCCATGAATTGGATGTATATTATGCTTACATGACTTACAATGGCATACTATATATATTTTTTAAAATTCTAAATTATAACCTCGATAAATGACTTATTATATGACTTGTGGTATTCTATGCTTTCTTGAACATTTACATTTCCTTTATGGAAACCATGGTTGAAATTAGACTTTTATGCTTACAATTGTTGGCTATTGTAATGCAATTTGACTACTGTTCTTGCAATTTTTGACTGCTGTTTTACGTTTTGAGACCTGATGACACTTGTTTTTGGAGGATGTTTGACATGTGAACCAGTGAACTTGCAAATGCTGATGCTGTATTTAATTTTATTAAACTTTCCTTTTGGAAGTACCGTTAGTTTTTTCTTCTTCAAAAGAACATCATGCCTTAAACTACATGTCTAAAATACATCGAATTTTAAAGTCATGTTGTTTGGATTCTTGGTGATGGTCACTTTAGGCCTAGGGAGCTTCATTGATGTATTGATGTTAGAGTTAGTGTCACTTTGTGGACTTGTATGGATGATGATCATTGTTGAGATGGTGGTTGCAACTAGTACTTTTTAAATGCTGAATTTTATTTATATTTTCAGCGCATTTTGAACCTGTGCTTGCAAATTCTCTGATGTGCTGCAGATTTTGGCCCTCTTCATGCATTGTACGGTCCAATATGCACAGGAATGATGCACCTGTTCAAGTCAACTTTCTGGAATAGGCCTATAATTTTTTAAAAAAAATGCATTCTTGTCATGTTAAAACGAGACATGACTTTTTTGACCCTATGGACCTTTGGATGTACGTTTTGGACTCTTGGGTGGAGGCGAACTATTAATTTATGTGATTGAGCTAAATATACCAAGGAACATTGCCTTTGGTCGGATTTGATTTGGATTTGAAAAACAGGTAGATTTAAGTTCAACTACAAAAGTCAATATGAAACATAATACATTGCTCAGAGGCACATTTCATTTTATAGTCTTGGTAGGTGCAAATCTTAATTACATATCTATTTTCAGTACATTAAAGCATATTCAATTTTCAAAGTAAATTTGATTATCCCGAATCACTATATTTTAAAAACTTTAACCCAATTTTAATCAGGAGTAAAATGGCATATGGATAACATGTGTATTATGCTTCTAAATGTTTTTCAAATATAATATTGAACATGTCATTCTTTGCATATCTAAATATGATAACTCTGTTCAAAATTTATTAAATTTGCAATTATCCAATAATGTTTTGAAGCTAAAGTACATTGGTTTGGCCTTGAAAACTGTAAAGATTTAAATTTAGAAATACTAGAAACTTGCATACTTTGAAATGTTGCAACTTTTGGTCAGTATTCACTGATGCGCAATTGATACAAATTATACAGATGATGGGATTATATTTTTTTAAATACGGAAGGTTGAACATTTAAAATGTCCTTAATTTCGATATGTAAAGAGCTATAACTTTTGCTAAATATTGATTATCTATATCTGAGACAAATTTTTCTCTCAAGCTATATAGTGGTCAATAAGCTACAGACAAAAGTTTACAAAACAATTTAACACAACCGAAGACATTGCCAGAAAGGGTGACAATTTTTCACTTAAAATAGTTGCAAACCTGCAAGCTTGCATATACATGACATATGTAGAAATACTATAATTGTGAAAGAATCATTCTGGATTGACAAAACTTGCCCTTCCAACAGAAATTTCGGGAGATTTTTGCTCACCACAGGTATCCATCAAATTGTTACATGCTACGGAAGCCTACAGAGACCACCAAAAGTATTTTTAAAAACTCCATTGTAACTACGAGTGTTTTCACATGATTATTAGGTTTGAAATTCGAAAAGTGTTTTCCTGTAATAATGAGATTTTCAAACTGGTCGTTACAAGTTTTTCAAACTCAAAATTGCGAGTTTATTCTCGTAAGCACGATTTTTCAAAACTTTTTTCTCATAATTGCGAAATTTCTCTCGTAATAACAACGGTTTACTCGTAATTACGTTTTTGAAATCTCGTAATTACGAGTTTTGTTGCGTAATAACTACTTTTGACTATCAAAGTCAATTTACCATTAACATAGGCAGAATTCAAATGTTAATGAGGGCCAATGGATATGTGTCGATTGTTTATCAGACATATTTCCATATAATCACGTTGATGACGAGAATGATTACTTCACATATCTCTCTAAACTTTGCTTCGCACAAGGTGTCCATTTCTTGAAACTTAATAGTAGAGTTTCATCACTATTTCAAACGAATCATGATGCAAATAACTATCCTGTCCGTGATAGTGATCCTCATTACCATTTATTCGAGAACTTGTGCCATTATCACAAATAATGTTTATTTGAGAAAACTGTTCAATTCTGCTAATAAGCATGCACTGTGCTAATGAGCTACCAAAAGGGTGGTGAAGTTTAAGTGGGTAATATGAGGGTCAGAAATGCATTCCAGGGCTTATTTGGACAGTTTCGGACAGTTTTTACATTTATATCCACAGGCAAGCTGGTTGCTGGTACGATCACTAATTTTGACACGTACGTCGCAAAATTTGAACAGCTTGACCTGCAAACATGTTTTATATATTGGTGCATAAATGTAATGCAGGTTGCCTTACTTGTAATATAAAAATAATACTGTAAACCAAAACAAACGTTTTAACATATCGTAATAAATTATTTTGTTTTTGCACATTTTACAAACTTTTCATCTTACAAAAATACCTTCACGAATTGTGCAGCAAACGCGGTCTTAATGTTTTCCATAATGGCGCATATAAAAGACATTTCAGTCCGAATCATCATTTGTGACCTTGATATGGCACGTTGACTTGTGATAGTGAAAAAACTCCTAACTACGACAAAAAATCATTTATCTAGAAAAACTTGTAACTGCGAGTTTAACAAAAGGGAATTACGAGAAAAACTCGTAATTACGAGAAAAAGCTCGTAATTTTGAGTTTTGAACTCGCGCTATTACAAGAAAAACTAGAAATTTTGAGTTTTAAAAACTGGTTATTTCGAGAAAAAACTCGTAATTACTTGTAAAGACTCGTATTTACAAGAAAAACTCGTAATTTAGAGTTTTGAGTCCGCGATATTACAAGGAAAAACTTGTAATTACAAGGAAAAACTAGAAATTTCGAGTTTTACAAACTGGTAATTGCGAGAAAGAACTCTTAATTACTAGAAAAACTCGTAATTTCGAGTTTTAAAAACTCGCCATTAAGAGTGTAAAATTTGAGGAAAAAACCGGTAATATCGAGTTTTAAAGATAGCTTTGGTGGTCTCATTAGGCTTCCGTGAAATACATGTAGTTGACAAAGGAAAAAAGGCAAGGTGGAATCGAAAATGCAAATAACGGGCAGACTACTTCAAAATTCAAACACTTCTCTGAATCAAGCTGCAATGTGCTGAAACCGTCGAAAATTAAAATAAGCTGGCTGTCGTCCCCATACTATTAATTGGAAACTTGAACATCTATCTTGTTTATTCAATTAAGCACGCCAAGTCTTGGGATGCTTGCGTTTCTTCATACATTCCTTCTCGGGCGGCTTTTCAGCCAAAATACGATGCCAGCATCCAAGAGTTTCTAATTTCGTTTTGTTTATTTATCTTTTTATCTCTCCCCCTCTCTTTCTCACTTTCTCTCTCCCTCTCTTTCTCTCGGACAGACAGATAGATAGATAGATAGATAGATAGATAGATAGATAGATAGATAGATAGATAGATAGATAGATAGGTAGACAGAAAAAACAATTAAAATGCATTAAAAGAGAGCTGCAACATTATTGGTGTTCTTAGAATGCCGTTGTTTACTTGATCATGGCAATTAAAAGGTTAAGATAGCTAGCAAATAAATTCTACTGAACAGCATTCCATGATCCCCAACATGCAGCCTGTCTTGACTGCTGCCGCGTGATAAGGTTGGGCCAGCATCAGCTGGTGCATACAATTGCCACCTTTGATGACTGCCACTATCAAAGATGGTCTCTCTGGCACGTTAATGATTTGATACCGTGGGCTGCAAAAATAATGTACCTGGTAGCATTACACATCAGAGAGGCATTCTGCGTAAATATACCCAGCCGAAATAAACCTCAGGATACATCAAAGGTCATGAACAAATACATAAAATTATTATCAAGCGTAACGATGAATATTGTTCTAAATCCTGTAAATTATTAATCATTCGTGGTGTCACCGCCACCAACATCTGAGTTGTAATGATTTTTACTCAGATGTTACGATTTCCGTAACTTGCAATAAGAATCCATTACAGTTTGTGCTTGGCATAAATCCCATTCTAACTATATTGATAAGGTCAATTTAGTGTAAGTGTGGTGTGTGATACATATTCTTGTTTTTAAAAAGAAACTTTCCAAAAATTTTTTTTCGTTTGGTGGATTTTCTTTCAATATTGTGCTTTTTACGGTATTTCGGCCTCTTATTTCAAAACCATCGACTGGATTTCCTAATTTCTTTTGAGATCTATTCATGATGGATGTCCCTGCTAAAGTAAGAGAGTTCTCCATTCCACAGTATATGACGTCAAAATTTTCACGTTGCTTTCCACAGCACAAAATGTGGTGTTTGGGCCAAGAAACTTTTCAGAAGAATGTATAATCAAGTCTTCAGAAAGGTCAAAAAGACGTTTAACTCGTGTATCTTTTGGAGTTACTCGACGTGTAAATACTGATTTGCATTTGGCCGGTTCCATACACAAATTTGTGACCTTGGGGAGTTTACCAACGGTATAACTGTTTCCTTTATATGTCTTTGAAGTTGAATTATTGAACCTGACGTCACCATAGTTATGGCTACTTTCTCGCTCTTTAAAGACTGGCCGTGCTTACGTTTTGTTTATTATATTCGAACATTAAATTGGATACACATATGAATACAGTGGTTGAAAGAGGAACAACTTCAAATTGATGTACTCCGGTCTGTAAAGCGAGGTTCTCCAGTGCTCATCCTAGGTCAAGCACTGTTCCTATGAGGTTGCCACATAAAGGGTTGACAAATGATTTTTATACTGGAAGTACCATGTATTTAACCCTGCTTTATCGATGTCCCTGTTATAAACAGGTAGATTTTCGTAAATATCATCATCTTCATCATCATCATCATCATCATCATCATCATCATCATCATCATCATCATCATCATCATCATCATCAGCGCTGTAATGTTCCTGATATCTCTTTCAAGAACACGATCTATTCAGGAATGACTTGTCGATCCAGAGGCGTCTTTGAAATCAGAAAATACATGTATGATGTGGCAAGACTTTTTTGTCACAATGCGTACGCATTATAGTCTCCTGTAATAAATGATTTTTATCCCTTGTTCCATATATGTTTTATTGAATACCATTCGAACGTCAAAATACAGAAAATTGTTACATAGTACGTAGTCTAGAATATAACCTGATAGGACTTGGTGGAATAGTTCACCCCTTATAGAAGTTGGAGATATTCTAACGTTTCTTGGAGATGACTGTTTAGTGAGGAAACATGACTAGGTTGTCAGAGTTCTCGTGAGGACCGGTGATTTTGGTATCTACACATATGGGAACGAATTTTTAGACGAAATGCATTGAAATGAGGAGCGTTTGAGTGTGGCCTCCGGTAGTATTCATAATCTATGGATTTGCAAAATTTAGGTTTGTTAAAAGCACTGTACATTGTTATATATCTTCAATACCTGAAATGACCACGGGAATGGAAGGGGTCAGAGAGGTCAAAAATATTAAACAATCATTGATTAGGACCTTTATAATTTGTCGACTATTGTACAAAATAGGCACGAGGTGCCCAACGACACCCTCCTTTGAGTCTTGTATCCCTCAGAGTTGTACATTGGGGTGTGTCTTAATATAATTGATCAATAGGGTCAATAGAAACCCTTTCCTTTTGGACAGACCCTGCTTATTTTTGGCTCCGTTTCTCATTCGATG
This sequence comes from Hermodice carunculata, assembly GCA_964020975.1. NCBI lineage: Eukaryota > Metazoa > Annelida > Polychaeta > Eunicida > Amphinomidae > Hermodice > Hermodice carunculata. The sequence goes on from OZ026613.1 coordinate 45,218,366, forward strand.
CACATAACTACACTTTCCATCAGGTACAGAATGCAAAACACATTTTGTCCCTCACTTTCCTACAAAACATATATGTCAAACTTGGTCTCTCTATGATTTTGCATTTTCCATAGATTTTAAAGGTCTTTCCGACACTAAATACAAATATTATGTACAATTAATTGTCATCCAGTTTGACACACACACACACATACACACACACACACACACACACCACACACACACACACAGAGAAAGAAACGTCGAAAAGAGGTTTATATGGCATATTTGTTAGAGCCTCCATCCACTTTATTTCTAAAATAACAGGAAACTGCATTTTTTGCTGCGTGAGTACTTTTTGTCCCCAGTAGGTTCCATTTGATTGCATATGTATATATATATATATATATATATATATATATATATATATACATATATATGTATATATATATATGTATATATATATATATATATATATGTACGTTGGTAAAGCTTAGTGGTTTCATTTTGTATAGATTTCTGTCAAGTATATCACAAAATATTAAAATATAATAAATTAGATCCTCATTGGTGATAAAGATCCTTGAACCACACATGTGATCACATGTTGAAAACACGTGCACCATAGCACACTTTCTTCTATTAAATGGTATGGATCTGAATCAACAGGTTTTAAGCCTTTTCGATTGCCAATTTCGTCTAGGTGTGTGATATTTTCAACACTACAAATAACAAGTAGCTAAAACTTTCATTAGATGTAAAGGACATAAAGTTTGAGACAGGACAGTGTTTGGTAGGTTCATTTTGGGACGCCATTCACATTATCAAATACCGCAAATCTTGCACATTGATGAACACTTAATTTTGGTAACAGCTCTGTAAGGCTAGAATCGATTACCTGAAACATTATAAATATATCCCAACCGGTTTCTAAAGCATGACTGTCTTCAATATACTGCCTTGTTTAATAATCTTATCCATCCAAATATACGCGTTCAGTTTCCAGTTTATATCAACGTCTGATGAACATTGGTTTCTCATTTTTGGATGAAACTTCTTGATTTAGAACATAGGTGCCATTTATTGGCCTAACGGAAATACAATCTATTAGCAATTGATATAACATAAAATATAACAATTGCGAAAAGTGAATCACCAGTAACAATTTTCGCATATATCATGTAAAAATGTAGCAATGCTAGATTTTTCACACGTTACGCAATGAAAATGAAACGATTGTTGGCAACATGACGTGCAGAAACTTTAATAATTGTTACATGTTTCTGGAGCCTGCTCTCTCTCTCTCTCTCTCTCTCTCTCTCTCTCTCTCTCTCTCTCTCTCTCTCTCTCTCTCTCTCTCTCTCTCTCTCTCTCTCTCTCTCTCTCTCTCTCTCTCTCTCTCTCTCTCTTTTTCAAGCTTAAAGGGAATTATTTAGAGAACATTGAATACAACAACTTTACCCAAAAGAGAATCGTGCTTGCATAACTTAGGACTTGGTCAATATGATCATAATTTATAATTCTAAACATGGAATTTTGGTTTTGCGCGATGTTAGGCGAAGCTATTGTTTCAATTTGAGTACGGCTATTGATAACCATGGGTATGTGAATTACGCGGTATAGGAAAAGGTCTTGAAATCATATATCCAATGTTTGTAAGGTCTCCATTTTCTATTTGCTTGGAAAGGAAGTCTCATGAAAAAACAACACACACAGTTATTACAATTATGTTACGTTATGTTCGCAAAAAGTAATTATTCCTAATGTACAAGAGTTTAATTCTGTTACATTGTTCTTCAAGTTGTCAGTAAAATGTAACAATCGTAAGGGTTTCTTTGCAGTTGTCAGATTTTAAGTTATGTCAAGGTGGCGAGATAAGGCATACTGAATGGACCCTACACAGCAAAATCCGTGTATACATAAATATAAAACAAAGACCATTATGCCAGTACACATAAACAAAATGATACATCACAGCCCATGTTTTGAAAAAAATGTAAATCTTAAATATCGTTTATGCACTTATATGATATAAAGGAGCACGATGAGAACTGACTTTCGAAACAACAAAGCAATAATCGTCTCATAACATTTTAACACTCAGTCTTGTTCAATCAAACTGAAACCGATCATAATGAATTGTACAGTATATATGCTTAATTTCACCTTGCGTTGATGACATTTTGTTAACTTTGCTCTGTTACTTATATCTTAAATATAAAAATAACACGATGCAGAAGAAGAAGAAGAAGAAGAAGAAGAAGAAGAAGAAGAAGAAGAAGAAGAAGAAGAAGAAGAAGAAGAAGAAGAAGAAGAAGAAGAAGAAGAAGAAGAAGAAGAAGAAGAAGAAGAAGAAGAAGAAGAAGAAGAAGAAGAAGAAGAATGGTAATAGTGATTGTGGTATTGCAACTTTAAAAAATGGAATGGTAAAAGCGCTCAATTTTATATCTTGGCGATGATATTTTGATAACTTAACTGTGTTCTAAATAACTTAAAGTATAATAATAAGTGTGATAATAACAATAAAATGAGGATGATGTTGATGATGATGATGGTAATTTTAACTTTAATAAATGGAGTGGTATAAAATTTTAAATTTTACGTTTTGGTGATGATATTTTGTTAACTTTGCTGTGTAATACAGAAGTAAAATACGACAATAACAATAATAATGATGATAATAATGTCCGCTGTTTATGCAACAAAAATACAAAAACAATGATGAAGATGATGATGATGATGATGATGATGATGATGATGATGATGATGATGATGATGATGATGATGATCATGATTTTAACTTTCAGACATATTCATAAAGTGTACTATAAAACCTCAACGAATAAAAACTAGACTAAACACACTAGTAGCATAAAGGCAATATACATCTTTAACCAAATTTCGAGTAATCATCATTAGCAAGGTCAGACAACTACTGTTCTATGTAAATGTTAGTGCTTGTAGAAATAAGTAGTCTGAGAAATAAAGAGACCTTAGTTTAACATTCGTATTGGTTTTAAGATTTAGAATATTTTTTGCCAATATATAACCACCGGAATCACAAAATTTAACAGTAAATGCATATCGAGACAGCACCGGACCCCATCATTGGCAAGATCATGCCAATACCGGTTAAGAAATCATATAAAACGTATCTCTTGCGCTGGTAAAATAAAAATGTCTTCACTGGTGCTGTTTTGGTATCAGAATTATACGAATCTCATAACTAAATGCTAGCTTTAAGATATATATATATATATATATATATATATATATATATATATATATATATATATATATATATATATATATATATATATATATATATATATATGCATATATATATATACACATACATATAACATTACATATCTGATCAACCAAACTCGGTTAAGAAGATTCATAATCTAATCACCGCAGACCCTGGGAAGATTTTCAAAGTCAAGGACTTGTTTGGTCGCTGATAGTAGACGAACCAATTGCTGGAATATGCTGACATTTGCATTAACACTCATGAAAAGACTAAGGCTTGCAATGAAGTTCTAACTCTGTGGATGGCGTGAAAATTAGTATTTCGAAGCAAGCGTACATACAAATATGCAGTATTGGCCCTCACATAAATGTACATTTACGAAGAAAACCATTCATTCATTTGCTCATTTACATCACGGGAGAGGAGAGACAAGACCGAAAATAAGCGACTTTTCATTTTTATCCAAACATTAAACTTTGTCATGTTGTCCGTGCTGAGTAGGTTTAAAAGCAGACAGCTGAGAAATTATCATGAAGTAAATAAAGATTATACTATTATTTGATTATGCACCATTTAATCGGTTGAGAAAAATATGAGTTATGAGACCCTTTGAATGTTCTTTCATAACTGTTTGTCTAGCAGTTCATATGACGATTGTGATCGAGTGACCACAGAGACACAGGCCGACTTAATTTGTGTTCTAGGGACAAATTGTACAATTGCCATTGCTGCTCTTGATCGTCTCATTTGTTCACTTGCCATGGTTGGCTCGCGGCTCATAGAGTCGCCTTCCATTTTAATCGGCTTGTTATTGACTCTTGGAAACCTGGCTCCTAATCTGTCGACTTTTGGCACAAGGGATTCTGCTTTCCTGTTTGAGCAAACACCCTCTAACACTTTCTTATCGGAATTTGACACACGTCCATCGGATCTATGCTTGTAATCGATCATCGGGCGGTGATTTCTTGCTTCGGATTCCATATCTGATAGATATATCTCAGAATCACTGGCCGTCCGTCTAGGTGTGCTAAAGCTGGAGACCAAAAGGCAGTTCTCATCTACGTCCATGGCAGTAGGTGACATATCGCATTCTTCCGTCTTACTCTTGGCAACCTCAGAAAGCAATATAACGTTCTCTCGGTCCATAGCATTAACTGCAACAAAATTCTTCTTCAAACTATTTCTGTGCTTCATGCTAAACTTTTCGGACATATGTTGGCGAAAACTGCTAATGCTAAAAGAATGTGTGTTCTGGTCGACAGTGCGATTCTTTAAACTGCCAGTAAAAGCCCAACCCTTCTGCCTACCGCGAGATTTGAAGCATGTAATGTAGTTCCTTGTAGTGATCCTCTTTAATCTCGGATGGTTTAGGGAATAAATAAATGGATTATATATACAAGATGCTTTAGCAAATAAACCAGGAATACATTGTACCATTGGAGTTAGCACAGTTTCATCACCAAAGTTTCCAATCATGGCAATTACTGCATAAGGCGTCCAAGAAAAGCAAAAAAACATCACAGCCACAACGGTGGTTCGCGCTATTCGGAAGTCTGTGCGGCGACTCTTAAGTAATCGCCCTTGCATCATCATACGCGCTTTCAGCCTCTTAGACGTACGAGCAAAATTGCGTTCGTGTGATCCCACCGCTGTTATAATGCGTAGATAACAATACACGATGACAGCTAAAGGTAAAATAAAACTAAATAGCATCATGCTCAGTAATAATGACTGATTCTCCGGACTTTTTGTGGTGTAGTCGAAACTGCATGTGGTCCCCAGACCTTCATGTACGTAGCGGCTCCATCCTAAGAGTGGGGCACTCCCCCAAAGTAAAGAATATATCCACACAAATATAACCATAATAACCACTAGAGTGTAGCCTGATGAAAATGGTACCCCTGTGTTGGCCAAAGGTAAAATTGCAATATACCTTTCGACAGCTACCGCTGCTAAAGTGTTGATAGACATCAGACCGAACCAACCGACGAGAAATCCATAAATATGACACCCTGAAAGTATAAGAGTCAAAAGCTATCTGAGTAAAACAAACTGTTCTGAATTTATTTCTATCTTGATAAATTGCAATTCAGGTCTTGATTACAATACAACTGACAATGATATTAATATGCATTATTTCACATGTAGGAAGCTCTAAATTGGGAGGATTGGCTCAGCAAACCGTGCTCATATACGTAACATCTTGTTTAGCATGCCATAATATATTTTGGCATGTGAGCAGAGTTTTAATCGAAGTGAAAAAAGACAGGCTCATTGACTGACTCGAATTTACTTCTACTTTCTTACCTTAACCCGAAGGACCATCGCCGTTAGTTTAACATGCGCGTTTCTCTTATTGGATTACCAGAGACTCTTCGGTGTCGCAAATGTCACTAGCATGTAATTTCCAATTGACCCATTTCTGGTCAGAGTACGAATGAGTCCATGGCTTTCTTTGACGCGGGTTGGGCACAATGTGCCCAACCCACGCTAAGGAAAGCTATTAAACAAATGCGTGCCTCCATGAATGGTCTCAGCCAATATGTTTTCTAGTGACGAGAAACACAAGTTGAGCTGAAAATGTTCAATGTAGCTTTCTCATATATAAATGAATGAATGAATGAATAAATAAATAAATAAATAAATAAATAAATAAATAAATAAATAAATAAATAAATAAATAAATAAATACAGATAAAAGATAAAAAATATGCTCTTAACTTTAGATCGGGGGATTACGGTCGCAGTATTATTACAAAGAAAACTCCCGATGAGGGGTCTCAACTGTATGACTGAATTATATCATTATCCTGGCAATTAATCAGAATGTGGCGTCTGGCCAGAGGCAGATCACCTTGTCTGTGGTGACGAAGTAGACAAGAATTTCTGTGTGAAAGTATGTTGAAAGCCATGGCCACATGTAAGAATTTCAATGCTAATTGCAGAAAATCGGGCCATTCTTCAAAACGTGAGTGTCATAGTTCAGAGTCAAAATTAAGGGGCTCTCTGGGCGCAATGTGCTCAACTCTAGCTGAGGAAAGATGTTGACTTAGTAAATGCCATCATGAATGGTCTTGTGTGCAATTCTTGTCCAAAATGTTTTCTAGTAACGAGAAATGTAAGTAAAAGCTTCAGGACAAAGCCCTATAAACATCCGGGCCCGTTTGGGTGATATGATCGGAAATGCTAAATGTAGCATTTTCTCGTCATAAAAAAAATAAATGCATAAATGTATGAATGATTGAATAAATATTTAAATAAATATATAAATAAATCAATAAATAAATAAATCAATCAATCAATCAATCAATCAATCAATAAATAAATAAATAAAATTAAGATAAAATAAGAAAAATAAAACACAAAAAATTGTGGGCGCTTAATCAACAATTTTCCAAGGCAGCAATATTCCAAGGAAAGCTATCTATGATAGACTGAATTATATACAAAATACCCAGGCCATTATTAGAACGTGGCATCTGGATGCAGCCAGATCACTAAATCTATGGTAATAAAGTAGACAAGAATGTCTTTATGTCAAAGTGCGTTGAAAATCGTGGCCACATGTGAGAACTTCTTTGCTCATTTCAGACAGCTGGACCATTCTTCGAAAAGCGCGTGACTTAACTCAGAGTCATAATTAAAGTGAGGTGAATTTTTAAACTAGTCTGAAGTGGCCATTTGTAAACATTTCACTGTCATGAAAATTTGTGAGCAACTTTTGCAAAAAAATGAAATGAGGCCCGGATATGCAATTATTGACAAAATACGCCGTCAGCCAAAAAAAAAAAATATATAATTAATGTAAATTAAAATAATAATCAATTGTATGCCCTCCATTTAGACACACAGTTTTAACTGTTACCCAAAACTTTAATTTTTAATTGGTTTTCATATTATGACATCACCTTAACTTAATGTGCTTCAATCTAACATAGTCAGGAAGTTGCTCTCAACCCCAAGTTTTGTTATCTTCTCCCATTTAACTGAATTTTTGACACTCAAACTTTAAAACCTGGTTTTCGATGATCACGGATTGGTAAGTATACAGTCTTTGGTTTTCGGTCGTTCAGTTTGTTCAAATCAAGGGCATTTTCCTGGTAAACAACTTCATAGAATAAAATTTTCACTTCAATGCGGTCACAATACAACATTCCATTCTAAACATATTTCATATTTATCTGATTTTATTGTATTATGCACGTAATTATCCGAAATAATATGACTACTACTACTACTACTACTACTACTACTACTACTACTACTACTACTACTACTTTTTGAACCATTTTGAACATAAAAACGCCTGTTAAATATATATTTATGTGACCAAATTTCATAGTTTGGAGAACCTTGAAGATAGGGTCTGACTGAACATTAAACATGGGCTAATTGATTATCCTTACAATTTTCCTTTGAGGAAGAACAGGTCTTTTCAAATTTGTGCCATAATTGGAAGTCCAGATTACATTACAACAAATCAAATAAGGTTAAGCTAGAATATAATGTAGCTGAATTAAAATAGACCTACCTTATGTCTACCTTATCAAAAAAAAAAATACTTGTTTTACTTAATTTACTAAAGATTTTAGTTGATCAGTTCAATTTCGCATCAATACACCTAAAATGTACAATATGACGTTTGCTCTAAAATATATCATTAACTTTGCTAGAAAGGTCATCAATTGTTAATTTCCTGGTAGTAAGCAACATGAAATCTGTTTTATCTAGGGTAATAGGGTAATCTTCAGACAGTGTGCCGAGGTCATTAATATAAAGCAGAAAGGGTAGAGGGCCAAGAAGTGACCAGAATTGGTCCAGAATTGGCTCACAAAAAATATGTCTTGTGTACCGTTACTTTTTCTGATTTGAGGCTATATTATATTCCACGTTCTTAATATCATTCACAAATTTAAAAAATGATAAATGCTTAATGTTAGCTTATTATATTTGCAACCATAAATATATTTTTATCAAGCAAAACAGTAATATATATAGGTTTAACATTTCCAGTGCCTAGCAGTACCTTTTTCCCTTTTGAAGTGCCAAATTATAACATCTTTACTCCAGAATTTCATGGGAACCAGATGTTTCCAGGGTGGATTGGAATCATTACACAATCAATGCACTTAAATGCATGGAACTGTGATTCAATATGCGGACCACTAGGCACCTCTGTACTTTCATTTTTCTTGTATGGTCTCTTCTAACATATCTGGGTTAGAGTTCCATAGATAATCAGATATGTTCTTTCATTTTGTTGAGTCATTTCTGGGGTTAGGTTTGGTAATATGGAGGTTAGATAGGTTAATTGATATGGTCGTAAACGTTAAATTATCAACCCCCTCAATATAAAGCCATATTTATATCGATCGACATACTCAAAACTTCTTTAATTTGCAATTGCGAGTGTATAATATAATCTATTATTTAACTTGTCCTAGCGAAAACCTTAACCCCCAATATCCCAATGGCGTCATTGGTTCGATTTAATTTTAAGTTATAAGCATATATTTCTTTAGTGTTTTTCAATCTACATCAACGTAACATATCAATTTTAGAATTATTTATGATCAACCTGGACACTTTTTAAGATCTTTAAACATATTGATTATTAAGTCATATTTTCATCAGAGCCTAAATGTGTTTAAGCTGCATCATCTTTATACTATAAAATTTTATATTCCCTTTCATCTTTTTTTATTCTTGAAAGCAGCGGGGTATTTTTCTTATAGCCAATGCAAATATTTCTAAACAGATATTGAATAAATATGGACAAAATGGACATCCTTGTCTGACACATTTGGTTATTTAAAATGGTTCTGTTGAGTATCCATTGTTCACCACAGAGCTTTCCAAATCGTTAAAAATACCTATGATCCATGCTTCAATAGATTCACCAATTTGTTCATCTGTCCATTTTTATTTTATTAAGTAATTTATTTAAATACTTTGTCCTGTATAAAGGTCTTTAATAAAACATGTTTGGTCCTCATTGATTATTGTATTAATACCTTTTCAAACCCTTGATGCTATTGTTTAAGTGGCTACTTTATAATCTAGATTTAGAAGTCAGATTGGTCTCCAAATTTTAAATCACGAGAATCGTTCTCTTTTTCGGGTATAAATGTCATAATTCCATGTCTCTGGGTTTTTCCAAATCTATATTAAAAATGAATTCCTTTAAAAGAGGAACTATCAAGTTCAGTTATCTCCGAATTCCCGTCTAATGTCATCTCTATCAGTGTTTGGAAGTTTCAAAGGTGTTACATGATAGCTTCGTTGGAAACAATTTGAAACAATGTCAAAATTCATGCGAACTTCAAATTTACTGTATATAAAAACTACATTTGAAATGAAATTCACATGCTGGACACAAAGCATACAAAACACACACACACACACACACACACACACACACACACACCCCACAAAGCAGCACATTAAGAAAAAACAATTATGATATTTGGTTATGTCTATATCTATTGACTTGTATATATTTTAATACCATTTGCCAGCAGCGGTACATTTGCTTGCGGGTTCTGACATTACACTGGGTATTCCTGTCATATTGTTATCTTGCAACATTATGTATTTCTACTCGCGTGCTTGTGTGTGTTTGCCTTTATATTGTTTTCTTTGGCTATACCCTGTGCTAGTGAAGGTCAGTACATATCGTAACTGGACATTGACACGAGTTACATGACGCCCTGATAACACTCAGTTTTAAACAGGCCCCGGTGGTAGCCTGACATGCCTAACAATGGCTTCCCTGTTTCTTGCTGCTACTATTCACGCCTCTTGATAGTGATGGGGCTGAATAGGCCCTATTTCAGCTAGGTCTTCGTACCCACTATTTAGAGAAAGGTCTTGTTGGGAAATATTTCAAGCCTCTTGATAGCGATGGTGGTTGACTAGACCTTTATAGTCTCCGTGCCCCTTATCGGATAAGGTCGAATGGTTAGTCTTGTGCTGGGGATGCACAAGGCAGGGTGATAGGAACCTTTGCTAGGAATGCACAGCTTAAGATAGTGAGATAGTAATCTGGAAGTATCAGACTCATTTACCTCAACATAATTTCTGGTTTCCTTCTCTGCTAAATACTTGATGATCTTTTCTTATTTGCAAGCTACTGTGTTGGTAACTTATTTGCAATAATTACCCTCCCTAGTTTCTGATTTGTGTGTTGCTCGTGCTCTCATTCTATGGGGACCCACACATATTGACATGTTTTATCATGCCCTTGCTGATAAGTATGAAGCCATCATGTGGAAAGTTGCACAAGTTTGGCCTCACCAGCATACCTGTTTACCTCACAGGCTGCCACAGAGAATCCAGCTACAAGCCAGGGGGACAGTGGTGCCAGGTCAACCTTATTGGAGGCTGGAGGCCAGGAGACCCCCCCCCCCGTACTAGCTGGAGAAGGAAATAAAACAGCTTCAGCAAGAAACCCAGACTAGTTTGGTGGACACAGCACTAGCCCAAGTGCACAATATCACCGCTAAGCCTAAGGTGGAGAACAGTGTATTAGTGGCAGCTTGAGAGCATGTTGCCAACACTGCAGAGATGGTTAATAACCCCAAAGCTGATTGCTATATATCAAGCTGAAAAGCATGTTTGGATTTGGAGGGTGAGGGGATTTGAGCTCCCTTGTTATCAAACTCATTGGCTGTGATGTGGCCAAGAAAGTAGACACACCAATAGAGGGCTAGAGAAAAGTTCAACGAAATTGGAAGGAGGTTGATACAGCTGACAGGCACAATGCAAGTGGGAGCTCCCCTGTGGCCTCCCCTGCTCATCCCATGACTATTCCTTGCATGGGTTTTGGCTGGCTGATATATGCTCCTACTTTCTCACCATAGTGCATGATGGGTGGTTACCGATGCTTCAGAAGCCTTAGAGGTCAGGGCAGGGGCCAGGGGTTCCAAGATAAGAAACGTTTCTGGTGCCAAGAAGTGAGCCATTTCGTTTTATCTTGCCCAAACTTACAGGGAACTGAAAGGAACTAAGTAGCTTGTACTGAGGGTCTTGTTGCCTCAGCTGGCATTTTGTAGTACCTGATCTTAATTTTCCAGTCTTAGCTACTAATCAAGTATACATGTATATGCGCAGACAGAGCTATATGTGTACAGTGTGGTCACTTCACTGTAATGTTATATTACCATGAAGTTAGTCATTGATTACATCCTCCAAACTTGTAATGGGTATTTGTGTTGAGCCTACCAAGCCACGCCTTTGCCATGATGAGTGTTTTTTGAACTTATAGATTTCTGATAATCCATTCAAATTAGATACATTGTCTCAGGTTCTCCCTTTGTGCCCCCCCCCCCTAGTAGCCTAATGGTTACTTGTGATGAGAAGGCTGCCTGTGATGGAGTACGTTTCCACCCAGAATCCAGGGATTATTTGGGTATTCAATTCAGTGGTTATTATCTCCATTACAGAATCCTTCCATTTAGCTGCATAGCCAGCCCATTTGTCTATCACACAATTGGAATGCAATAACCTCTTTTCTGAGGTCATGGGGGATACCTATACTTCAGTATATTGATAATAGATATGTTGGCTTTATTCATTCCTGCGCTTATCTTACAGAAGCTGAGAATGCAAGTGGCCTATGGCTTTGACATGTGCCGTTTTCATTGCTCTCGGTTATACTTTCACCCTGTGCAAAAGCTGCCTTCCACCAAGACAAAATATACTATACCTGGGTTTAGTGGTAGATTTGTGTGCTCAATGTCTTTCAACACCAATAGCAACGTGCAGAAAATTTGTTGCCCTGCCGGTGTATATTTTATCTCAAAAAGATATCACATTGAAGACGCTGCAAAGATATATGGGGAAGTGTGCCTTCTTTGCATTGTGTGTGCCATGCGTTAGGTTATATACTTGTACCATGGCTCAAGCTGGGTCTTTGGCACAATGTAATAGTAGAATGGTTGTTTTAACCCCAGCATTGAAAGATAAAATTAGACATTGGGAATTTGTAGACACCTGTGCATAATGGTTGTCCCAGAGAAGGGAGGCATACTTTCCCATCCACATTGCTATTGACACTTCTGAGTATGCATGGGCTGGAGTGACCCCTGTTGGTACCATGCTTGACTACTGGCAGGGAGAGGACTCTAGGCCTATTCACCTGAAAGAGGCTGAAGCTCTTGTAAAAACAGTCCAGTCAATTTTGGATTATTTTCAGAATTCACGTGAAGATGCTTAGGTAGACAACCAGGCTGTGATAAGGCCATGAGAATATGAGGGTGGGAAGGACCCTAGCTCGAACAGTTACATGAAAACGCTGTTTAGTTTGGCACAACAACAAAATATCCAGCTCAAGCTCTCTTCCATTCCATCAAAGATTAATGTGGCTGATGGCCTGTCCCGGGAGTTGGCCTTAAGTTACTCCATGTTGAGTCCCTCCTCTTGGTAAAAGGTGAAGGCATGGCATGGCCCCCACACATTTGTTCTGACGGATAAAAGGGGACATTGCTGCCAAAGTTCACCCCATTTCGATCATCAGTATCTGTAGGTGTAAATGTGTCTGCAGAAACCTTCAAACCAGATCTAAATTATTATGTATTCCCCCATTCTGTTTAATTGCTCCACTGTTGTGATTTTTATCACAGGAATTGGAAAGACCACTGTCTCGTACTATGATAATACAGCCTGGTTATCTCCCATATCTACCTGGGGACCAATGCTTATGGCTAATGCTGTTAAATTGCATTGCCTTGCTACAAAGGGGTGTCAGAACGCTATGCTAATCCCCTCCAGGAGAAGGCTGGGTAGAATCCCAGGATGGGCTGCCTTATGATTTGTATGTGGCCAGGTTAACTTTACAGTAAGGTTTTCCATACACAGTATGTTTCTGTTTGTAGACGTCATGACGAGTCCAGCATCAGTTCGATAAATATGCATCAGACCAATGGCTGAATTCTCTTTTGGACTCACAAGTTTCCTCTCATTACCAACAAAAGAAGGCCTCTCTTGAAGATAATTTGATATCATGTATGTCTGAAATTTTTGGACATCAAAATATTGTAAAACTAGGTCCTTCGGATATACATGTAAGTTTCCGATATGGAGCGATGGACCGGGGAGAACCATCAGGTCATACGTTAAGGAGAGTTTTTTTTCTCCACAAATATAGTTGAGACCTCATTATATCAGTGTTGTATCCCAAGTGGAAACGGAGCCAAAATAACTCATAATGTCGTAATGTTTTGTCTGTGTTCCATGTTAAACCATTCAAGTTTATTTTGGCTAGGAATCAGGCTCTCTTCAAACTTTTATTTTTAGTGGAGACAGAGCTAATTATCTTAGTCTCATGCTGACCCAGAATTGTCTGATGATAGGGGATTTTTGGTTCGCCACACATGGGGTACGACGTGCAGTGGGTAAATGTAACAGCTTCACCATTCAGTGTTGCCTAGGTGTGAGAATATGTCCAGTGACCAGGGGTCAACTATGCTTTGATATTACTGCCCAGATGGGGATTGACTTGCCTCAGCAAAAAATCTCTTTCGCCCTGTCTCTACAGGTGGATCTGTATTGTCATAGGGTTTGTCTTATAATTGAGTTTATGATCGACCTAAACACTACCTTGGCCTTCTGGGCATTAAGGAGGGTGAATCGCCACAAAGTTTCCACAATGGCTGTGTTGTTGTGATGGGGACCCTAACTGCAGGGAATTCAGATAATTAAAAAATGATGGCCCATATTACCTGGAAGTCACCAAGCATAGCCTTGTGGTACAGCAGGCAAAAACATAATTGATTTTGAATACACATATGGCCTATTTTGTCGGATGGTAGGGGACAGCATGTCCCATAAGGCTGCTCAATTGTACCACCACGTAGATAGAAGCACAATGCGCCCGGCCTTCCCACCTTTGTAACACCCAGTCATGAATTCCTGCGAGAGAAATATTTCCTTAGAAAAGTCCATCCCCATCTGTATGTCTTCGCATGATTTATGAACTTGATTTTGACTAAGATCAACATAACAACATGGTATGATGGATGATTTGTGCGCTGCATTATGAGGGTGTCGCCAAGTCTTCGTCCTATGGGCGTTCATGAACCTTCAGCTCCCGGTAAACACGGGAAGGGGGGCTGTACCTTGCAAGCAAGTTGGAATATTTTTGAACTACACCTCTGACATTTGCATTCTGATACAGACGTGTTCTTGATTTATGACATGGCCTAACGTTCTGGTTTGTCTTTCAACATAGCAAATTTATAAGGTGGTGTTTGTTTCATTAAGCTTGCATAGCATGGACTCAGAGAGCTTTTTTTGCACTGTTAATGCTTTAACATGGAACATTGTGTTGCAAAACTGATATAAAGAAGTCTCAACTATATTTGCGGACAAAAAAAAAACTCTCCGTAACATATGATGTAAGGAATAGGGGTGTGATAGCACAGACTCAGAATCTTACTTTATTGTGACACAAGTATGTGACAAGTGTGAGTGTGCTCAGAAGTTCTGAAAGTGGAAAATGAATGCTATGGGCAACTGAGTGTATTCTCTGCCATTTCTTAGTTCCGGTGTGGAATGGCAGGTACAATATTCACTTGTGGATATGATAATATCGAAATTATATTTGTGTTTTTTTGTCCAAAACCACCTCCTAGTAGTCATGACCCTATTCTGCAGTCCGCCCTTTTTACTCTCCATAAGCTCAACTGTCATTGTTTAACATATATATATATATATATATATATATATATATATATATATATATATATATATATATATATATATATAAGTACTATTGCCCACATTGCACACAATCTTCTGTTGCATATTTGACATAGGCTGTCTTAGTCCAAATAAATTAAAGGGTCTCCAGCGGGCAACTACTCAAAACATGTTTCGGAGCCTATACCCGTTCATGTCTCTCTGAGTAGCGACTCCTTGTCTAAGGTAAATATTCAGCAAAGACAACTCACGTAAAAATGAATAAATACGAACATGGCAAATCATGAATTAGCTAAATACGAGACGTTTTGCTTATAAATGCAGAGTCTCATAATGAAAGAGGTATACCTCTTAAATGAAACATATTTACAAAACTTGTACAGTACAGGTTCAGATAAGAACAATTTGACTTACCCCTGAACCAGTATATACCCTTTTAGCTGGATAGCTTAACCTAGTTAAACCACCTGCCAGAATATAACTGAAGTGGAAACAAACTGGGGCATCATATTTAGTCCCAGTGATTATAAATAATCAGTTGCAGCTAGACCACCTGTACAAACAAAGGGATTTCCTAAAAAGTACTGCAACAATGGAGATCCTGCACCAAAAATGTAAAACAGCTCCATGATGACACCTACTTCTCACTTTGAAAGTCTCGAAACAATTAAGCCCCATTTCACTGCCACCCTTGAGCCAATGTTTCAAAGTAATGTGTTAAGTTTCTGACATTTGCGAAACTGCTGTCAATTTTGAGTATTTTTTCATATTGAGTAAATGTGCATTTAGTATGTCAAAAAAGAATGAAACTCATTAGCATTTACGACAAAAACATGTTATCAAAACATGATATTTCTAAACACGATTTTAAGAACAATTAGGCAAATTTGTAACCGTCGTAGGCCACTGCGTGTCGTAGGCTGCGAGTCCTCTCTGCGTGCGAGGTGTCAATCCCAATGCATTCCCAGTGCAAGACAGATGTCTCCTCGACAGAGAAAATTAAGTGGACTGTCTCTTTGACAGAGGGCTCATATACGCAGCAAAGTCACACCAGTATCGCAAAAGCTTGCTACTTTATGTGTGGTGTAGACTATGATCCACTTCCAACAGTTATCACTGCCTGTACTCTTTTCGGTGAAAAAAGGAAGGAAAACGTGTCATTACAGCATACAGTCCGGCTGTCTGTAAGATATTGACAGCATGTTGAAGCAGCCATGGCTGTCCACTGAAAGGCATGTTCATTGGACCCTCAAAGTCAATGATACTCTAGGGACTGAGGGGGTATGTAAACATATATTGCTTTCTCAAACGAAAGTAGGCTCTACTTTAAATAATTGTGCGCCCGAAGGTCAAACTGTTCCCACTTTACGGAGATACTAATCAGATGAATGGAATATTATAAAAAATAAACTTCCGAGTTCTCAATCTCACAAAAGAAGAAAAGCAACGTTTGACATGCAACTCGTTGTTTTGTGTATGTCTTTATCTGTTTTCTTTATTGCACCATTACAAATTTGTCTCTATGTCAATCGAATGAATATATATTGTTTGTATTAAAATGCTGTTTCTGCATTCACCTAATCCATTTAAAAATCTGTTTGAAGTTGCTGGTATCACTCTTGATCACACACCTGAAACAAAATTTATTTCCTCGTTATTACTACATTCCTTTTGTTATTCCTATCCTTGTATTGGGCTTTGCATGGAGCCAATAGCTTTGTGCGACACGCTTAGAGCACATTGAATAGCCAAGGAAACCAACTGAGTACCTGGACCAGCTCCAATACTTCCGGTTTCAGACTTGTCATGATGGTAGCAGATTGAATGAAAGGTCTCGTTGAGAGAATTTACATATCGAATCATTGCTCTTGACAATAATTTAAATTGGCAGGGATTGTCCTGATGAGTGATCAAAGGTTTAACATGCGTCTGAGGTAGGTGACGCTTTTTATGATATTTTGCATTGGTCGTGTGATGTTATTATGTTTTATTTGTTTTCTCCATCTACTATAAAGTGGTGGTTCGAATTTCTACTTTGTTGAATGTACACACGTCGCTGAAGTGAGTATGGAAATGTTTACAGGCTTGTAACTTGTAATATAACAAACATTGCATTAGAAGCAATGGACCGCAAATTTTTATTATTTTTTTCAGACGATGATACCACTCGAATCTTTGTTACATATGCAGAAATATTTGAATAACTTCACTTGAAATATTAATCGAAATTAAGAAGTGATAAGTCTAGTAGCCCAGTTCTATTCCCTGTCAGTTACTGTCAGTGGCTTTTGTTAGACTCCATATACAAAAACCCGGCCCAGATGAATCCAAACAAAATTCCTCACACAAATTCATTTTCAAAACAGTATGGTCGTATTCTTCGGTGAAAATATTGCTTTATCTTAGTGAATATTTCAATCCCAATTTTACCAATATCATAAATTCATTTAACCGGGAGTTTGTGCATTTCTTAGTGAGGTATTATTTATTTATTTATTTATTTATTTATTTATTTATTTATTTATTTATTTATTTATTTATTTATTTATTCATTTATTCATTTACTTATTTATTCATTTATTTATTTATTGATTGATTTATTTATTAATTTATTTAGTCAGAAGGCATGAAAAGAATATCAAACATTCGTTTTTGGTGTTTTTGATGGAATATTACACCCACTAAGGTTTTCTCACAGAATTGATTCCATAGTCAAGTGTGTTGAACTCAGCTGTGCTAAAACTCTTTCATGGACAATTTCGATAAAATTTGATGTGTTTTGAATTGGCATAACGATGCCAGATTCCCATCCTTTGTAGACCGACCTTTCATTCAATTACCAGCAGGTGAAAGATCGGATAGGAGAGCAGACACCATGGGAATGATCCAGGTCAAAAGTTTTGCGTCCAAAGCGTGCGAAAGAATGCTGTTAACTCAGTCAACGGATATCCTTTGAAGTGTTAGGCCTATACATGTATTAATTCTGGGAAGCTCTTATCAGATGAATACTTCTAGCAAAGCTTTTTTTCTTTCTTTCTTTCTTTCTTTCTTTCTTTCTTTCTTTCTTTCTTTCTTTCTTTCTTCTTACTTTTCCTTTTCATAAAAAGCCAAATGTGAAATGTAAGAACATGAACAAAGAATTGGCATGGCTTCCTTAAATTTGTCCATTTGGGTTTACACTTTTTTTGCTCGAATTCCTATTGAAGGTCTAGCCTGATGACATGGCAGGGGAGACAAATATTTATCGGTATATTTATCTACCAATCATCTCTCTCTCTCTCTCTCTCTCTCTCTCTCTCTCTCTCTCTCTCTCTCTATATATATATATATATATATATATATATATATATATATATATATATATATATATATATATATACAATATCGGACAGTCATGGCATGCATATAAATTAGTTCTCACCAACAACGCCAAAGATCCAACGCCCATTAAAGCTGGCTATCGCGTAAGGTAAACAAGCACATAACCCCAGGAATAAGTCACTGACAGCAAGGTTGAGGATTAACAGATGGTCCGCTCTTCGGAGGCTTTTGAATCTGCAACGCAAAGATCAATAGAGATCAAATCAGGCAAAGAATTTTTATTAATGTTACACACAAATAGTCAAGTACAATTTACACATGGTTATCGATTATACCTGTTAAATTAGATGTCAATAAATTGTAAACTGACTTTTTGAGAGAAACTAATGATTAAGACGACACCTTTACCTCTGAGAAGGAGAGGGTCGAATTCTAAGCCTCTTGTGTCAAAAATGGGGTCAATACAAGCACCACAGTTTCACCAGCTTTTGCCGCATGAACACAGTTCCTTTGTATTTGTGTTCATACGGTATGTGTTTTAATTAAATCGTCACAGGATCCATTGATCTAAATTATTCCAAGCTATCAAGCTACAGAGACCGCCTATTATATAAATTCAGAAAAATGCAGAAAATCTTAAAGGGAACAACAGTAAAAAAATATATTCACACTGATTTAACGCGGAGTGAGTAGATGGATTCCTTAAGCGCAGTGTTACAATGGTGGTGGATATAACTTTTTCTGTATTTACCAAGAGATGAATGCGGTACCCGAGGTTGGTTAACCCGAGCTGTGCAGGGGCGAGGCTTATTAGCATGTCCCTAACTACCAAGAACAACTAGTCGAGGTTTTGATTTCACTCAATTTTACACTGACAGTTTAAAACGATAAATGCAAGATCTAATTATATCGCCAACCAAATACTTAAAACCATATATGACATATTTTTCAATCGTTGAAGGAAATAATATTCCTATACACCCCTGTAAAACAAAATCTTAAACTTGTTCGATGTACAACTGTATGTAACTGTAGATAACCAACCAAATATTTAGGTCTTTTTGTCTGATTTACTATATATATATATATATATATATATATATAACGTTATACCATGACATTTCATTTCTCCATGTTATATGTCGTAATGTTGTGTGTTTTTGTCCTACCATGATGGCTGTACTGGAGAAAGAAAAGAGGAGGAAAAGAGAAAGAGAAAAAAAACAAGGAAACACATACGTGCACTAGTAATTCACAAAGCCGCTTACAAGTGTCTTGTTTATGCAACAACCTTATAAACTTTGTATTATGTATTGATATCCAGCTGCCACTAATTTTGGGGAGGTGTTCTTTATGTTCAGCTGCTCACCGATTTGCTTTCATTTCATGTAGTACCTCTGTTTATAACGTTTTTCCTTGTGTGCCAATCAGAATGGCTGTTTTTTATATGTTTGGTCCACATGATCTTCTTAGTTACTCACCAGCTAGTCAACTGTGTAGATATATACCACTCGGAACACAGCGACGCACGAACCGAGTTTTATGAATTCTGAATCGATTTATGGAGAATATTTACGTAGTTGAATGTGATCAACCGTAGTACCGCAAAATTGTACTTTGTCCCGCCGTTTGCATATGGCCCTCGATATAGGCCTACTACATATTTTTACTTGCTTCATGCAATTATAGCGTTGTTCAATATTCTCCATATCAAATTAATGCAAAATGGTTATACCGAACTAAATTAGATTGTTCCCGATGTTGTAGGTTTTGGCTTTTATTGCGGCATATATTAGGTTAATTCATTGAATATCCAGATGTTACATTTAGTATGTATATCATTTTCTTCTTCACTATTGTAGAGTTTCTTATTGTTTTATTTCATATATGCTGCTGCGGTTATGTTATATTTCTGCATCTTTTACTTTGTACATGTTTACAGCCCATATCGAGAAAAAAATCCTTATGTTTATTGAAGCCCCGTTTGACCTATTTGTGACGCTACCATCTGTGTTTGTATTAAGCAAATTTCTTGGTCAATCATGGTATCTCAAAGCATAGCATCAGCTATGTACTTCGAAGGTATTTTTGGTGCTATTATACCGCCATTCTGGGTATTAGTATGCAGGAATATACCGCTGCCATTGATATCTGTGATCTCCAAATATTTTTCTTGAATTTATCAAACGTAAATATACTCCCGTTTATTATGACCACGTAATTCATGCTTTTGCTTTTTTTCTCTCTATGTGATGTTCTTTTCATGTTAAATCACGTTGTAATCTTACACATATCATGGTGACTTTCTGCGAACACTTCCTTTTGATATTAAGCAAAACAGGACCGGCAGATACATGTATCTTCAGTCAAAAACCACTCAAAATAGCTCACGATAGCGTAGGTAGTATGGGCAGTCAAGGATAACTGGATGAACTTTATTCACTGCTTGATTCAGAAACAAAGGATATTCTCAGTCTGTCTGATACATGGCTCGATACTAATTTTTGCAAGCAAACTATTATATGCTGAACGTTTCAGAACGCCCATAGGACAGATAGGACTGCTGCACCTGGAATGGCTATTTCCATGAGGGACTGTTTACCCTGCACTTGTCGTGTTGACTTGGAAGCTATCATTAGCAAATGTTTATGGGCGGACTTTCGACCCTGGTTTATTACTGTTGGGACTGCATTATTGCCCACCTGGCCAATGTGCCACCGATAGAGACTTATTTCTCAGACCTTGATCGCTTAATTTCTAGTGCTATAGAATGCAATCCCAAAACTCTTAATCTAATGTAATTTGAACGACAAATTCAGGTTTCAGTATTCTGATCACCCATCTGGGTGTGCACCTGATAAATCTTGTATCCCATAATGATTTATTCCAATCCATACCGGGTTCACCTTGACCCGTATTAAAAATTTGAAAGAGAGCCTCCTTGATCTGATCACCACCGAATCTTCTTCTTGCATTTTAGATTCTGGTACTTGCAGTACGTCTCCTTCCACGTCTGATCATTTGACAGAGAGTCTCCTTGATCTGATCACCGCCGATTCTCATCGTTATATTTTAGATTCTGGTATTTGCAGCCTACTTCCACGTCTGATCACTCAGTTGTATTATACAGTCTTTTTACTTATCATCACAGAGATTACCCTTTATTGGAAATAGTCGACAAATCGCTTTACCGATCTCTGCAGACAATTTGTTCTTTCTCGCAATATTATCATCAGACCAAAAAACACATCCTTTGTCACCGGTATGATAAAACATTACTTAGACAAACAGATCGCACATGGAAAGGTTTTAAGCGTCAAAGCTTTAAATTGATAATCAGCGCTTATTTGACCTATTTTCCATTCTTCAACAACAGATCCAAGCACAGACACAGAAATGATATTTTCTGACAGACACAGTTAGTTAGATGACGGGCTGAGCGCAATTTTAAGAGTTTTGTTCCTTTTTATCGACCAAGAGTTTTGCGGTACACCAAAAAACCTCTGCCATTGAAACAGTGTGGCGCTATGCAAGATTGACACTTTGTAAACACGTGGGAAGGGGCATAAATATACCTACATTGTACATCAGTCTAACCATATTAAAGGAAGTACTGGGGAGACAAACCGATATAACTGACCAGAAGTGTTGATTGTACATTATACAGGATCTCTTTTAAATGAGGCTTTTTCAAAAAGTACACAGAAGGAATTTACTATCTATAAAACACTTACAAAGTAGGTAAACGCAGTGTGTTTGGAACTCTAACTATGAGGGTTTCAGTGAGGTTCTCTTTCAAAACATAGTTTCGTAGTTTGCGAGAAATGAAATTTATGTCTGAACGTCAAGGACACTCTTTTTCTTCCTGTGCATGTAACATGTTGATTGATATCCCAGATTACACAAAGCAACCCGGAACTCTCATCAAATCAATCAAATCTGAAAAGTAGTTTTTGATGTTGTTCCACGTCGCTCTTTTCATGGCTAAAGACCCCATTACATTTTTCATACTCAGTTACGTCTGGATTTTCTTAGCTTAAGAGGTCAAATATCTTACCGTCTGCAGCATGTGGACGTTTACACCCTACTGGTGCCCATAGATATTTTCTTTTTGTGATGTCCTGTATTTCACCATGGAGAATTCCTAACGGTTTTTAATATACCGTTACCATGATCAAAAGGAGTGAGTCCCAACTTAGTTTTCCATAAAGCAGGTGACATATTGCTCAGTAATTCACATCTGGTAATGATGATCTTTCAACTTGTCAAAACTTGGATATACTTATTGCTGTTGGAGATTACATTACTGCTTCCAGAAGATTTTTATTTTCAGTAAGTTGGTTTCTTAATTTATTGTGACAGAACATGTCGATTCATATCACTTGTAATTTAAATTATTGGTTGCTATTATTGAGCAACATCACTATGTACATTTGATGTTGTCCTCCACCATATATTGTCTTGTGTGTCTTGTAACTATAAGTCTGTGTATCCCTGTGTCTGGACAGCCAGTCTTTCTTTCTCGTACTATTTGGTAATCCACGATAAATAAATATGTTTAAACTAAATTAAGACAGGGAGAAACCCCCTCTGGTGACTTTAACTTGTTTTGACTTCTCACACCGCCTTCTAATCCACTTAAAACACAACGCTGCTTGGTTGAAGCACCTGGACATTAAAACCAGAATACACCCCCACCACGCAATCTGCACATCAAATTTTGATTTAACCCCGCGCCTTCTTCCAATCTTTCCTATCTGTTACTCTCAACTTAAAGGTGATTTGAGTTACATCAACTGCTATCAGGCCACGCTGACCACGCGAACAAGCATGTCGGACTCTGTTGACATGTTGATTTCGAGTTCGAAAATAATCCATATAATTGACAGCTTATCGTGAGCCAGGATTTATTTTCAATAGATTAAAATACGGAAAACAATTCAATTGATCGCATATCCACTCCTTCAACAGCAGTTCATTTCAATGGACAAGTAAATAAGGAAGAACTTTGCAGAATGTTTGGTCTAATAGTGCCACAGAAAATAAAGACAACGATAAATAGAGAGAGAGAGAGAGAGAGAGAGAGAGAGAGAGAGAGAGAGAGAGAGAGAGACAGACAGACAGACAGACAGAGAAAACAGAGAGAGAGCCCGCGCGCGGGAGAGAGACAGACAGACAGGCAGACAGAGAAAAAGACAAGGACGGAGAGATAGAAATAAAGAGAGAGGGAGGGAAAGAAAGAGTAGGAGGGGTTGGCAGAATGAAAGACGCAAAACAATGAGTTGTGATATTTCCCAGTTTTGAAAGATCTTACAAAAATGTTGATTGCGAATCTAGCTGGATTTGTTACTACTTTGCCCAACAGCGCCACTTCCAAACAATGAAACACCAGAATTCAATTTGTAAACCATTGTTAAATGCTAAAAAGGTTATCGCTTTTTTAGATCTCTGCCTCTCCTTAGGTAAGTGGATGAAAAAGTTGGCTTCTCAAGAACAGTTTTGCATATTAGACATGCTGCATGTGACAATCGAGAAAGAAAGTTTAATGCTGGGAAACAGGTGTATTGAGTTCATTAACCGCTACTGGCCTTTTGAAATTGGTGTTTTTCTTGCACTGTGAAGCATTTGGGTTTAGCGGTGAGTCAGACGAGTGTTATTACCATGCTGTAGAGTTACATACATCCATTGACAAAAAATTACGCCAGGTTTCAGTTGTCCCTGACAAGGTCCACACCGATGAAAACCAGTTCCACGTTGTATTCGTCCGCTGAGGCCACTTGCAGGGAATAATTTGCTCAACAAGTACTTCAACGTTTAGCATTCTGTATGTCTTTACGCTGTGCCCTTTTGGGGGCGGGGGTTCGGCTAGAGACGGGAAAATCGTGATGGAGATGATGGTGAAGGGGGCAGTGGATTAAACCTGCACGGGTGCGCAATATGTCGATTTTTCTGATGCGTATCATTTTGGTTTGGGCCGTTTGAACGTGATGTGGATATATGACCACTGCTATATGTTGTTACTTCTTTACACATGGCTATGGAAATTTTATTTATTTCGAATTTTATCTTGTCACATTTATGGAAACTTCGTAGTATTAAGCAACTAGTGCTGTCCTTTTCATTAATGTGGTAATAACTCATTGCAATTGCCTAATTGAAATAAATACGTTTAAACCAATTGCCTCATTAAGAACCTCTGCATTCATACTTAGGGACCTATCTTTGTTGTCACATTATTCTTTGATAGGGACCTGGTAGAGACCAAAAGATAGCGCTATATATATATATATATATATATATATATATGTGTGTGTGTGTGTGTGTGTGTGTGTGTGTGTGTGTGCGTGTATAACAAAATGCCAAGTTAGTTAGCAGTGGTGATATCCACATTACGTTTAAACAGCACCAAACAAGCTAGGACTAAGGTAGAGAAGTTTTCGATAATATCTCATGGACCGTGCATATAGAAACCTGTGCCTATTCATTTTTAAAAATGTTACCTCAAAACATCTGTTCAAAAAGCACCTCAAATTATTTGCTTTGGATCAAGAATTACTGAGATGTTTTTGGATTTAATTTTAGAAAATAATTTGTGTATTTCTCTTATTTTCACTCCAGCAATTATTGTATTCATGTGTAATCAGAGCTGTCTCAGCTGGGAAGGACTATAAGTCCCAGGGGGTTTCATGCCTCCTGCTGAAAATCTTGCTTTTTTAAATGTGTTTTAGTTACATACATTGGTTTACGTATTGCGATGTATGAATCTTTTCCCGATTCAAAATGTATTTTTGTGAATATGTGATTTTCAGTTAATAAAAATACAATACAACAGAAATGCCAATCGTTGGAACTTATGTGCAGGAGGTCTGGGGCAAAACACAATTCCCGTACTTGGACAGAGTTTTCCCTATTATGGCAGGTATTGTGTAATTTTTGCAACATCCCGTAATACTACTTACTTTTTGTAACATTCGTATATATATTGCCCACGCAATTTGTTTTGTATCCTTAACTAATTGTCGTTGCATCTTTTGTCGATATGGAAATATTGATTGATTATTCTTTTATTTCAGACAGCTGTCCACAGTAATATATCTTTTTACAATGCATATATAAAGCAAAGTGGTTGCTTTTTAACCTGCAGATGTATCTTATATGTTGTTTGTGTACAATAGACTACGTCAGTATGCCTACATTGAAGAATTAAAGTGCAAGTGTCATAACAGTATTACATTTACTAACATATTTCTTGCATTTGTAAGTGCCTGCAAAAATTATGAATATAATCATGCCAAAATTAATCAGAAG
Organism: Hermodice carunculata; assembly: GCA_964020975.1. Taxonomy (NCBI): domain Eukaryota; kingdom Metazoa; phylum Annelida; class Polychaeta; order Eunicida; family Amphinomidae; genus Hermodice; species Hermodice carunculata. The sequence goes on from OZ026613.1 coordinate 45,243,927, forward strand.
TGAATCAAAAGTGTTAAGTTATTGTTACATTTACTTAATGTTCGCCGACAGAAATATTGGAAAGAAATGTGGAACCATAAAACTGTGATAAGACATGCCTATTTTCAATGATGGGTAATACAGGCGTTTCCTGTCGTGGACATGATATATTTCTGAGCCTCCCCCCCCCCCCCCCCCCCCCGTGGTGGCAGTATTGGAACAACGTACAATAATACTTTGGCTGCGACCAGAGCAGGTAATCTCCCCCCTGCTGGCCGCCACGAAGCCCAAACGTTCCCTCCGTGGGAGAGTAACATTCGTTCGTACCTTGAACATGTTTTTCAACGATCTGAGAATGCTCAATGAACAATAACATTTACCCTCTGATGCACTGTTTTCACAAGGGATGCCCCTTACTTGCATGCACCAGTATTTCGATCCACACAAAGAAAATGATCCTTCACTTCCAAAGGCCCTAATGATGAATGGCTAGCACAGGTCGTTGAAACGACACACTTGTTCACAGCCATGCGAGTTTGAATCCCGCTGGATCTATTGATTTTCATTTTTATAAAGAGTGAAATGAAAACCAGAAACGTCTAGGGCCGGCGACCACAAATGCTTCCAAAGACAAAAGAAAATGGTGTTCAACTGTTATCATAGAAGATTAAGCCACTGATTAAAAGGAAGGAATTTTTAAACATTCCGAAATGTCACATGCCGAAACAGTCCGAGTGGTGGCTTAATTACACATTCGTCGTTTCAAAATCCGCTCTTTCCCGTTCCGCACAGCTGCGGACGTTTCATCCCTGCCAGGCCCAATGCAACGCTTGTATAGAGCCGCAAAATGTAAATACTGACCAAAATTAAATTTGAAACCCCATAATATAAACTGAACGAAAAATGTAAACTTCTACATTTTGCGTCAACTCAAAATGTAGTCATCGAAAATATTCCGCATAACAGGTTCTTTCTGGTGATATAAAATGTAAACACCAGACTGCCAGGCCCAATGCAACGCTTGTGTAGAGCCGCAAAATATAAATACTGACCAAAATTAAAGTTGAAACCCCATAATATAAACTGAACAAAATATGTAAACTTCAACATTTTGCGTCAACTCAAAATGTAATCATCAAAAATATTCCGCATAACAGGTTCTTTTTGGTGATATAAAATGTAAACACCAGACGTGTTTCAAAGTTGTCCAAAAAGGGGCCATATGATATATTCACGCTCGTTGCGCAAGTGCCTCCCAGGAATAAAGTGTGTCGTAAATTCTGAATCGATGAGTGTTTTATATGATTGATTGCCTGAAGTTACACCGTAACTTACATTATTGTATATATATATATATATATATATATATATATATATATATATATATATATATATATATATATATATATATATATATATATACATATATATATGTATGTATATGGTGCTCTGTTCGAAAACACACACTTTCATTTTTTTCATTGAATAAAACACACATGTTCATTATATTTCCACTCCATGCAGATCAGAGATCAAAACTTCCAATTTGTGCAAAAAAAGCTTATAAAAGTACATCCTTCATAATTATGTGAATTGGACAAAAGTTTTATAATTTTCAATCTTTCAGACTGAGATTATCCTTGTTGCAGGATTAAATTAAATTCTTGTTTCAGCTAGTCCCAATCATTTGTAGTCTCCGATTATGCAGTCTCACGGACTATCGATTTGCAACTAGCACTAATCTCTAAAAATGCTTAAATTCTCACTATAGTGTTTGTCAGGTTCACGGGCTACTATAGTTTGTCATAAAATGTCCTTTTGGTTCAATCAGAAACATGTATTATGGGAAACATATTTTTGACAATTGGTTTTTCAAGGTACATGGTAACAAAAGAGTGATTTGTTCTTTCAACCAACCTATTTCACTTGCGATTCTGATACAAAAATCCACCTGAATTTTTGTACATTTACTATACTGTTCATGGGTGAAATAAAGTAAATATAAGAATTGAATTTCATTGAAGTTATACTTGCATCAATATACCCCACAGGCGCTTCCATGCATAGGACGACTCATAGGTATGTGCATGAAGGTATCTGCCATGCATATTGCTGTAGGAAGAACCCAAATGAAATTTTATTCTTAAATGAGTAATGGAGTGAAATGCGTGTCATTGAGTAAAGGTATATCGTTATTGCTTCACATTACGGTGAAAGATCAAATTTTACGTTGTCTTCATAAATGCAACAGTACTGTGCACTTTAAAAAAAAAAGTCGGCCAAAATACAATTTGCTTCGATTTCTTGCATTAAAAAGTGAAAACAGACCGTTATTGAATAAAGTAAGATATATATATATATATATATATATATATATATATATATATATATATATATATATGCGTTCGGTATAATGGGCGTAGCTTAGCTATAATTTATAGCATTACCAGTATAGGGACAAGAGGGCACTCCATACCCCAATGAAAAGGTAGCCTGGGCCCATGAAAAGATAGCCATCAAATCAGCATGCGCAGTGATCTAACCTTCCGCTGCCTAGCAATGAAACTCGCAGAGTTTTCATTTCGAAAGACTGCTGCAGAATGATGTCGGCTCGACAAGTGCAAAAAGGCTTCGTTTTTCGATAAAATATTTCAGGATCTATCCATTTTTTGTAAAGCTATAAGTCTATATTACAAATGAAAGTCGCGAGTTGGGAACTGCTGGTCTTCATGAAGAGAATGGGTGTTCTCTACATATGTGCCGTAATGCGCTATTGCACATTATGGTATATGTAGAGAACGCTCATATCTGCATTTTGCCCATGAGGCCGCAATTGGCAACATTCATTCCTATAGCATATTTTTACTTCTTGCAATCTTTATAACATTAATGCATACATACTGTTTCAAATATCAAGAAAAGTCTTTTGAAGTGGACAATGTAGATAAGTGATCAGGCAAACTTGATGGGCCTCTAAATGAAATGCTAAAATGTGTTTTGCTCCATCACGGGATAACACGGCAAAATCTATGTGGTACCGTAGAATAATCATTAGCAATTTTTTTTCAGCAAGTTCCAACACGGATGACATTGCATATGTCACCTACATATACGTAATAAATGTGGCGCGCAAGCATTAGATGCGACTTTTGTGTTAAGGGACTTGGTATATCACGACAGGAAAGTTCAGACTATTACAAGCATTGCACAATCCTGTGCTGAGGGGCATGATATATAACATTAACATATATAAGGTGCAAGCTATTACAAGCACTTGAGGAATTGCCACTTGAGCACTATGTTGCCGCAAAGGTTCGTGTTAACATTTGTTTTCAAGACACAGGGACGGCATTGACAAATTAAAGAAGCCTCAAGTGAATATAGGAATCAATTTGCAATTCAGCACGCATTATTCTCAGTGGACTACATTGGGTATTATAGAAAACTCTGCGTACATGTTGTTGACATGTCACAGGATTTAAGAAAAATCTAGCCACACTGGTGGGCAGACCCGTTTGTTTTCATGAATGATGGCAAAAGTCACGTGTTGCTTATCGAGCAGCTCTCCCTAGCTCACATATACATCTCAACATTTCGTGTGCTGGATGAAACCGACCGACTCAGAGAAAAGCATCGAGCACGGTCAATGTGGTGGGAGGTATGTCCACTCGCTCTCTTGGCCGAGAATTCAATCCGGGTCGTAAAGCTCCCCAGGGGTTTGAGGGATGTGGGATACATTCTCAAGATGGGTGTTTACTTTATACATTTTTATATGCGTAGCTTATTTTGTAATCTTCCTCATGAACTTCCTGATCCTGCAATGTGTTACAATGTGCGCCAAACATACGAAGCCCTACGAGGGGTGAGGTGGTCCGAAGAACATGGCTTTCCCTCCTTCCGGAAAATTATGAAAAAATATCGTACAAGCTGGTGTAGTCTGGTGCGTTTTGGGGTCTGATATGTCTATTTCAAATCCATGCATACGATTTGTTATACTTATTCTTTTCCAATTTCTTAGATTGGAAGAGGCTTTACTAGTCCTGAGTGATAATAAAAACAGTGCCTTTACCATGACATATACACATTACAGTCCCACATTGTGGTACCCACCCTTGCTTCCACGAGAAAGAAAATACGTGTTACCGCTCAGCCAACCGTGCACCTATGGAAAACCATAGAAATTTGAAGTCTGTGTTTTATATCAGATGACGTTTCACGGACTTATTCAGAGTAGTCGTTGTATTTTTGGGGGGGTGTTTGTTTGTTTGTTTGTTTGTTGTTTGTTTTTGTTTTTACAAAAAAAATGAGTTTAACTGAAAACACGTAAGAATGCAGTATTATATTTATTAATGCTTCCCAACTTGAAGCTAGTAAAATCTTAATTTTACACGAAAGCAAATATATAGAAATACAGTATTAAACGGTAACTCGCAAGCCGCCCCCCCCCCCCCCCCATTGAGATGTTTGTGTTCAGGCATATGACATTTACAAAAATGAAGTTCTGACTATCAAATGCACTGTTCAATTCACATTTCGAACACATAAATATTAAACTCGCCTCTGAAGTTGGCGAGGTTTTTTATTCCACTTCCGCTTCCCCTCCCCACCCCCAGCTCCGGATTTCAATTCAACAGATTTAACCCCGGGATGCCACGTGGAAGCTAAGGCAAACTACACATGTATACGGTACTTCTTGGCCTAAGAGCGCAGCGTTTATAAAGACACCCCATCAGGCCTGTTCATATCACTTGTTGTGATGCCGTCGCATAATAATATGCTCAAAACAACATCCTGACAACAGCTAACAAAATCCATTTCCAGCCTCCTGTGGGTTGGCGTGTCCATAGCGCGCACGACCGATCTCTTTGTTACGCCACTAAACCTGCTGCTTGGTAATTAACGCTGGTCCTTCTTGTTTGGGTTTATGAAAAGTAAATTTTTGCATCCATGGGATTTCTTGATGTCTGCATAGCAGCCTGGAATCTTTCAGTTTTGCGTTGACACTCTACTGCTAGCACCAAAAAGCGTGTCCTGTAACTCCAGGCTTTGAAACATGCTTGATGGTTTCCCGCTGATGAGCCGTGGGTAAATTTATTTGGCTTTGAAGCTTTGAATCAAAAAAAAAAATTCATCGAACGTGACGCTTGTTATTAAGTTGCAACTTATAGTAAGACAGTGACCGGATTTGTGCATGACATAAAGGACAGTCCCCAGCCAATTTGCAATTGAGACTGTTGTTCTAGCAGTGAAAGATGGTATGATAAACCAAGTAACTTGGGCTATCGAGAAAGAAATGCAGCTCCCTCTGTGAATTGAACTAAAGTTAATAAAATATAGAACTGGGAAAAACTGTGATAAAACAGGAATCAAAATTCTTAAGTGGCAACAACAAATTACCGCCTTGGATGATCAGGCAAAACTTACAAAACAGCTGTTGATTGAGAAAGACCCAAAGACCAAAGCGCTTGAGAAAGAACTTGATAACACCGAGCAGCACGGACGGAGAATGAGCTTCAGATTCTACGATTCGACTTGTGCATAGAACAGCTCAGACGACACGGACCAGATGACCATCGATATGTGCAGAGATAATCTCAATGTGGATCTATAACTCACTGCATGAGACCCATAACGTGCCATTATGTATGACGCACAGGCTTGTCGGATAAAACTAGGCCAATCATAGCAAGGTTCTCTAGCTACCGAGTTTCAGACAGGATCTTCCAGGCCAAATGACGCTTGAAAGGTTCCGTTGGCCTACAAAGAGCAATGTATGAAAAAATTCTTCTAGGCTTATGTGGACACAGGAAGAGCGAATTAAGATCAAGATCAATGACCACGGTGTGCCAAATGTTATCATCATTAAGAATGAGTTTTCACGTTATTGAACTATAAGTGCTAGTTGACAGAAATGATCATGATAATAATTATTATTTTTATTAAATAGACCACTTTTTCACTTACATTGCATATTTATACGTATAGGGATCATCCCCGTCTAGCTTATTATTTCATCGGGGGGGGGGGGGGATCTCCTATGGAGGCATGCATGGCAGCATATGGTAACTCTCATTGGCACTGACTTGCCCATCATGTTATTGTTTAAAGTGTCATATTGTCGTTTGCTTGAAAACCAAGTTATATAGTTCATCTGTTGTTGTGAATGGTCTGTACCTCTTTACTTTTCGCACAGAAATATATTTATTTATTCTGCAGCTTGTTACATTTCTGCTTAATTTTATCCAAATCGAAGAAAAATTATTATAAAAGTATTCACATGCCAGCATGCTTATCTTTGCAAGAGATTATTGTGCAAAGTACTCAAGCGCTAGTTATAGCTGTTCTAATGAGCAGTTCTGGTACTATGGCCCGTCGCGGCTACCAAATACTGTGTGCATACTTGTAGCGCCCCGTAATATCGTATTATGATAATGCGAGCTGCCAGTCCTTGATTGGAAGATATTATTAAATTACAAGACTTAATTATTGTCAAATGGACTAAGTGTTCGTGCTCATGTCGTGACATTATGATAAATGCTACCTTTTTCTGTTTGGTTGCTTGTTTTTGTTAGCATGGTTATCTTTTACTTTGTGTCAAGCACTTATACTTGAAGATGAATGAATGACTTGCGTGTACTTACTTGATGATACTAAATTTCCTTGACGAGATTAGTCACTACCCAACGCGCTTTGCCACTCACAGAAACCTTCTTGTACCCCACCCGAAGAAAACAATATTTAAACATTCACTTGTGTATGATGGTCGTTGCATTTTTAATTGCCTTCCTGATTTTTTAAAGCAATGTGATAATGTATATATTTTTAAACGTCTGTACAAATGTCACTTTTTAACACATTTTGAGAGTTTTAGTTTGTTTTTATCTCCTTTGACAGTCTTAGTTTTATAGGTTGTTTTTACTAAGTGTTTTATTCGTGTAGATTTAGATATTTTTATGTAGTCTTAGTATTGACACTTTTAGATTTCTTTAATTTTAATTACTTTTTAATTATATGTATCACCACTTTCTTATTTCATCTAGATGTATGCTGGGTCTCTTGGAAAAACAGAGCTGCGCTCTGAAAGGGCTACCCAGGATAAATAAACAAATGAATGAATAAATAAATAAATAAATAAATAAATAAATAAATAAATAAATAAATAAATAAATAAATAAATAAATAAATAAATAAATAAATAAATACATAAATAAATAAATAAATAAATAAATAAATAAATAAATATTAACAGGTAAGTATATATTACTGACTGCCGTCTGCTTTTACTGTTTTTACTTGTCTCGCCTTGTAAGAATGCTGCTAAAGTGGCATCATGATAGCAAGAAGTACTGGTGCTGAGGGAAATCGACTTATTCTATATATCCTGTGTCAGCAACTTTACAGAGTTTCAGAGGTTTTTTTATCGACTTGTTGTCAAAGGCACGAGGGCTTGAATAACCATATACTGCATCAAGCCGTACATACCCTAACATGGATGCTGTACTCATCTTATGCTTACTTGCGCATTGATTGGCGTAACTTCGCCAGCCCGATGCAAATGTATTTTTACACCGTATACAGTTTTACCCTTTATTTTATATTTCTATTGTGCCAATGTGTTACCAGTTATATAAGTGTTTCTGTTGAGGTACTGGCCTTCACGGCTAGCAAGCAAGTAATATCTTATTGTAGTCTCACCTGCTGTACATTTCATTAAAAGCATTGAACAATATTAAAATATAGATGCATAACGTAGGGAGCAGCCACTCTATGTCAGAGTTATGAGAAACTGTTGGGACATGGTGAAGTGTCCATGTATAAGTCAAAGGTAGTGTATTCAAGCATGAGGCTGTCGGTTATGGTGAAATGTTCATAATATTTTTACAAGACATTTAGGAAGAAACTTTTTCGGTTTTGTAAGCAGTTATGTAGGGTTTTGACTATCAACCTTATGACATTTTCAACTTAAAAATCCAAATGCTAACTTCAGTTTTTCGTCTCTTTCTAGTCCTTCCCCGTTATGTTCCATATTGTGCAGAGTATCATTTTCCGTTCATTCCCATAGTTAATGCAATCAAATATAACATGGAACTCGCCTTCAATTTTACCATCACAAAACATACAAGTCCATTCATGTATAGTTATCTTTCTTGGCCAGCAACGTCCCGTTTCTACACGAATGGGTGCTACCCGGCATCTAAACATATACATCGCACTTCTGTATTTGAAAGGCATTCTTATTTTAATGTATGTTTTTGTTTTAAAATTTTGTTTGAATAATCTTTATGTGCATAACTTATTGCCAACCGGTCCTCTGATTGCTGTGTCACGATTCAAAGCCCTTCTCCATTTAGAAATATAAACGTCTCATAGGGTGCTGTCCATTTGAGCCTCTCTTCATGCCACAGACGAGGTAACGTGTAGTCACATAATTGCAGTTAGTTTACTGATGTAAAAATTACATTACGGTGTATCTAATTGCGGCTGTTTTGTGTTCGCATGCCCATGTAAAAGTTCTTCTAAGGAGCCATGTATTGTCCATACTGGTTAGCCTACACATGGCCTTGGTTATATCAAGCCATTGATGGTGACAGGGTGTAGGCTACCTCATGTCTCCCTTGCCTGCGGTGTTCTGGGTCCTTTTTCCCACTCCCAGATCCCACGCACGCTCTATAGGGTACTGCATTTATAGATATATGCTGCTTCTGTCCCCACACAGCTACCCATATGTAATCACTGGGAGGACTAATGCATTATAGAGGTGGGTGTACAGTGTACACAGCATACCTCTACATGCTTTTGATTTTGCAGTGGGCAGCCCCAAGGTTCGATGGGCAGCTTTGGCATTTTCCTTGACCACATATTTCAAGTCCAAATAGTATGTCAGCCATAGGCCGAGGTTTGTAATATGTATTTGTCGGCTATTGTGTGTGTAATATCGAATGCCAGTTTCCCAGATGCTTTACTATACGTGCCACATTTATGATTCGTACAGATGCAGCATTGCTAAACATTTATCTGTTATTGTTTGAAGCTGTACAGGGAAAATGATAGTTGCATGGTATTTGTATGCTGTTCATCTGACCTTAATGATATATGTCCCAATAATGACGAAAACCATAACTTCTTAATATGAAACGATAAAACATCACTGCGATGTAGCGTCAGAATACATAACAACCATATTATACTTTAAGATCATTGTATTTACAAGAAATTAACCCCGTGTTCTCTTACTACGATGTCTGTTTGTCGTTATTTTCTAACCGGATGACTATGTATTCAAAAATCACTTCATTGCCGAGTGTTAAAACTCTTGTTACAGACCAGCGTACACAGCACCCTTAGTTAAAACATGTATTGTCAGATATACAGTCTTTAAAGCACAATGGTTACCTTTAATGTTCATCGCACTTCCTCATATTTTGCATGCGATTGTGTTCGATGACTTGCCAAGCTCTCTAGTTTTTGATAAGGTATGCCCATTAGAGGAAATCATGCTGCCTTGTGTACTATAATTCTATTGCATTGAACTTTTAAACGCATTTCTCCTTGCTGCAACCCACGTTTTGAAAAGGAAATGGACCTCGTAACCATGATTAGACTATATATATATATATATATATATATCTGAGCAAGCCCTATGGATCAACCCATAATTCTACCTGTATCAATGCGATTTTACTCGGTTTTTTTTTGTGATGACAGACATCCCATTCCAGGCCAAGACAACGCTTCAGTTGACTCTACAATTTGCCATGCCACATACGCAGCCTATCGGCTAATGAACAGCAATATATCAAAAATTCAGTAGGCAATTCTTTCGATTTTCTTGCATTATTCGAATCTTTCCTCCCCAGCGCGCAGACAGCCCAGATCAAGGAGATCCTCAGTTTGCACCAAAATAATGCACGTGACAGAACTACTGGCATTGGGTGGGGCTTGGGCTTAAGCTGGGCGTAGCTCTGCAAGCTTAGTGGTCAATGGCTGGCAATCTTCATCTTGACTAAAAGATTTCGAATGCAGAGCATATTTGCTTTGAAGTCAGACTACATATGAACAAATTTTGACTGGCTGTTGTCTGCAGGTCTAAACTTTTGCGGTAGCGTGGACATGCCCAAACAGCTATATATGTTGGTATGTATGTATGTATGTATATATGTGTGTGTGTGTATGTGTGTGCGTGTGTATGTGTGTATGTGTGTGCGTGTGTGTGTGTGTGTGTGTGTGTGTGGTTGTATACCTTTATTAGAACACCGCCAAAGGCGTGTCCCCTACCGTGCATCCATCCGTCCGTGCGTCCGTCCGGTTCGTTTCAGCATGATAACTTGGGAAGTTTTTGAGCTAGGGCTTTCATATTGCACAGGATTTTAGTCCTCTACAAGGTCTACGATAAGTTTAAAGTTAGGTGACCTTGACCCAATTTCCAAAGTCAAAGAGCCACATTAGTGAACTTGGTGTCTGCATGATAACTTGAGAAGCTTTTGAGGTAGGGCTTTCATATTGCACAAGATTATAGCCTCCTGTAAGGGCTAAGTTAAATTCAAAGTTGGGTGACCTTGACCCAATTCTGAAGGGCACAGAGCCACATTAGTGAATATGGTGTTGGCGTGATTTCCGCATGATAACTTGAGAAATGTTTGAGATAGGGCTTTTATACTGCACATGATTATAGTTTCTACCGGACCAAGGTAAAGTTCAAACATGAGTGACTTGACCTAATTTCCAATGTCACACAGCCACTTATGTGAAGTTCAGTGTCCGCACAATAATTCATAAACTTTTTCATTTATGCGTTTTATATTGTACATGATTATAGTCTTCTATAGGGCTAAGATTAAGTCTGAACATGAGTGACCTTGTCCCACCTCTCAAGGTGACACAGCCACCTGTGTAAAATTCAGTATCTCCCCAATCACTGAATTTTTAAGCTTATTTGCTTCTGAATGCTGGATTTTTAAGTGATTCTCCTTCTACTGAGGCTACCCCATATACACTGGAAATGTGACCTTATCACAGGGGTAAACTTCCAGCACGTAGCAATAGTTCCTGCCCTAAACTGTACCATGTTTATATGCAGCGGTCCCCTCATTGGTGCATTCACCACTGTTACATCTAGTTCATACACAAATACATATAAGTAATGGTAAATTGAAAAAAAAATATAAAATAGTCCAAATTGCTTAATTCACATCCAAGAAAGAGAATGTCAACTAATATTTAAAAAAAAAAAACAAAAACAAAAAACCAAAAAACCAAAAAACCAAAAAAAACCCACATAGTTTTTAGTGAAGGCTGACCCAATTACATTACCTGCCAAGATAGCAATTTACATTTATGTAATTTTAAATTGCTTACTCTTTGATTGGACACTGTCACGTGTCACCCAACTATAAAGGGGACAGGAGTCAATGTTTGATGTGAACAATTAAAGACCCTCTTCTGTAGGTTGTCACGTGGGTAAGATCCTGGAAAAGGGAATTCAAACACAGCTGTTGGATTACTTAGTCCCGAATGATTTCATCAGCGTTGACCAAAGTGCATACTAGTGCAACCATTCACCACAGACTTGTCTCCATAATGTCGTTGATGACTGGCTTTTAAATCCGAGCGATGATTTAAAAACAGCATTATTTTTCTGGATATACAACACTCTTTTGACACAATAGATAATGGAATTTTAACAGCTTAACTTAAAATGTAGGGCATTATGGAAAATGAGCTCATGACTCTATTGTACACACAACGGATGAAACAGTACAAGAGGTCACGGAGCCATTCAGTCAAACTTGAATTATATCAATTTCTGGCAAAAAGAGAACTGATTGGTGCTAAATGCTGTGAAAGTAAAAACAAGGTTGGTACGTGGAATAAGAAGATAAAGGAGAAATTACATGTTACAGTGGATGGTTGAGAAATAAATCAGGTTGACGAAGTAAGGTATTTAGGTGTAGCAGTTTACGATAAGCTAAATTGTTATAAACATATTGAAAAATTACATGTTAAAGTAATGGGTAAGCTTGCAGTGTTAAGACGCTTGAGTAGGTTTTTACCGAAACGTAATATGTTAGAAATGATGTTTAAAATAACCATCTTACCATGCAAAGATTATGCAGACACTGCATGGGGCAATAGTGCAGCAAAACGTTTAAAAAAAGTACAAACACTGCAAAATGCAGTAACAGGGATCATCACAGGTAATCATGACAATATAAATAAAAGAGGTGAAGATCTGGTCAGACAAATAAAATGGCAAACCATGAAAGAAAGGCGAATTTCCCATACTTCAGCGTTAGTGTTTAAATGTATAAAAGGTCTGGCACCACACAATATATGTGACCAAGTCAATTCACTATGTGATATAAACGATTATGACACTAGGTATAAATCTAATTTTAACGTTCATGTGCCTTTTCCAGGCAAAGAGATATTTAACAGATTTTTTCTGTACAACGGTGTTATTGTTTTTAACAGCCTTCTAGACGTTTTAAGGCAATGTTCAGACGTGTTCGACATGAAAAGTCGTTATAAGTCTGTGTATTTTATGTAACTTTTAGTAGTACCCGTGATCTTTCTTCGCTAGTATTTTATCGATATTATTTTTTCTTGGTCAATCTACTGTATATTGATATTAGTCTTGTGTATCTTATTTATTGTGCAGCAGAGCCCCGTAGAAGACCAGTCTGTGAATGAACGGATTACGCTGCGTAAAATATAGAAATTAATCAATCGATCAACGAATCAATCAATAAATAACCAAATAAATAAATGAATAAAAAACAAACACATGAATAAATTAATTGAATAATCAATTAATTATTTAACAAAAAACAAACAAATAAATAAATAAATATTAGAAAGGTGACTATAGTCATGGGTATTGTGTACCTTGTTTCTAGCCACTTAAAACTATCCTTCCTGAATGAACAGACTTTTTCAGCAGCAGGTGGGCCGCATTCAGAGCTCTCATACCCTGTATTAGCAGCGCATGCTTTCCTACCTGTTGAGGCAGTCATTTTGCAGGACCGGGCAAGCTCATCAGATCGCTTTATGATTAGCTTAAGTTTACCACAAACGCTCTCAAGTTTCAGAAAGACGTAACTAGAGATCAAGCCTGTTCACCAGCGATGGTCACAAAAGCAGTCGGGAAAAGAACACACTAAATTTGAAAACAATAATAAATAAACGTTGTGCGTCCGTACAGAGCCATAATTACACTTTGGTAACTATTATTAAGCGTGCAGTTTATTTTTATGCGTTTATGACGCAGGATACAAGCTAATGTAAATATGTGTAAACCAATTATTTACATATTTTCATTTGCTCTGCCCCTTAGTATTACACCAATAGCCTAAAAATGACTTTCGACATTGGCGCGCGTGATATCAAGCGTTGATAATCACAGTGGCCTCATTACACCTCCGTTTCTACGAGTACCACATGCGAGGCAACATACGGAGGTTGTCGCATTTCCTCACAGAAGAAGACATTTGAACCGTAAACTACCAAGCGAAAGCGTCTAATGATTGTTTACAAAGTGGTGACTTATTTCCATTGTAGTCCAGAAAGTATATTATGCAAGCAAATAAGTAGACAAGAAATTATAACTTGTATGAAAAATTGTGGAGCTTCCGCTGAATGTGGCGTGAGATTCCAACTTGATGACACCCGTCTTCTTTATCAGAGTGAATGTTGGCCAGCAAGTTGGAATCACCCGCCAATGATTACAAATATCAGGAAGTTCCATTCACAACATAGTGATATAGAAATAAAACTCGAAAATTCAGATATTTGAATGAAATAGTCACTGCTGACCAATTTACCGCGAGAAATGTAGCATGCATCTAAAATTAAAAAAAAAAAAAATGAACGGAGCTTACCTGATAAAGAGCCAGATGACGAACAGGTTAGCAGAGGTAGACAATATTGTCACCAGCGTCATAATGACGCCGATTACAAGATGGACCTCGAAGGAGACCGACAGCCATGGCGCTGTCGTCGAAGTCATATGAACTACTATGTACGTGTAGTTAGGGGATAAACTCTGCATTGTTGGCTGTATAACCGCATTATCTCCTTCCCTTTCTTCCATTTTGTTTGAGTTAATCACCGTATTCAGTATTCAATATTTATTTGGCATGTCATTTTAAATGGAGGCAATTCATGATATCCATAATGGCATGGCCTCCTCGCTTCTCTTTCCAGAGTCGAGTATCTTAGATGTAACCCTACATTGCCCGTATAATAATCTGAACTATTTCTGCACAGCTGCTCCATCGCGTGCATCAATGTGTTTGCAGTGCACTCTATCCGTTGGCCCTAAGCCAGCCCTTCTGTGTCAGTTACCACAATTATCATTAAATCACCAAGTATTGTGAACACTCAACCGCTGGGCTCAGAGGAAATAACCAACAAATCACTACATGGAAACTTACGATGATTCCATGCTTGCCCTTTACAAACGTTGCCTTGGTCGTCCACTTGCATGCTCCGTATCTCTTGAACCTGTCGCTCACATTTTATGTTTCTGTCGTCTCCTGATTGCTCCTGATGAACGTTAGGGAATTATTTGCATGTTTCTCAGATCCAGTTGAATCCTTGGTGCCTGTTGAATGAAGTACTTGCTAGTACACCAAAACCAATCTTATTGTTGTGATTTGTTTGGGCTAATCTGCTGTTGGAAATGTTTATTTAGATATTTAGCATGCCTGCTATCATGTTGCCATGAATCTTGATGTAATTACTGTCCACATCTGTGATGAGAGGGGATTGTGTACCTCGTGATCAGATGAACGAAGCAGTCAACACAGCTATTTCTACAACAGAAGGTATTTATGAAAAAAGTCATTTGTAAAAAAATAATAATGACTGAAAGCTCTTATCAGAATACTATATATTATCTCACCAAAGCGCATAAAAATCACTGCACCGCCAGCAACAATTATTCCCACCTCTGTATGTCTCATCATAGTTTGCAATCCGTGTAGGTTGCCAACGCACGCCTGAGGAACAGACAGAGTTAATCGAAAGAGCAGCTTAACCATATCTTAAAACATACCGATCATGAATGGTTTATTGATGACCACACTGCAGGTCTCCGGTAGTTTTACCCCAAGGGCAAATGGGTACCCATGCCGGTTTACATGCGCGAGAGAGACATCCGTGCCCAATAGTTTTAACATGCAAAAAACAGATCTAGATTTTTTAAACTGTTGCGGATATCTCCCAAAATATATTGTATTTTATGTGATTTATTTATTTACTCATATCCCACTCGTTCCGAACATGAAATATATATTTTCGGCATTTCCTTAATGCTGGTGGATTTAAGTCTCCGATTCTGGAAATAAATGCCGACTCAGTAAATATACTGCTTTACCGTGTTGATATGGCACTCGCACATAACTACCTCCATTGAACCATTCTCCTTAGGAATGGGGATTTGGTCGAGTGGATATGTGCGTTTCCCATTTCAGCTAGGCGACTGGTGCTAAAGGTTGCAGGTTCGAGTCCCACTCGTTCCGAACATGAAATATATATCTATTTATTTGATTCATTTATTATTGTATTCTATATAGTTTTATTATTATTATTATTATTATTATTATTATTATTATTATATATATTTTGTCGGGGATAAATAATGCTGGGAATTTGTCCCGTTTCCCCTTTCCGCAAAATCGTGAACGAGTATGTGTACCAATGTGCCTGGTAGTGACAATACCGAATGAAACACATGTGTCGGCCTACAAATTTATACTACGTTTAATGCATGTGTAATTTGTGTCATAAAATATGCAGGAAGTCGTTAACGTTCCCAAAATAATGTAAAATCGCAGTGAAATGTTTTATAACTACATTGCATTATTTGATATTAAACATTGTATAAGATATAGTAATTGGTGTCTTTGCATATTTTTCACCATAAGAATCCGTCACAAAGTGTAATGAATTAATACCATCATTAAAATGTTCTCGGGTGATTCTTTAAAAGTTAATATCGAGGAAATATATTCATTTGCAATTGTGAGATGCAGAATTTTGCGAACCATTCGCGAAATGTTTGGTTTTAGTTTATAACCCTCAAACTGGCGCCATTAGACCGGACACTTAAGAAGAGGCTGATGCATGAGATGCCGGAATTTGCGGGTAAAATCCTTTTTATGATAACTGTGATTATTGTCCTAACAAGCACTCAAATGGTTTGAAATGTGGATGGAAAACATGCTCCAATATGATTCCTTTTTATTCACACCTTTTTATTCACAACAGGGCAGTGATATAGCTAAAGCTTACTCTTTGAAATGCAACAGACTTATCAATACCAATAAACAACGGATATATATTGCTATGCGGAAATTTTTGACAGAATCTGTACCTGTTGGTCGATAAACGTTCCTACATTTCTTGAAAACACACTGGTAGTTTCATTGTATTGTTGACAAGTACTTTTTGCTGTTTCGAGTGAAGTGGAATTAGGCGTGCCTGTTATTCTATCCCTCAGAAATGAGAGACAATTCTAGATATCAATGGCATTTTATATCAAATATGTATAACGTAATGAAAGAATATATGTACACTTTGGGAAAATGGAAAACAATCTTGCACAAATACTAGAAAGAAAACTTGTAACATAAAAAATGCTGTAGTCAAACCGAAACATTTTTTTAAAAAGGTTGAGTGGTTTAACGTATACGTCAACATCTATATTTACCAGTTAAGGTTTATATTACGGGTAAAGAGCATTGACATGCAAATCACATTTTTAATAAAAGCATCTATTTTTGAAACTTCTGTCGCCAGTGACGGGTATATTTAGCCTTGCTAATCTAATTAATATCTATCAGAGGCAGTAATCACCCAAAAAATATTATAAAATGCCTATAGCTTTAATCAGGACACTGTTTTGTTCTCAGCTAAATATCTGTAAAGGTGAGGAATGTAGTCAATCACGAATCCGTTCAGTCGGAACATTTCTTTACACAATGTATTCTTAGTAAACGCCAATC
The DNA here is from genome assembly GCA_964020975.1 of Hermodice carunculata. NCBI lineage: Eukaryota > Metazoa > Annelida > Polychaeta > Eunicida > Amphinomidae > Hermodice > Hermodice carunculata. The sequence goes on from OZ026613.1 coordinate 45,260,912, forward strand.
AGGAAAACAGAATTCACCTGTTACACACATAAGCAATCATATGTCTCAAAATTAAAAAAATTCCGTACCTCAACTGAACATCTCCAAAACAGCACTACTAAAATACGTGCATGAGATATTTAGACACCGTATTCTTGCTACAGCTTTTTGCGACTGAAACGGACTTTCAGTATTTCATTTTTGCTCCAGAATTTGTGTTTTAACTTGTGCATATTTTACCAAATTGAAGATGTTATATTTTGCGGCAGTAGAAAGTGAACAAGACGAAGATAACACAGTAGAAGGTATACAAGATTAAGATAGAGCAGAAAACGATGTCCTGGATACCACTGACGCAGTAGATGGTGTACAAGATGAAGAACTGATGTGTCATGTATTGACCTCATAGAAATGTCACTATTTTCGTATTACCAAACGTCAAAAAAATTCCACACATCTTTGAAGACCATTATCTCAAAAATAGCCTGTTATTATTTGACATGTTTTCATCTTTTTGTTTTTAAATGTCCTTTGTGTACTTTCACGCGCATTGCAAAATAAATTTGTCAGAACTGTTATCTTGTAACTTTCTTTTTATTTCATTGTATGTCATTTACTCATGTTTATATTTAAAGCATTATGTGTCTTTGGGAAGCCTCTCGCGATTGTGAAACCTCTCGTGACATTTGGCAACCCATATGAGGGGCATCTCATTAATTTTGGCAACTGCCTTGACCTTTAAACAATTGTACGCAAATGTAATCATCCCTGTACGGGAAATTTCTTTGCATAGACCTGCCTAAGGTTATGTAATATTAGAACTCCACGTCTGCATTACAAGTGCTTGGCTTGACTGGAAAGCAAGCATGCTCAGGGTGAGGGAGTTTTCTGCCTTTCGCATACATTAGCACCATCAACTTTCTTTACTTGCCATTCTTATCATTATGTTACATTGCCTGAAACACAGACCTCCAGTGGCCTGTCAAATGTGGTCAAACTATTTGTTGCTCCGGAATATATCTGGGGTGGATAGCCGTTATTTTTGTTAGATTTCTATTTTCGGGAGAAATTCATGTTGAGGCACTAACGTTAAACTTGCCTTGTCAATGACAACCAAAGGCGAAATATTATGAATGAAAACAAAGACACTAGATTCCGATTCTTCGTAACCTGATCTTTCATTCAAGTACCAGCATGGCGTGTAGTGGCACAGACCATAAGGATTCTTCGGATTGTTTTAGGCCCATTGCATTTTGGACTTTGGGCTCATTTGGCCCAAATCAATTCGAGGAAAGTTGATGTCAAAACCTAGCGCTGGAAGAGTTAATCCACTTTTCTGGATTTCAATCCAAACACGGGTGACATGTGACACTGTTAAACGCATGTCTCAAGATGTGTCATTATGTCAACCTCTTGACAGAGTTGCACTTTTCCAAAGCAAAACATAACCACAGAGGTGACATATGTAATACTCTCAAACACGTGTCTGAAAATCTGGAATTATATCAACCTTTTTAGGTCTTGTGTAATCGGGAAAAAAGTTTTACGGAAGCGCTTAACTAACCTGAAGGACGTCACTAAACCACCACTTTGCCTTTCATCTGCCTCAACCAGTATAATAATAATACATTGGGACTGTGTTACTTGGTGAATACAAACCGTCAGGCCCTTGTAGCGTCCTTATGTAGCACATAGAAACACCTTACACACACATTTTGCAGATTAAACAAAAGCTAATGAGATGTATGTTTAAAACATGAGATGACTGCAGCTTTAAAGGAGAAACTTAAACAAGAGAGCTGTACGAACAGCCCATCCTCAGCACACATTGATATTCAACCCATAATTAATGACAGGCCCCAGTCTGGTATAGGAGTAACCAGTAGAGAAGCAATTGCTTAAAAAGTTTAGGAGGATATTCTTAAACATTTGTTCCCCCCCCCCCCCCACAAAAAATGATAATTACCACTTATATAAAAACCCTTTAGTACTCTCGGACTTGTATCTACTATGGGGGCAACCCTCTCCATTGAGCTTCGTCTTTGACGCAATGGGGCACTTAGCCAATTGCTGACCCTGAATTTACTGCCTTAGGGCGACTTCAGTGTCTGATACCAAACTGGTATTCTGGGGCCTACAACTCGTATTTGTTTGTCGTTGTATTTACATTTTCAGGTTATGCTCACTCTGTAAAAGTCCCATTATATATTGTACATTACACTCATTCGACAAATTAAGCTTCCCTTAACACTAATCACACATGCAGTTGGGATGCTACCTCTTCAAAATATCCAATCGATTTTGCTGCCATTATGGAAATTGTCAATTCCGCACCCAATGCCAATGGGACGATCTTGCCGAGTGGGTGTGGGAAGAGGGTTATAATTTATGAAACCAACAGTGTAAATTTTGCAATTATTTCAGAGCATCAATAATGATATGATATATGCTGTGTCCGCGATTCACTTTGATATCCAAATCAAATGTATTTTTGTGAGACTGCCTGGCAATCATTGCATTAATTGTGCAATGTTCAAAATGGCGCTCGCCACCACATGCCGTCGTGTCGCATTTGGATTTGTAATTAACGGTGATAACTGCTTCAGACCCAACCGAGCGGGCAGATTAAACTTAAGATAGTAAGTGATGTTTTAAAGGTTCTTTAACGCCCATTTGCCCTGGTAACCAGGAGAACGAACACCTGGAAGCGTGCTGAAAACACATGGCCGCGATTCACTGTGATTTTCCTATGCCACAATATTGCATTGCACCATGTTTAACCTAGCGTCATCGTGTGTGCATGCATGCCATGGTTGTGTCTTGTTGCACTGGGATTTATAACTAAGAGATGCTAACTGTTTCAGACACAACCGAGTGGGCAGATTAAAGTTAAGATAGTTAATCATCTTTTAAAAATACGTTGACGACCGTTTCCCCTGGGAACTCGGAGAACGAACACCTGGAGTCCTAGAGGCACTAGATACCAACACCGCACCACCTTGGCTATATACAGCAGCTATGCTTTTTCCCCAGCTCAAGTTAACCATCCAGTCAAGTTGAAATAAAATGCTGTGTTTGATTTTACTGCAAAATAACGGCACGCGGGCCAGCTTTCCTGTCAACTTGCATCTTCGTTACGGTTGATTAGAATGACCGCTTTTTTAGGGATGGTCGTTTATGGTGCGACTTTGCCGGTCGTTGATCGCGCGTTGCAGCTAGGACTGTCCAACTGGAGCACTGGAGCAAAGTTTTGCGTCACAGTTCTTGAAAAATGCTATAGAATTTATCCACAATAAGTGTTTCTTATGTAAAAAAGTTGAGAAAATGCTTCAGCCCAGGGAATTTAAATTTGCTGCTACAGAGATTTCGCAGTTGGACAGCACTGTGGTCGTTCGCGTCAGGTCATTTAACATTGCAAAAGCGCCAGTGCCAAGGAAAACTGGTGGTTTCGACCATGGGCCTACTCTAGCGGGTCCATGTTTTGGCCAGGTGGGGACTGGGGTCGGTAATTGCAGGTACTACTGTACTATGATTATACCATGCAGAACCTGCCAGTGTATATCAAAGAGAGTGAATGTAAGAACATTTTCATAAATTAGTACCGAATGGTAGTACTGGAGAGGGACCGCTTTATATATTTATAATTTCAGTATCTTAGTGTTATAAAATTGTGCCTTTGGTGCTTATATTAGTAGATTAACTTATGGACAATTTAGATCTATCTTTTAATATATCAATGATTTAAGCATTTCATCTACAAACCTGTGCAAAGCAACTTTATATCTTTTTCTGATTTCATATTTGCCATTTTCATGTTGTGGTCCTCCACGGAAATAAGCCAAGGAGAGATTCCCTAGGCATTTTGGTGCTCCCATTTCATGCATCATAGTTTGGTGTGCATTCAGGAATTATATTAACAATGCTGGCATATGCGTGAATAGCATATCATCAATCAAACAATCAACATTCAGTGATACAAATTAAGTGTATTTAGGCCTAGTGATTATCTTAATGTATTTTTCCTCTTGTTTTTGTAGAGAAAATACACAACTTACTAATTGCACGATAATTTATCTGTTAATTTTTCCCGAATTAATAAACATAATATACGTGCAAAAAATTTCCGAAAACGTTACATGTATAAATACAAAAATTGTCCTATCTTAATTGATAACCTGGCGATTGTCTTTTTAAAAATAATTTTTACTAATTTTCGCTAATTTCTATCAGATTTTTGTACAATCTGAGGGAATATAGGCAAATCAGTAGAAAAATGACCGCCCCCCCCCCCGCCCCTAGCATGCTTTCGGGCGCTTGCTTTGGCCCTTTGGGCCATATATGTCTCAAACGGGCCAATGAAAAAAATACGTACATTTTTGGACCACTTTGGTCTCTGAGTTTCTAGCACTCGCCTGGGTCGATCAATATTTATAAGGGAAGGGCGGTTTGAAAGCACCTTTTTTCTTCCATTAATTTCAGGGTTGGGCCTTTTTAGTAGGGTCTGTCGGGTTTCCGGAACCACACATATATTTTTGTTAGGCCTTAGGTAACTTGGACATTTGTTGTTTAAAATGGATGTTGTTTCCCCTTTTACACATTACCTCTTTTGACGTTAGTTTAAATTGTTACCTGGGAGCAGCCGGAGGCACTTGTAATAATAAAATCCCCCAAATCACTGGAACGTGACCCTTTGAACACGCTCATCGTAGACCCATTAAGGTACTTCCCCACCAAACTTGAAGGAAATCTGGCGGACAATTTTGGAGAGGTCCAAAATGTGAATTAACACCGCAATCTCCCATTATAATGCACTGTAATCAATGGGAAATTTTTCATCAAGTGACAAGTACACAAATTGGAATAAAATTGTTTAAAAAAAAGGGATGCACAACATCACCACCTGGTGATCAACTTTGTTTCCTATTTTCATAAGATCCATTTTCGCCATGTTTCAGGACAACCTGAGGGGCAATTTTGGAAGGGTCAAAACGAGTAAAACCCAAAAATTCGTTAAAACGTCACATCATCACTTACTGCACAGAGTCAGGTCAAGGGGTCATAAAAAGTGTCCCGACACGATTCAAAGTAATAGGCTAAATAAGGTCGGTGAAAATTTTTCCAAGATTTTGCCAAAGAAAAAACCACCCAAATCATAAAAATGAAAAGCAATGGCACATACCAATTTGAACAAACTTGATAGACACTCACCTAAGGTACATCCCACCAAGTTTAAAAACAATGTGTCCGACTATCTGAGAAAAAGTAAAACATGTGAGTAACCACTCAAATTTCCACGGTCTTACATTGTAATCAATAGGAATATATGCCTCAACTGATAAGTACCGGGAGTGGAAATCCATTTAAATGTCAGGGATCCACAGCATCAATCCCCATGAACACGCTTGTTCCATAAGGTACATTTGCCCCAAATTTCAGTACATTCTGGTGGTGGATTTGGAGAGGTTTAAAATATTGAAAACACGCTTCATTTTTTTTACAAAAAATAATGGAAAAGAACAGAAAAGAAAAAAAGCGTCGCACCACTATATTGTGTACTTTTGGATATACTTAGCAGTCCCAAAAAGTGTCTCTCAGCAATTCCAAAGCAATTGACCAAGCGGTGTTGGAGAGGAAGATTTTCAGATTTTTCCAGCAACAATGAAGATATATTTCTTGATCTTAAAAGAGTCAACGGACCATGACCATTTGAGAAAACATGACGGAGTCCCACGAAAGATGCATCCCTCCTAGTTAGAAGAGACTCTCACCGATGGCTTTGGAGAAGAAGTCGTAAACGTGAATTGGGAAAACATGGACGACGGATCACCAACCTCGGCCAACAAGATAAAAATGGTAAGATGACGTGACACGAACGCATGATGAAATGAAATAGAACAAACTTCATCACTAAATCAAGTACTTCAACACAGCGGATGCAGCTGACCGTAGTCTTAGTAGTCTGACATGTGCCATTTAAGCAATGGCGTCAGGGCACTGTATTCCAATAGGCCCAAGAAGTTTTTCAAATTTAACTTCAAGCTTGTATCACCTCAATACGAACTCCAATGTTTACGCAATTAAAGTGATCCTGTAATGTGGATACAAATGGCACAAATAGGCCTGTTTACCATCCTGAAATGACTTCAGTATACTAAAGAATTGTATTGTTAACTTTGGCTCAATTTTATGACAACACCAAGGCATACTCGTGAATGGAAAATAGACTGTATGCATTAAGAGAATGATGAACTGCTTGCATGGTTTTGCATATGAATACACATGTGTCCATATATAAATATACATACACACACACAAATATAAATATATATATATATATATATATATATATATATATATATATATATATATATATATATATATATATATATATTTAAACGAATCAAACGGCTACTTGCGTAGCGCATCAAAATGTGTGAAAACCCTTAAGGAGCGGAAGTCTTGCCGCTGTCAGGCAAAATTGGGCATATTTTTATGCTTGTCAGATAATATTCTCCAATTTGAACTCCCTTATCCATTATCCACCATCAGCTGCCTCCTTTTCCTTTATATTTCTGTCATTGCCGACTGCTGAATCTGCAACTGTGCATTTGGTACTTTTATTGACTTCGTCGTCCCTAAGTATACTAGAATTGCTAATTTATCAGTTATTCATCAGTTATAGGGGATATGACCGTTAGCATGTAGGCGATATACGCAGAACTCTGAAAACCGAAGCCCAAAATATCGTTCAGCAAAAGCGATAGAAAAATAAATCGGCTATTTGTGAACATGACACGAATTTAGATCATGAAACTCATTATGTCAAGAAGCGTTACACAGTAAACAAAATGACAAAACAGTGACAGAAAGTGTGGTTACAAGATACAGAACCTAAGGCGGAACTTAGGCGATGACATCCTGTCCGTGAGGGTCCCAGAGACAACAATTTACCGTTTATTTGTGAACATAAAACGAATTCAGATCATCATTATGAAGCGTTCATGGTCTCCTAATATAATCAATGGTTTGATTCCATCAGTAGAAAGATTCGAGAAGCGTTACAACACATGAAAAAATAATGATAGCATTCACAGAAACTGTGGTTACCATATCAAAAAATCCTGAGGCCGAATTATCGATGACATCCTATCCGTGAAGGCTCCAGACATCAGTTAACGGAGATCGAAGACTAAGACTGCTTTATTTTACAGTAAATAGAGCTTGGCGTCTTGACCCTTTCTTCCCCTATATATTACCAAACAGGAAGACAAATATTAATATTTTTGTTTCTCCATAATTACATTAACGATTGACATACTAATAAAACTCAAACTGAAAAACTTTTTCACAAGTTACACAAGTTGTAATAATAGTTTGATCCAAAATAAAAGAAAACTTGCTAGCTGATATGTAATGAACATTTAGGAAGGTTAAGTCAGTTTTTGAACATTTTATCTCAAATTTGAGGGACTCACAGTTCAACATCGCCTAAAATAATTGACCACCACACGTTCATATTTAAAAGTATATTAATTTTAGTTATTGTTTTACTGTTAAAGCAAACAAAAAACAAAAAACAAAAACAAAAACAAACAAACAAAAATAAAGCGAACAAAAAAATAGAACAAAAGAATTAAGGAAATATCAACGTTGCTAGGATATTACAGGAAATGTTTAGATTATTTTTCACAAATATTAGCTTACTGTCCATATTTACTGGCCATGGTGTTCGTTAAATCATTTCTTAGTTTTTGTTTCTGTATTTTCGTTTCAATTTTAGGACCAGAACTTTTAGAAGCACTGCCAAAAAGGTCTCCCTCTGGAAACTGGTATATGAGCCCCGCAGCTTGCTACAGTGTATCTGTATGCTTTTGAAGTCTCTACGTTAAAGAAAGTTGACGAGCCCAAACAAAAGTGAGACCCAGCAGGAGACTTTTAAGGTTACCACGTGTTCTCGGATACTCTGATCAACAGGGACCTATCGCTCTCTAGATACTGGCAAACCCCAGCACTTTGCAGACGTCTAATAAATAATGTTTCCGTATAAAACCACATATCAGACCAATTCTCATGTTTGCAATATTTTCAAAATATGTTTCCCTGATCTCGTATTCCATTGATCACAGAAAAAATTAAACTATATTGTCCTTTTTCAAAAACCATTGCGTATGGAATTAACAAATTCGTATGCGATAGTACCGGTTGGAAACTTTGAGGAGCTGTTATGCAAAATATATAAGTGTTTAGTGTTTATTGCAAGTTTATTTGTCTATTAAATGTACTTTTCTAGTGTCAGCATAACGTATAATAATACACTGCCTTGAAGCATGTGTTGTAGGCAGTACGTCTTGTGACTTAAGTCGCCCCGAGGGAATGGATTAATTAGCTTTGAAGCCTGAGTAGCAACATATCTCCAGCTGAGTTGAAGAACCTCGTCAGTCAAGATACGGCTCTCATAATGGAAAAGACCTTCAAATTCAGCAATGTATTCCAGAAATGTAAAATTATAATTGTACTCGTGTTACAGCCCACTCTCATGTCAATAAATATTTTATTACCAAAGTGATGCGAGAACAGACGTTGTCTACATTAATATCTCTTATCACAGGTCATATCTTGCCATAAACCAATGTTTTCCTTTGATCGGCCAGAGGTCGGTCAGAATTCCAGTGTGCGGGTATATTCACTTCTACAAAAAGCTGCTGGTGTAAAGACTTGTCTTTTCATAGAGTATGGGTCCAGAGCATCACAGAGTTTTAGCCAAGAGGGAAGCCGTAATTGCAGCTGGGGTCTTCAGAGGAGGTAAATTAATCCCAGGAACCCAAATGCAACCAATATTTGCCAAGGCCAAGGTTTTGGTATAGACATGAGGTACCCCTATTAAGCCAATAAAATGGGTATCTCAGCACAGCTTGCCACAAGAAGATTAGGTCAGAGGTCACTCAACGCTGAGAGTATAAAAATTTCCGCATTCGTCTTGACACGTTTGGAACCAGAATCAAACTTTTCTATTTTTGTCACTTCCTTGACCAGAGTAAAGATATTTTAGATAAAACAAAAATGTGGCAAGCTGTTGTCTAGCACAGTTTTTTCTTTCTTTCTTTCTTTCTTTCTTTCTTTCTTTCTTTCTTTCTTTCTTTCTTTCTTTCTTTCTTTCTTTCTTTCTTTCTTTTTTTTTTTGTTTTGTTTTTTCTGTTTTTCTGTTGTTTTTATCAGGGATGATATTCAGATATTTTCATGTCAAGTGGGGAAAAGTTATATTTGGTGGTATATTAACTAAATAAATGTCATTTCTATTTTCTATCATTTCTTTTTCAAAAAACACTTGAAAAAAAGGTTACCTCAAAGTGATAAATCGATATTCATCTCGTATAGACCTTAGCAGTATCTGCTCATGAAGGGTGCATTATTTAAAGTTGTTATTCATTGTCAAGATTTACCAGTATTCGCACCTATACATCTATGTGTGTTTTTTTCCAACTTTTCCTCACTTTGTACGTCATATCCTGTGGCTTGGCTTTTTAACTGTTTACGCCTTGGAATTTCTATTCGCCTGCACGTGCCAAAAATGATGATGATCATTATGATGATATTAATGATAATGCTACTGTAACAGTTATTGCAACTGCAATGCATAATAATAATAATCATCATCATCATCATCATCATCACGATAATAATAATAATAATAATAATAATAATAATAATAATTATAGTAATAATAATGAAATATTTCATTATCTTCGCAATTTTTAATATGTACAGTGTACATACGGCCATTTTACAGAGAAAGGTTTTATCCTCCATCATTGTCCACATACTGTTATATAGTTCACAGCAATTGCACAAAGTAAATGATAGTTTTCCAGGCTGTCCACCAGTTTATTGCAATTGTATAAAGGCTAGATGCAGTAACGTAATGTTACACTACTTGAGTATCATGATTACCAGTGTTTCAACCTTATATAAATATATGCTTGTATATCAGCAAATTATTTCACATATCATGTATATTTTATTTTTGAAATCAATACTTTATCCACTATCTCTACCTGACGTTATGGCTTGGCCATATTCTGAAAATGTGTCTTGGCAGCATGCCATGTATCCTCATCTGATGTAAAATCTCACCTAGACTTGTCTTTGTGACTACATGTTGTGTAATGCCAGGGACCTGTTACAGGCTATGTAGCTGGTAATGTCTATTATCTCTCCGATTTTATATGTACATGTTCAATAAGGATCAATATGCGACAGAGCCTTGTTTTCCTACTGTGTTCAATAAATTATGTTGAAACATCTCGTTGAATACTTTAGACTTAGTGTAAAATAAGTAAATCTTTGGCCGATATTCGAAAGGAAATGACTGCTTATTGGAAGTATAATAATGATTATAAGTTTAAATTCCTTGTTAACGAACTTTTTCAAGTACCCGCATGCCCAGTGTTAAATCCCTTATTGGTTCCGATCAACATTTGGTACTGTGATGCAAGTTATTGAAAACTGTTGATTCCACCTACAACTAAGCATTGAAAAGTTTAATGCCGTGCCTTAGATCTGCACGCGAACTAGTTAGAATCAAGATTCCTAGCCATAAGCGTTACAATGCAAAAGTCTACCATCGTGGTACCAAAACTTGCTTTGCACACAAATTCCTTGCTACACCCTTTCTTACATCACATCTTACAGGTCTCAGAGAGGTGTTTATCACCGTTTGTCTTATATCTCACACCGAGGCTGCTTTATTGGACATAGCAAAAGCAATTCGAGCTGGAGACTAAATGCCACCGTTAACACACTCCATGAAAATGCCTAATGAACCATCGGCTTGAAAATCTAGCCTTAAGCCCATTAATCCACACAGTTACAACCGTGGTGGTATCAAACTGGTCCACCTTCACTTTGATTTGTTTGTATTTTGAAAAGAAAGCCTGGCCTAACTATATCCACTTTGTCCTTATCAACCGTACCCATCGCGGCTGTACACTTTGCAGTCATAGACTGTCAGCGAAACAGGTTGCCTGTAAATTAAAATAACACTACTTTCTTCTGTCGTTTTCTTTCTACAACTGTAACTAGGGAGCTCGTGTGTGTGTCTGTGTGTTTTTTTTTTTAATTTTTTTTATTCTGTGCTTCATACACTGTAAGCCTATTAACAGAAGAAATGTTCTCTCGCGGAGAGAAATATTCACCCTTATTATGACTAATTCATGCCAGAATGATCTTAGACCACTATATCATTGCCTCAGTATCAGACACTCGTAAGGGCTTCGATTTCCCAATACATTATCTTCATAATGTGAAATTCTGCAGAAATTAGTACAATATATAATTGCAATTGAATGCAAACCTGATAGTTGTACCACTAATTGCAGTATTTGGATTCATACTTTACAAGCATTGCATTCAAATTTAAAGATACGCAGGCATAGGCACCCCCCCACACACACACACCCAATCACCCACCCACACCCACACATACACTCACACAAAAGAATGCATCAATGATGGCAGAGGTACCGTAAGGCAACCCCTTAAAACACTGGACGACAGGATAAAATTGAGTGCCCCAAACTTAGAAATATTTCTGGCCACGTGGCAATTAACACAAGGTCAAAACGTAAACAATATTTTTGGATTCTTTTGCAAAGAAGTAAGACTGAGCAGCCTGAAGGCACACAGGACCATCGTGATTTCATGATTATGTAGCTATACATACGTACAATGTAAAACGTAAGTTTTGTAAGTATATGTGGGACTTACCTACACCTGTTAATCGACATTTTACACACCATTTCACAATCGCCCCTGTATCATGCAGCTTTTCCACTTCCATGTGGAGATAATGTCATGATTCGCTCATATTATAACCGCGAAGTGAAAGCAAATTATGGCTTCTGGTGAATTCATTGACATCATTACTTTGCATTTTCCGATGTGTATGTTGAGAACAAAACTAACATTTTACCAAGATATACCGTCATTTTGGCCTGTATACTCACATTATTATCATGTTGTAACCTACTCTAACACTGACGTTCTGAGACGACAAATTGGAAACCCAAACTGTTGTAAAGAGGTCTATTTTCACGACAGTATAATCTTGCTTAATTGAGTGAATGAGGGTATTTACTTACAAGTCAGTCGTAAATGACAAACATTAATGTAACACATGCCTTAATTAACATGAACCTAAAGATTTACGCAATTTACTGACATTTACAGTATACCATAAAGCAGAATCACCACGAGGTCGATGCCTGTGGGTCAACTGATTGCAGTGGCCACAGTTCGCTATAAAAAGTGTGTCTCCACTTTAATCTACAACTGAACACAGTAACATTGGTTGTGCATTCCCATTACTTTGAATGCGATAGTAGCAGTGAATAGACTGGTTACTTCGTAGCTGTTGTTATATAATTGAACACGGTGTTTTATTCGTACTATCCCCATATAGCCCCCTTGACACTTGGCCAAAGCCACACTCCGGGGACAATCCGCCCATGTGCGTCGAGTAGAGGCACGTGGTGACTGATGGCACATCATTCAAGTAGGCACACGAGAAAAAAAATCAAATTAGTCACAGAAATACGTCAATTTTAGGTAAAAACACCAATCACTGAATACAATATATGTACAGCCATATCTCTTCACCAGCTTTTAGTTGGAGGTAACATCCTTCATTTGCATTAAATGCTTTACATATACGTTTGTTTAATACCCAGACCACAAAAATGAAAATAACGCGATGTACCTTCAAACAATTGCAAGGACTGATTTCCCCTACGACGCATCTTAAAACTATTTCACTTTTGACATTGACATCATTCGTCAGTTAAAAATTCTCGACCACAATTTTTGTCTTTTGTTTTTGATACTCATTCTGTTCGTAAAACAGGTCATTCCTGGCTGGTAATTTCAAATGTTGTCCAGCTTGATTTTGTTTGGTTGGGTCGTGTGTAGTTTTTTTCTTTGATGCCGATCTACAACCAGGGACGCCCATCGAATGAATATGCATTTGGTTTATAGTATAATATGATCTGCGTTTAGAACGTGTATCCAAGACTCCTGTCAACCTGCCAAGAAATCACTTCAACCAGCAATTCCGAATATGACCGAAAAAAACATGGTTGGTTGTCGTGCCTCTAGACTCTTTCTGTGTTGCCTGTTTAACACATATGTTACATGTAAACAGAAAAGCCACCCAATTTTGCTGATAGATTCTCCATTGGGTTTCTTGAGATTCGAAAACCTGATGCGTAAGGAGGAATGGCTCATGTTTAATAAATTTCCATTATGGGAATTGCATGATCTCTGACCATTCACTCTGCGGTGCTGACGGGTACTGCTTTGCCCGCTATTGGAAACAAGCCTCCCCCCCCCCCCTGCTTATTTGCATTATTTGCGATTCAAATTTCTCGCAACATATGGCCAGCCGTATGAACACTTAACCCGAATTTAATCTAAAATTCGAATTGCAAATATCTATAAATAAATTTTAGACATCTTTAAATACAGCCGAATTATAGATATCTTAGATCATTTGTATATATATATATATATAAAATTAATTACAGATATCGATTATTGATTTTCAGATATCTGCAATCGAATTACAGATATGTATTAGTAGGCCATCTTTGAAGATATCTATATTTTTTTATATCTATCATTCGAACCTTAGATATGTATAAACAGTTTTTAAATGTCTATAATTCGGCCATCTTGAAGGTTATGTAAAATTGATTTAAAATTTATTGATCTTTAAAGATGGTCCCACTTGAATATCTGAAAAAGGCTGCATGCTCCCATGTTGCACACACTCTCGGTGCCAAAATGTGGTGCGTATTGTGCCTAATATAGCAGAAAAAAATTCGCTGGGTGGCCAAATTAGTGGCCTTTTTCGTATATTGCGAACAATACCATCTGGGAGCACAAAAGGGCTTATGTCATCCATACTCTATTTCCGCCACAACTCAGAAGAGGATCTGGATTTATTACATTAGTTCACATTGCAAATCGACGGCTACCATTATATATATCGGTAAAGATGGCGGAAATCTAGGAAGCATCCTGTCTTGCGTTGTAACGACGGCCATTTTCAAAGATATCTAAAATGATTTATAGATGTCCAAAAAGATAGCAGAATTATACGTTAAAACGGTTTACCATAATAATACTTTTCATTTAACTCTCACCATGCCTCGTCTTTAATGAATACAGGACATTCATATTTGCAAATGTGCTGCTTTGGCTGGTATCAATTGATAAGGAAATAACCCTATGTGTGAGCATGATCTCAACATGGGGAAATATGTTGCTCTTGCCAAACTGACAGTTATGATAAAACTGTTTTAAAAGTCATAGCGGCGTTTTCCAAACACACCCTGAGTTTGAAGCATATCCCATAAGTGAGGAACAAGTATCCTTTATTCCCAAAAGTGTTATTAGCACTCTTGGTTTTCCGTTTTTGCATAGCATGGCAGACCATTGCACCGTTCCCTGGCGACCGTGTCAGATTATTCCAGAGTTAATCCAGTTCAATAGTTCTCCGCGGGGCGTATTGTTAGGATAGTTTGCATTAGAGACCAAAAAGTTAGATATAACCTCATACACACACCATATATTATGGAAAGCGTTTTTTGTTTTATTTTGTTTTCGATCAAATGATAATATTTAACATTAAGACAAAAATGTTTAATCTTGTGACCAAATGAATTTGATCATATGAACACACAGTGTACGTGTACTTGTTTTTGTTCATACATTCAAATGCATTTGTTCATATGATCATACAGGAAAAGGTATACAATGATTTATTCATATGAACAATCTGGTCTACTTGTAAAAAATAAGTACTTCACAGCAAACTTTACAAAACCACGACTTGTTCATAGTATTGTACAGAAAGAGTTCATAATCTTTAAAAGATATGAACACCAAATATACACAAAAAGGAAATCATTCCCTCTTCTGAAAGGAATTCTCAAACGGCTTCGAAAATACTCGAATTGGGTAGTCTTCTCTGCGCATGTTTTCCATATATCGTTAATTAATACATACCGTTCGACATACAGGCACATTGAACTAGAACATGAAAAATAATGTTCTATAACTCAAATCGTCATAATCGTTGAAAACACACACACACATTCCTAATTTTTGCAATTCTGTGCAATTATGTTTATATATATATATATATATAGGGTAGATTGGGATGGGAGGAATATTTGTATGGGTATGTATATTTAGCTGTGTTTTACACAGCTGCTCTTGAATGGTCTCTTCGGCCCATTTTTTCAAAAAGCCACCAGATTTTGGTATGTTCCCAAATCGTTATTATTATTATTATTATTATTATTATTATTATTATTATTATTATTATTATTATTATTATTATTATTATTATTATTATTATTATTATTATTATTATTATTATTATTATAATTATCATTATCATTATTATTATTATTATTATCGTTATCGTTATCGTTGTTGTTATGATTATTATTATTTTTATTATTATTATCATTATTGTTATTATTATTATTATTATTATTATTATTATTATTATTATTATTATTATTATTATTATTATTATCATTATCATTATCATTTCTTATCAGACGCCGTGCCCGGAATTGCTAGAAGGAATGGTTAGGACAGGTCCAAGTATTAAAGGGAACGCTCAGTATAGAAGATTACAGACTGTTTATACAGGCCCCTTCGCCCAATTCAAGTAAAAGAACGCAATGGAAACCATTCTGGGCCATGGCTCATTAATCATATCCAAATTAGCCATGTGAATCTTCAGGGTCACAGTCAGTGGTTGGTGGACCATAAATTAGTAAAGAAATAAAGATGAGTCATACTCGGCTTATGGGCGCGAACAAAAAACTCGTACTGCGCTTTCCAGTTAGTGAATGAGGCTCAGTTGTACATTGAAATGGTATGAATGAGCACACGTTCATAAGAGGAGGGGGGGGGGGGGTATTTACCGCAATCTTTAGATACAGAACATAATCAGCATATGTTGCGCTTGTGGTGATAGGTAAGCTTCTATTAGTTGATTTTTTCTTTCAATGAGTAGATATGCTTTCAACAAAAACACGCTCTCTTGAAATATACCCGGCGGTGTCTAGGTGTTCAGGTACAGGAGTGTATGTATTACGATAATTACATTATGATCTCAAACGCGGTCTTAAAGCATCTAATAAGTGCCCCTTTTATGTGTTTATGGACACTCAGACAACGACAAAGTCCATGTTAAATGCGAAAAAAATCAAATAAACTGGATAGAACCTGGATCTTTCCCTGTATCATTTTACCTGCCCTTACCTTTGCTTACGGATTACTGCTGCAGCTTCAAGAATTTTGGGACTGGGAAACGGTTCAGAGACTGTTAAGCAGATTGCTAAGGACGCAAAACCAGCCAAGTGGATGCACATACATGTTTTTGCACGTCGTTTAGCGATGACTAATGTTCGGAATTCGAAGGGCCTCGTATCATGCCTAGGCATCCTATATTGGAAATTTGTCTCCAGACTATTGCGTGGGTGTCCTCATATCAAACCCCAAATAAAATTGTAAGTTGATAATCTAACACATTATTTATGTTAGTGCATGCTTACGATATATTCGATTACGCATAACTGGAATCGTCTTTATATTTTTGTATGTGAAAAAATACGAAAACTACGAGCTTGCGAAATTGACTTGGATGCAAAGCAAATTATGCTTTGCACCGATGGTTCATGCTACTGAGGTGCGTAATCTGATATTCAAACGTTTTTTTCTGCTTTGCTCCTCAATTCTTTTTTAGCATAAAATGTTGTCCCTTACAATAAGTTTCCTTTAACATTTACTGGATTTGAATGTGTCTGGATCTAGCTTTATCCCAATCAACCGCGGGCATGGATCAGAAATGAACACAGAAATTGTCACAGACTTGTCTGTCGAGTGGTACTTGAATTTTGTGACTGTCGATAAGCAGGCCTATGTCTCAGACATCATTGTTCATTACAGACCAAACAGGTCGTCACATTGACCTTACTCATTTCCAGGCTGGCACTAATTTGTTAGCTGAATCGTCGCTTCCTTCAATTGTCGACTCTGGAATCACCTACCTCTTGAACCCGTGAGTCAGACTTAATCTAAATTTCCAAATCTAATAAAACAAATAAACAAGTATCTCGACCGACTACAGGTCCTCTTATTAACCTTTGTGACAGATTTATTACGCCCGCCTCCGTCTGGGTGCCATTCCATTAAATTATCACTTGATCAAAAATCGCTGTTAAAGATTCACCTGCTTTTGGTTGTGGCTCACCTAATGGAGATACATTTCACTACTTTTTCTCCTGTCCAAAATACAGAGAGCCACCTTTAATGCCACACACTGAAGTCATTCACTGTGCTTAATTTACCCTTCAGACATTACTTTCTGGCTTATTGGAATACCCCCTTTAAACAAATAATGATTGCCCGTTGTTTATGAATTTATGTCTGCTACTGATCGCTTAAAACCCGTTGATATTGTGGGATTGGTTAAATGTTGATGTTTTGAAACGAGCACCAGCGTGCGGGACCCTGGCTTACAGACTTTGATGTCTGCTCCGCGTGCTGTGTTGACTTTGAAGCAAAAAAAAAAAATCATTCACATTCGCAGTATGCGCGCATCTGGGCACTTGAAAGCTCCATACTGATCCTGGCGGTTTTAATCATATACTCCGAACCTAAAAATCGATATAATTGTTTTCATCCATGCCCCACTCTATGAGTTGTTTCATGTCTACGTCTTCTTTGCTTGTTGACCCGTGTCTGGAACGTCCTTCTGCAGTAAGCGGGATTCAAATATGACAATGTCCGCTTTCTCAATTATTAACAACTCCACCGTATTTGTTGTGTGATTTACTGATAAAATATGTTGAAACCAAACGCAATATCATATATATATATTTTATTATTAATTGTATGTTTGGGACAATTTCGCGATCTCCAAATGATCACCATGTAAATAACTTTTGTGAACCTGACTTTTGTCGGGAAAAAGTTCAAAAAGTAAAAATTCCGCAAACTGTAGATTTAACAGAAAACATGGAAAAATGCACAGCAAGCTGCCAACACTGAGATCGAAAAACTTCATAATAATGCCCAGAGGAGGTTCTTTCCCTTCTCTGTTGAAGACACTAGTTCCGGTAAACATACTGAATTGGATATATTTTAGATATTTGGCACTGATAGAAAAACTTTCTAACTCTGTTTCTAAACTTCTCCTTCTCATAAATTGTTACTTATGGCTGTGCTACAGTTTGGAAGCTGGGTGAATGTAAATACTTCAAAACCTCCTATTGGAATGTATTTGAAAATTAAAGAGCTCTATAGTTCTTGAAACAAATACTTTTACATGGTTCAGTATATTATGACAAACTTTGTTTCAGTCTCCTGAATTTTGTCCCAAAATCTCATCTAAACATTTTGGAGATATTTTCATGGCCCTTTGTATGATGTTGTCTGCAGGAGAATATAGAAAAAGAATTGAAATTATATGTAATATGAGTGTCTTTGTTTCAGTCTCCCGAATTTTGTCCCAAAATCTCATGTAAATTTTATTTTTTGGAGATATAATCATGGGCTTTTTATGATTTTGCCTTCAGGAGAATATATAAAAAGAATTGAAATTAAATGTAACGTCTGCAAGTACATGATATCAATATTAATCACACTCACACACACACAGGAAGCCAATTGGACCGGTGTAGGGGTATTGCCATTTCGTCAAGTGTGGACAAAATATTCAGTATGATAATGTGCCGGAGACTAAGTGGAATAGTTGAAAGGATTGGTCTTCTGGGGCAATTCAGAATGGATTCAGACCAGTCAGAGGGGTAGGTGACCATATCTTCACATTGATCCAGGTGTTAGAATTGGCAAGACAAAAGCGGAGAAAGTCTTCATGGGTTTCTTAGGTGTGAGGAAAGCTTATGGCAAGGTATGGAGAGTTGTCATATGGGAAAACTAAGTGGACTTGGATTTGATGGGAACTTTCAGAAATTCTGAAAGCATTGTACGAAGTTGTAAATTGTATACTCTCCTTATGAAAGGTGAAAGTAGAGAATGTACGCCTGGATACAGGCCTAAAGCAGGGATGTGTGCTGTCTCCGGTTTTGTTTGCCATGTATATTTAGGAATTTGGGGATCAGTTAATGGAGTGTAAGAAAGGAGTACGGGCAGGTGATCTAAAAACCCTGGTTCTTTTTTTTACAAATGACAATGCACTCATGGAAGAGTCTCAGAAAGAACTACAAGAGATCCTGAACAAGGCAGGGGATATGGGAATATATGGATGTTAGAATTTAGGAAGGATAAAAGTAAAGTGATGACTCTTGGGAAGAAACCAGATGGGAATGAAATAAGAGGGCTGTGTGAGCAGCCCATGCTCAGCTGATCTTGACATACATCACACTTGCAGCTCTATGAGCTTGGGAAAGGATCAAGGTCACCCATGTTCTGAGTAAGTCTGACCTTTATAGAAGAACACTAACATGTACAACATCAAGGTTGAAGTAGTTCTCAAGTTATAATGAAGAGTAAACTTCATATATGTTGCACTGTGCCCCAGAAACGAGGTCAAGGTCATTCATGTACTGTCTAAGCATGACCTTCATACAGAAACATTAGCATGTGCAGCATCACAGTACTAACTCAAAACAGGTCTCAAGTTATTAAGTAAACAGTAAATTTCATGTCAGCTGTCCAGTGAATTAGCATTAGAATGCCCATTGACTTACATAGTAATTAAAAGGAAAGCTGCATTGATCGATAAGTATCGGAATTGAAAATCCTTAAAAATGAGGAATTCAAAGCAATGCCACCGAGTAAACAACTTTGTTTGACCCTTCCACAAGAACATAGCCATCACATTTCAGCTTAATCTGAGTGACGGTTCTGAGAAGAAGTGAAAAATGGCAAAACCATACAAAATTCATAAAAAAATTAGAAATTGCAACGCCACCTGTGAACAAATTGGGAACTAGGTGTCCCTGGGAGTGTCTATGTACGATATCAAAGCAATTGGGTGAGCGGTTTCAGACGAGAAGAATTTTTAAAGGTTGCCCCAAAAAGAACAAAAAAAATCATAAAAAAATCCAAAAAATCAACAGAGCGTCACCATTTGAACAAGCTTGGAAAGGATCCACCCAAGGCACATACCCACCAAGGTTGAAGTAAATCTGGCCAAAATTATTTCAGATATAACCATTGCAAGAAAATTCCCATGTTAAACTTCCTTATAAAAATTTGTGTTGAGATTTCTGAAAAAAAATTATAAAAAATTCCAAAATTCATTGGAACATGACCATTGGAACAAACCTGGTAGACACCCACCCAAGGTACATCCCCACCAAGTTTGAAGTAAATCTGGATGACGGTTTTGGAGAAGAAGTCGAAAATGTAAATTAGCATCAGAATACACATTGACTTACATAGTAATCAATACGAAAGGTGGATTTACCGAAAAGTAGCCGAATTGAAAAAAAATTCGTTAAATATCAGGAATCTGCAGCATTCTCACATAGTGAACGACATTGTTTGACCCTTCCACAAGGAACATATCCACCACGTTTAAGGTTAATCTGAGTGACGGTTCTGGCGAAGAAGTCGAGAATAGCTATAACACACACACACACACACACACACACACACACACACACAAACATAAAAATTAGAAAAAAATTTGCAGGGACACCTGGTGAACAAATTAAGAACCAGGAGTCCCTAGGTGTCTTCCTGTATAATATCAAAGCAATTGGGTAAGCGGTTTTGGAGAAGAAGATTTTTTAAGATTTGTCAAAAAAGAAAAACCATTAAAAATGAAAAATTCACCAGAGCATGACCATTTGAACAAGCCTGGTAGAAACCCACCCAAGGGTACATTGCCATCAAGTTTGAAGTTAATCTGGATGACGGTTTTGCACAAGAAGTCGAAAATATGAATTAGCATTAGAATGTTCATTCACTTACATAGTAATCAATAGGAAAGCTGCATTGACCGATAAGTACCAGAATTGAAAAAAAAATCGTTAAAAATCAGAAATCCGCAGCATTCACACATAGTGAAAAACTTTGTTTGACCCTTCTACAAGAAACATATCCACAATAATTCAGCTGAATCTGAGTGACGGTTCTGGAGAAGTCATCGAAAATAGCTATAACACACAAAAATTCATAAAAAAATTTAAAAAAATTTCAGCGCCACCTGGTGAACAAATTAAAAACTAGGAGTCCCAGGAAATGTTTCTCTGTGATATCAAAACAATTGGGTGAGCAGTTTTGGAGAAGAAGATATTTTAAGATTTGCCCCAAAAAACCCCCCAAAAATTCATCAAAAATCCAAAAATCACTGGACCGTAAGCATTTGAACAAACTTGATAGACACCCATCCAAGGCACATCCCCACCAAGTTTGAAGTGGATCTGGCTTACGGTTTCGGAGAAGAAGTCCAAAATGTGAATTGTTGATGGACTGACAAGTCAGCTGAGCTAAAAATTGAAAATTGCGAAGTTTCAAATTCCAGACGGTAGACAACAGTTGATTGAAATTTGGGAGGTTGACGAGTATAAATACCAAGGTGTTACGATAAAAGCAATGGGGAAAGGCATATTCAGGTATCAGGTGGAGAAGATGAAACAGAAAGAAATAAAGCTACCGCACTGAACAGTCTCAACAGAGCATACACAGGAAGGATATTACAGGATATAGTAGTTGAAGTTGCAATATCAGAAATAATACATGGCTTAGATGGGATTTCAATAAGTGAAGGCGATATCCAGGGAGTGGAGAAAGCACAGGACGAGATGGGAAAATGGATACTGGGTGTACCACCATGTTCAGCACCAGAAGCAATCCTAGGAGAGTTAGAATAGACCAAAATTACAGACAGAATTGCCAGAGCAAAACTAAAGTACTTGGGTATCTATAAGCAGTACATGAAGACAGGTGGCGCAGGAAAGTTTACAATGAAGTAGTCAATGAACATACAAGTTGCGTCAAAGACATAAATAAGTTAGCCAAGAAATATGAATTGAAAGGATATGATGGGGTTGGTGATTGGAAAGTATATATAGGTAAGACTGTTACAGAGGGTTGGAAGGGGGACTGGAAAAGAGGAGTCACGGAAAAGAGTTCATTAAAAGCGCGCATGGAAGACAAAAAAAAAGGTGAGCGTTTGGGATGGAGGGAAGGGATCCATGCTTCTTTTTCAAAGTAGGACAGGAGTGACCAATCTAAAAATGCGGAAACATAAGTGGACAACACGTAGTAATGGGAAATGTAAGGTATGTAGACAAGAGGCAGATGAAACAGTGGATCATTGGCTGCTATGGTGTGACGCATAGAGAGATAAGAGAAGAATTTTTCAGAAAGTGGCACAAGGAAAACTAAAATAACAGGGTCTTGAAGAGGTTCATTGTTAGAGAAAGCGGAATGTGTAGCATGGCTTTTAAGTATGAGGGGTGGCATTCTGGGAGACAGGAAAGGTCTTAAAAATGTACAGGACTATCTGGTAGAGTGCTGGTAGAAGAGAAGTGAATTGATACAATTGCAACACGGTAAATTAGAATTGCAGAGTGCAGGGAGGAAAGGAAATGGTGGTAGTCCTTAAAAGGACTCGTATGGGGTCCCCCATGGGAAATGCCAGAGCCTCAGAGGCGCGGATAATGCGTGTGAGGGAAGGTTTTTTGGGGGTGGTTGGGTTGGGGTGAGGATGGGGAGCTACAAACAATGAGTGTAGGGGGATGTATCCAGGACCAGGGGCCCATCACAGCTGTGAGAGAGTGTGTGGTGGACCCTTTGCATTGGCTCTGGTCCTGGAAAACATGGAGGCACGAGCTGATGAGGATAACCATAGTTTCCTCCACTTCATCTACTATTTTTCTTCTTTTTTTTTTGTTGGCCACCTATGTCACACAGGACAAAAGCAGAAAGGCACAGCACTATTATTATTATTATTATTATTATTATTATTATTATTATTATTATTATTATTATTATTATTATTATTATTATTATTATTATTATTATTATTATTATTATTATTATTATTATTATTATTATTCCTGTCAGAAAGGCAAAACTCATGTAAACTACAATTAGGTGCCTTTACCTACCCATACAGATGGATCAATTTTCCAGCACAAAAACTGGATCAGAAGAGACCAGTTCCTCTGTAACCCAAGAAGTGGAGAAGGCGACGAACAATTTTACTGCACCCCAGTCCTTGTGCCATGATCAGAAATGATTCTAGTATGAATGTTAAGTGACACAATCTTTGACACCGAGGACCAACTCTTTGTATCTACTGTGTGATAATTTTACCTGGGAGCACTTGTCTGTAGTGGTGCAACATTTCTCCCCCCCCCCCCTTTTTATTTGTTGTGGTGGGGGGGGGGGGGCGCCCTACTTACGCTCAGCAGACAAAACGTTTCAAAACGTTTTGTAATATTCTAAGCTTTATTTCTTCACAGGTAAGCGCTTACAAGCGTTCTGGTATCCTAAATACACCCATGTTTTGTACTTAAGGCTGATTTTAATAAAGTCCTGTGCCTCTCATGCTGCTTGCAGCCTTCAGGCCCCAATAGTGAGCAAAGCCACACACAATTCCACCTAAAGTTTTAAAATTAACTGCTAAATCCTCAGCAATGCCTCTCACTATTATTACAAACAGAGGTTTACACTTTTTAATTTTTCCTACTGAGAGATGAAAAAGGCCAATATATTAAGAAGATTTAAGAGAAAAGATCGGCTGATAAAAGATAATTATAGGCCTTTAAGTATTTTGACCATTTTTTTTTAACATACGAAGGCCTTTTAAAAGATCAGCTTGAAAATTTTGCAATTCGATATATCATGATATGCTTTCAGCTTATAGAACTGCACACAGTTGCAACACTGTTTTGATAAAACTAACAGGAGACGTGCGCAAAGCCTTGGATGAAATATGTCATTTAGGTGCAGTACTTATAGACTTATCACGGGCTTTTGGTGAACTACCTGACAATTTGTTCTTGACCAAGCTTGAGCCACATGGTCTGGAAAGACCAGACATGGCCTTGTTGGAGAGTTCTTTGTCTGGAAGAAAGCAAGGTGTCAGAGTTGGTCATTTGTTTTAGTAATTGGGAAGACATTGAAAAGGGTGTTCCCCAAGGGTCCAGTTTTGGGATCGATTTTGTTCAATTTATTTACGAATGATATTTAGCTATGTGTTGAAGACTGTGATATATATAATTACACAGACGACAACACCATTGTGAAAAAACACAAACATAAGCAAGATAAGGTACATGGTCTGCAGCTTAAGCTTGGTATCAAGATTGACAACGGTTAAGTTTTTATTTACATGTCACTGATTTGTACACGAAAGCTGCCAGTCAGCTAAAAGTGTTCTGCAGAATGAGTCGCCAGCTAAATAAATCTACAGAAACGGCCATTTACAAAGCATATATTCGGGCAAATTCCAATTATCCCTCTTGAGTATGACACTTTTTTCAGTGCAACAAATATGGCAAAACAGAGAAAATACAAAAAAGGGCTCTCAACTTTGTTGTGAGCTGTAATATATTGCAACAAGGGACACGCTGTAACAAAACGTATGAAGAATTACTATCTGAGGCAAAATGAACATTCTAAATGTTGAGAGTATGTAAACCTTGACAAAGTTTGTTTATATATCTATTCGAAACAGTCACATGCTCAGGGGCGAAAATAAGTAATATTCTCCGACCTGGAACAACACAATTTGGTTCACAAACCATCAGATACCAAGAAGTAAAGCTTTGGAACTCATCACCAAGATGCCTGACGAAGGACATGACATTCGCAGCTTTTAAAACGATACTTAAGACCTGGGATGGGGACAAGTGCAGATGTAACTTTGCAAGTAGCTTGCCTCCCGGACAGGTCATACTCTGGGTAGCCTGGGTATATCCTTTAGGTCAATGCTATGAGTAGTGCATGTACGTTTTCTGGGGTTTTCTGCCTCCCTGCCGGCTTACCTGGTGGATGACCTGCGTAAGGGCTGATCATGCCTCCCATGCAGTGGTCTGTGTGAAAGGTATAACTTCTGCAATTGGCATCATATTATATTATTGTCATTACGCATATTAATTTTGCACCTCTTCTTTTCGGCAGGTCTTATAAAATCATATTAAATATCCCCTGACCTAGAGCAACGAAATTTGGCTTACAAAGCATCAGAGACCAAGGCACATAGACTTGGAACTCATTACCCAGATGACCGACTAAGGACATGTCATTCATAGCTTTTATAACATTACGTAAGGCCCTGGGATGGAGTGAAGTGTAGATGTAACTTTTGTAAGTATCCAGCCTCCAAGACAGGTCACTGGGGGGGGGGGGGGAGGCTATGTGGGAGATGTATCCTTTGACGTCAATACTATGAGTAATATATGCATGCTTTTAGAGGTTATCGGCCTCCCAGCGGAGTCACCTGGTGGATGATCTGCCTGGGAGGCAGATGGTGCCTCCTACACAGTGGTCTGTGTGAGAGGTAGAACTTCTGTAGTTAGTATCACATTTTATTATGATCTTAGTAATGATGTACCTCTGCTTCCGGTAGGTTTTATGCAATTATATTTAAGAAGGCAAAGAGCCTGTGTTCTTTAGATTATCTATCTATCTATCTATCTATCTATCTATCTATCTATCTATCTATCTATCTATCTATCTATCTATCTGCATTACTTTGCACTGGTCTGTTGAGACCAACGTGTAGACTTGCTCAAGTCTCACTGGACTGTCCTCCGTATTCTATTTAAAATCAAATTCATTGCCAAATTAAATTTTAAGTAAACACACGTCGTAGCTTTACCTAGCTGATTGGCGTGGAACGTGTATATAACCAGATAACATTGACTCCAGATGATTAGCGCCGGGCGGTCTGCACTGTGTTTCTTATCACACAGACAAGCGAGCGGTCATAATGCACTCCTCTTCAGAAGCTGTTAATTGAGCTACTGTGTAATGAAGGATTTAGGATTGTCTAATTGCAATGTACCGCGTCAGGCAGAAGGCGTCCAGTGAGACTTGTCAAACTTGCCGGCTTGTCGCTGCTATGAATTATTCATGAGCAGTCAAGCACGTGACAGATTCAAGGCCGTCTCAAATTCCTTGCGTTGACTGTTGTTTATTTACATGCAAGCGCGCACATTCTATTGTAGAGAAACGTCAGTTCTTGCCGATGGCTATTTCGAGCGGCGTTAAAATGAATATTTTCCTTCTACGATGATTTAAATCAATGACCGGGTCGTTGCTTGTGACAATTTGAATGATGTAAGTTTGCAAAACTGCGTAAAAATAGGGTGATTTCATCGTCTCAATCTCGATTTTTTTTGTCTCCGCGCCATGTTGTTTATATCGTTAGAATGCTGAGAACCTTGTCTATTTTAACAACAAGCTCTCCCATTATCTGAAACAAAAGTATTTTAGCGGGAACCCCTTCAAAACTGCTTCTATTTCAAACAATTTATTAAAGCAAGAAACAAAATTTAACGCTGTAAATTGGTCGGAATGATAACATATACTACCACTGTACCAGTCCTTGCGTACAATAGAGCAGAGGGTCCAATTTTTTCACGGAAAGAGAGTAAAATACGCTAGCCGAAGGGAAACATGGCTCGGGTGAAATTACCACTGCCGCGTGTTTATCATGCTGACAGTTTGTCAGTAACTGCTATAAAGTGTGTTTATGGACTATTTACTGCAGCAACAAGCTCTACCATTATAATTGAATATAATACGCAACCGATCTTTAGAAAAAAATAACAGAGGAACAATCGTTCGTGACGCTAACGCAGAAAAATGCGCGGACCGGTACCCATGCAATAGTATTCACACAGGTTTGACCGCTTTGATCAAATCGTGATTGATATCGATATATTTCCTTTGTTAGGGTGTAGGGCAAGAGTTTTTGTTTAAATTGACAAGAGAACCACATAGAAATGTAGAGGTCTTACTCAACAAAACTTAAATCATGACGTGGATCAGTTTGCATTAATGCAAAAATAAAAAAGTTGTGGCACTGATTTGACTTCCAAGATCCCGCGAAACCCCGGATGTTGTGACGTCACTCCCATCGAATTGATGGTAGTCCAGAGTGGGCTTGTGCAAGTTTGACAAGTCCCTGGTGTCGGCAGCCGGAGGGAGACGGTCCGCTTTGTGCCAGTGACTAGCCATGCATTCATCGCAGGCCAATTTCCACTCGCAATGATAATGGGATTAGAACTGACCAGGACTCAATAGCTGCTACTGTTGAAACCGACACGGCGGCAGTGTCGACCAGTTAAAAAAAATAATAATAATAGGACCTACTTAATAACACCGTGTAGTTGGCATAATATTATTCAGTTAACTTTGTGGAGGGGGAAATGTATCGCACTTCTGGGTGGGACCGCGGGATGGGAAAATAGGGACATGCACCAGGGACTTGTGCAAGTCTAACCAACGTGTTAATCACGCCTTTCAGTGGCAGGAATGTTCAAAACGTCAAATAAATATATTCCCACAAGGACTTTACTCATAATGTGTAATT
Organism: Hermodice carunculata; assembly: GCA_964020975.1. Classification (NCBI taxonomy): domain Eukaryota; kingdom Metazoa; phylum Annelida; class Polychaeta; order Eunicida; family Amphinomidae; genus Hermodice; species Hermodice carunculata. The sequence continues at coordinate 45,288,495 of OZ026613.1, forward strand.
CACTTGTTCTGTCACATTTCGATTATTGTATCCTTGCTTTAGGCTACTCCCATTCCCGTATCGTCATCGTACAGAAAAAGGTAGTACGCCTTATGTGCCATGGAAAATATAACGCACACACAGATCCACTGTTCAAGAAACTAAATATTTCAAAAATTCATTACATACTCCAGTTAAAGGCACTTGAATTTTATCACAGATACACTAAAAATGAAATCCCCAATTATTTTCACAATATGTTTGAAAATCCAACAGTAACGCATTTATACTTTACTCATTTTAAAATAAATCCTATTCTTCCAATTCCCACCAAAACCAAATAAAAAAATTGTATCTGTTCATTCATCCCTCGACTAGTGCAAAACAGCCCGCCATGTATCAAAGACAAAATATACACCCATTCATACCTTGGTTTTTCAAATAACATTAAGTTGTTTTTTGTCAAGAAATATCAAGATAGGTGTACCATACGCAATAGACTTGCTCAAGTCTCACTGGACTGTCTTCCGTATTTTATTTAAAATCAAATTCATTGCCAAATTAAATTTTAAGTAAACACACGTCGTAGCTTTACCTGGCTGATTGGCGTGGAACGTGTATATAACCAGATAACATTGACTCCAGAATGATTAGCGCCGGGCGGTCTGCACTGTGTTTCTTATCGCACAGACAAGCGAGCGGTCATTACGCACTCCTCTTCAGAAGCTGTTAATTGAGCTACTGTGTAATGAAGGATTAATTGCAGTGCACCGCGTCAGGCAGAGCGCGTCCATGGTGTCGGCAGCCGGAGGGAGACGGTCCGCTTTGTCTCGCTTGAGTGGCCAGTGACTAGCCATGCATTCATCGAAGGCCACTTTCCACTCGCAATGATAATGGGATTAGAACTGACCAAGACTCAATAGCTGCTACTGTTGAAACCGACACGGCGGCAGTGTCGACCAGTTAAAAAAAAAAAAAATAATAGTAGGACCTACTTAATAACACCGTGTAGTTGGCATAATATTATTCAGTTAACTTTGTGGAGGGGAAAATGTATCACACTTCTGGGTGGGACCGCGGGATGGGAAAATAGGGACATGCACCAGGGACTTGTGCAAGTCCACATACGCAATTGCTTTGTATGTAAAATTTAAATCTTTTTTAAATCACAGCACTGACTTGTAACTTGATGTTGTACATGTAATTTTTTCACAAAATGCCCATATTGACCATGTTAAAACGAAATAGTTTCTTCCTAGGTGGCTCCAGCGGTAGCAGATATCAAATCCTTAGCTGGAGTCATGCTGACATACAATTTGTTGTTAATCAAATGTTTTTTTTCAAAGTCACACTTTTGGTAATTACAAATGATGTATATTAACTGATCACTGATATGTCAAATAAAGATGTTCTGAGCTCGGAGTTCTTTCATGCATGACTTTATCCTTTGATTCGATTTGTTTAAGTGCAGTGGAAATGTGTAGTGCATACCCCAAATCTACTCCTGGTTGAGCTGTTGTTCGAGAACATTCTACCGTAATCGGACCTGCCAACCATTGCCTGATGTTTCTGTTACCGATCAATTTAATTTGTAAAATATTGGAACCAAAGGGGTTTTCCATCCTGGTGCTATTAGTTGGGTGGTTTGAGGCAGAAGGTTAAAACTGTAGGGCAAATGTTGATTTGAAACTTATATCCCGGCTTCTGACCAGCTCTCGGATGTTCGACTTGCGCTGAATCCAAATTTTAAAACCCAAAGTGGCTAAGTGCTCATGTATTTTTTTCATGGAATTAAATATGGTTCCCTTTCTGATACAAAGAGTTGTTGTCATCTGTTCACTGCTTATATATCTGTGTGCAAACAGAGAGTTTTCTTTTGTCTTTTTTGTTCCTTTCCTTGTTTTTTGCTCTTTCTTTCTTATCTTTCTTTCTTCTTTCTTTCTCTTTCTTTCCCTCTGTCTCTTCCCTTTATTTTAGGTTTTTGCAGCTTGCCTCTGCCACCGAGAAATTAGTATTTCTAAATTTGGTGTGGGTATAGCACTCTCAGGAAAGTCAATCTGCTATATCTATATTCATAATGTAAGAAGGCAGATTCCTTTTACCATATTCTGTATTTTCGGTCTTCCTTCTTTCTTGCTGTCGTTTTATTGTTTTTGTCTAGAATAGTTACCTCACTCAAATAACAAATTGCGATCGTGAACCAGAAAAGCTACTGCGGAAGCTTAAAGCACTTCACCTGTGTAAGAAAAAATTTGCTATGCAGTATCTCTAGTTGTTTCGGTAATTCTAGGTTAACTGAAACAGACTGGTCAAAACGTAACCTGTATCCTGTAATAAAGATTATGTACACAGGCTGTCATGGATACATTCTGAACTATTGCGCTCAAAGTTACCACGTAATTTTGTTAATTGAGCGCGTTTTTAAGGTCCCTGAAAGTGGGTGTCCTGTAGCATTTTCACACAAATGGAGTTTAAAATTTCAGCAGAACGAAGAACCAAAAAGATGGGCATATGTAAAACAGGCAACATTACAACAAGCGGTCGTTAAAGAGCAGTTTCATTTTGAACACTCATCTGCATGATAACAGAGCTATGCGAATGAGCGAGGGATATTTCCTCAGCTTTGCTAAAGATGTGTGTGATAGCTCAGAAATATCACAGCCCAATCTTTGCCTGTTTCACCACGTCACGATGGTCTTGTCACGCATTCATTTTAACGCCTTTAGACCCTTTCCCGCTAAAACTAGTTGTCAATATTGTTATCGACTTGGGTTGTTATATCATTATGTTCTAAGACAGTAGACTCATAATTAAACTAATATTAAAAAAGAAGTGCCATAGATGATTGTTAAGGAGGCAGGGGTGAGACGACCCTCATTCCTTGTTTTGCGATGCACCGAAAGCTGCGGACCGGGGTCATTCTTAGTCGTAGTCATGCTGCTACTTGAAGTACTTGAATGAACGTTTGGCTTACAAAGTATATGAACCTGGTATCGTTATGTCAATTCGGAGCAAAGTTTTTTTTCCGAAATCGGCAAAGAGTTTAATATATTTTGCTGCACGTTTACCTCTTAGCCTCCAGGATCAATTTTTTGAGGTCAACAGATTCTTCAGCAGCCAACCTATGAGTAGGGAGCGGTTGACCCGCTTTTATTCCGAACATGAATGGGTTGAGAAAGGGTGACCCAGTGTGTATCACCAACAGATGGCAACGGTGTGTTGAGGATGGCCGTAAATGCCACTTTCATGTCTGTAGTCTCTTTTATAAAAACTGGCAATTTCTTCCGTAATTACTTCCGGGAATCAATTTCCATTACTCAGTGATTACATAAGGTAGCGTTCATATGTACATGTAACTTAAACATGAATAGCAAACACGCAAACAGTGCCTGTTTTAAATCATTCACTTGTACGTCACGAGCAGTGAAGCAAGGCGGATGTATTTTCTTCGGCGCTTGCCGAAATCTGTCAATCGGTCACCCTAAGTCATCGCTGCACTATAAAAACTTGATTTTATATTTTGATAGGGATATATCTACTTTTTACTTGTGCTTGGAAAGGTAATATGTAAATGCAGGTAATGTGTGTCTCGAAACCAGGTTATTCGAAGAATGGAGTTGCCACTAAGTTATCCTCAAATGTGATATGTCTAGAATCAGGTAATTACTTTCAATCTGCAATCAAGATCACAGGTAGAGTTGTGAAGGAAGAACGTTACCGCTGTATAAGCATGCTACTTTCATCTGAACAGCAGCCTCCAAAATATGGACCACCCAAAGGGAAATAATTAAAAAAGGAAGGAAAGAAGGGAAGAAAGAAAGTAAGAGAACAAAAAGGACCCACAGAAACGACAAAAGAAAGTAGGAACGGAATAAAAAACGAAGCCAGGAAGTACCGTATCGTCGTACACCAATACAATTACCACAGAACCCCATACCACAGTATCCAACATTTGTCTGTTGATTAAAATCAGCTTATTTATTATACTTGGTTATATAATTAAGCTTATAATAAGTAACGAACTTGGCTGTCGCGTCTGTCCTAAAAAAATGGCACCAATCTTATCTCATGATTTCTGGCATGAAAAAACATTAATTCATTATCAGAACTTTAAAGCATGAAAAATGTTCAAGTTGTAGTACTCTGCCTGGCATTCCGTCTTCGACACATAACGTACCTCTTTAACAAATGCTGATATCACACATTTGCATTACAATGTAAGTCATGCTATACTGATCTCGCCATTCGGGTCTATTGCAATTGTTCAATGCTGCGAATAAATGGTTCATAGTGCCTGTCGCACATTATCATGAATCATCTTCGCCCTGTTTTGTGGAATAGGAGAAGATTTGAAAAGCAGGTAATATCTATTTGTCTAGTTTTTGCAGCCAATTTTAATACTTGTGCCACAAAACAAGCATGAATCATAGACAACTACTTTATATTAACACAGGGTGCTTAGGGTGCAGTTTTGTCATCCATCAGTTCTGTCTTGGGATTAAAGTGAACTTGCAGAACCTGATGTTTATGGCAATTTACATAAACGCGAATACTCTTCACGTCTGAATGCCTGTGTGGTGTTTTTCTACGAGTATTTATAATGTAACAATATACTTATGTTACAGCAGATTGTGTAGTTTCTAACAACCAAATGTAAAGTAAATTGATATTGAACATTTTGCATTGTAAATCTAGGAAGCTTTGTGTTGTTTATGAAAGGTATCAAAACAGGTTGAAACATGTTAAAGTAATGCATACGAACTCGTTTCGTTTTCCTTTTCTTGCCAAGAAGTATTTCGTGGTAGATTCTCTCTCTCTCTCTCTCTCTCTCTCTCTCTCTCTCTCTCTCTCTCTCTCTCTCTCTCTCTCTCTCTCTCTCTCTCTCTCTCTCTCTCTCTCTCTCTCTCTCTCTCTCTCTCTCTCTCTCTCTCTCTCTCTCTCTTCTCTCTCTCTCTCTCTCTCTCTCTCTCTCTCTCTCTCTCTCTGCAACCTCGTAGACCTTAAACGGTCAGACCAGTCGTTAACGACCGGTAATCACGTGATTTTATGCTGGGCTCACACTAGCTTAGCCTTACTTGTGTAAACAACCCATAAATCATCGCCAAACTGTGCACAGACAGCTGTTGTGTTTCCCCCAAATAGCACATTGATCTATTTATGTGTACCACTCCCTCTAGCGTCCCTGCTTGTCGTTAAGGGGATTCCCCGGTGATTCCCTTAAGGTGCGTGATGTCAAGAAGAGGGCAGCACCCTGCACCAGTTCAGCTGCAGGTGTCCGTCAATTATGTAAAAGCGCCGAGGCTATTAACCTTAGTCAGGAGTTGGCATGGAGGGATTATGTAGAGGACGGGGACAGTGAAGTCGATCTTGGGTGTGAGGATGTAAGTATTTTGTTTATAATGAAGCTGGAGCCCACAGAAGTCAAGCGTATCAACGGACCATGGGTTCCACGGTGGGTCCCATACCCAGTCATTCAGGCTTGTTGCAGCCAGTCACTCACTCAATCAATGAGTCATGCAATGCCCTTGCTGTTCCCAAGTATCCCCTAATATGTTTCCCTGTCAAACATGTGTTTATCAATACACATTATGAACAAGACCTTTTGCCTTGGCCCACTTATGGAACCTTGCATTCAAACCTAAACTGTTTCTCTGAATGCACTCAATTTACACGGGGGGTGGGGGTGGGGGGTGGGGGGAGGGTAAATGCATGATAAATACTGTTTTCAGTCTCAAAGAACGTGATAGGCAGCCAATAGGGAGGGCTACTTTGCCTTTTGCACTAGAATTGATCACTCTATCATTGCATGTACACTGTATACATGCATGATGTAATCCAGATTTGCAAACTACATATCAGTATAAGGCCTGCACATATGATTATGGATCGAACCACGCTTTGTTTTCATGGCAACATATTAAAATGGGGGAAAGCCACAAATTTTCCATAAAAATACTGCAGTTTTGTTTTATTTCAGTCATTTTCTTACATAATATTTAACCTGGAACATAATCGATGAATAGTTATGGTGACTAATTTTGCCATGCAAAGTAACTGCCTGTTACCGGTTCTGCAGACTTATGTAAAAATGCAGTTTTTTCTGGTTTTTAGCCAAGTACAAGCAATATTTTAACAGTCGCTATGGAAACAGGTCATGTGATCTATGTTTTATTTTCAAAGTTTACTGAAAGTCTATTTCTCTAGTTATCCAAATACCATGCATATGTGGAGAAAAGGGTGCTTCACATAAAATGAAAAGATACTTTGTTCTCTTATTTAGCAGATTTCAAATGATTTTTTGCCATTTACTAGTGATTAAAGTGATTGCCATGGCAACCAGTCACGTGACTATTAGCAATTTATTGCACATAATGAAACTACGCATTCCGGGTATCACAATGATATATTTTGGTATGCTACAAAGAAAACTGTTCCTGGTGCACTGTGTTCAATGAAAATTGTTACTTTTATTTTCACTGGTACAAAAATTAACCCGACCCTTTAAGGGTTAAATGAGTTCAGATTTTAAAAACTCGTCTACAGAGAAAATGTTGTCAAGAGCAAGTTTCAGTTTAATTGTATTTTTCTATGGAGAATTAACGGTGCTCATATGCACTTGAAGTATACAAACATGCTATACTGCCTGCATCCACCCTACATATGCTTGTGTGTTACGTCCTTGCTGCGTTTGAATATTGCAAAAGGCAAAACCAATTACATGGACGGCTGTCTATGTCCAGAGAGATTACCCTGCCGCATTCATAAACCGGACGTCTCCAATGTTAGTGGTTAGATGATATAGGAAGAAGAGTTTCTTTTATCCAATTTATTATTATTATTATTATTATTATTATTATTATTATTATTATTATTATTATTATTATTATTATTATTATTATTATTATTATTATTATTATCATAATCATCATTATCATTATTATTATTTTTATTATTATTTGAATGCTCTCTGAGATTAGCAATCTGACACGGGTACAATTACCGACAAACACTAAAACATTAACCCCACTTCATGTAGTGTAAGTTTTTGCAATGTACGGTGAGTAGTTGACTAACATCTAGTATACCCAAACAGAAATTAAGAACGATAATAGCATGGCATTCAGGTGCCATATGATTTGCCCAGAAATGGACAAATTATCGTTTGGTAGGTGACATTTCTTAACACGATTACCTTCCAGTGACAATTTGACATGCCATCTGATCAGGGGTTTAACATCAATGAAAGACCTCTTTGCAAAATACCATGTCCTTTTCTTCTAATGTCATATTGCTTTTAATTTGAAACCATAATTCGTGTCTTGGAAGACCACCTTTTCAAGACTTCAATTAAGGGTGGTTTCGCAAGACAAGGACTACTACACTAATCATACAGGCAGATTCAGCTGTGCCACCTCTTCCGTATAGAAGTGAACCAAAAAAATTGCATTGTAGACTGGGAACATGAATAAAAATGGCTATTTGGAATGCCACCGTACATTAAGTGAATCATACAGCACAATAATTTTCACAAAGTAATTTCAAAATTGAAGATCCAATGTTTGCTGACCCGTTGACTTTTGACAATGGAACTTGGGAATGCTTTGTATCCGCTGTTTTGAGTAACGGTGCTTTGGACGTCACATCGAATATAGAGAATTGAACTGACTGTTAGATAGAGGCGGCGGAATAACTTGCTAACGGGTGGTGGTATATATATATATATATAGTGACTTTGAGAACATGTCTTGCAACCGGTAGCTCCAGATGGACTTATTCTGCACTGCATAGGTCTGTACACATTATCTGCAGTGATTTTGATGTATATGGCTAATAAAATGTCGCAAGAAGTCGGCACAAGCACAACATTTATCCGTGGTTTAAGAGAACAATAAGCTTCAGGTGTTCCGAGTACTGTATTTTTTCTATGTGTGACATTATTGTATCATAGACAACAAACTGCTAGAAATTTTCATTTTTTTATTGTGTTCCCAAGCACTTCAACTGTATAAACAACCATTTAGCCATTGATTTGAGTCAGATACTGACTATAATGCTGTTCAAGGGATAGAAAACATAAGCCTACCAGCCATTTTGAAAGGTCATCCGACTGTAATCAATTACATGTTTTCATTGGAATTGACGATTAATGTGTAAATGTCAAGTAATGACCTGTAGAATTATAGTAATATTGTACTTCAAAATCAGTTTTTTTAATATTATAACTGATACACACTGACTGGAGCAGGGCAAAGTAGGCCGAGCTAGCATTCAATACACTGGAATGAAGTTAAACGTTAAACCATAGATACTTTTCCTACCTCCTCTTCATCCCTATCCCCACAAAAAGTCCCCATTCGTGTGTTTCGACCGCACATACTTGTAAAGCCCACAGTATTCTATAAAATTGAGATTGATTTTTCTTTTATTTTGCTGTTTACTCGTTTTTATCCCCATGTACATGCATCTTTTGATGCCAACTGACATGGGCATACTGGTACGTGCACACACAAAAACCTATAAATGGATAAGACAGGTGGAGTAAAGGTTAATCTACTGGCCATGTCTTTCCCTGCAGATGTTTCAACTACACATGTAATCAGAGTATTCGAGGCAGCGAAAAAAAAAAAGAGATAAGTTCAAACGTGAGAGCTTTAGTTCATTAGTAGGCCTAGATTGGTGTGGAAATATATATATATATATACGAAACGTTTAAACCGTTCTTTCATCGACATGAAACGGATGTACTAATTGAAGTGAAGAAGGTCAAATTTAAGAAACCTACGCGGAGACAACGAGGTATTAAACGTTAATGTACTAGTGAGATAAGTCGGTATAAAATAAGGTGGGATGCAATGAGGTTAAGGGGAATAATTTGAGATACGGTAAAGTATAATGGGGGTGACATGGCTGGAAATAAGCCTGAAATGTTGCGATGGCTAGTTTATTTCGCAGCTTGACATAAACGCTGGCATCTGGAAAAAATGGCACAAATTTCCAGCTCGAGAGCACGTGTTAAGGAAATATACGAAACTGTCTATGACCCCTTTCCCTCTGGGAGTCCTCAGTTTTCCTTGGAGTGGGTTGGGCGCTATAGGCGTCAGCCCTAGACTGAGGAAAGCTATTGGCGTGGGGCATGTTAAATGATACCTCTCATCTACAATTCTCATTCAAACTGTTTTTATTACTGTTAGAATTAGACAAAACCATAGGAGCAGCCGATATCGACACATATTTCTATCCTTCTTTTGTATGAAAACAAACTACTCTGCATGTGTATGTCTTTGCCAAAATTACAGATAGTGTTAATAATGGTCGTATCAAGCCGTAATGTTGACAATGTAAATGTTCATCTGTGAAACATCAGAGCTGGCAACACCAGTACATACTAACATACTAACCTCTGTCATTGTAAATGAAGACAAAGGGGAGAATAGTGAATCAACAACCTAATGATATAGACAACATAACACATTTATAACCTCCTGGGGACATCCGTGTATGTTTTTGCCAATATGATTGTTGTCCAGTAATATACATAAATTTCTGTTCACTTAACTTGTTTCTGAAGATGTCCACATTTAATTCTAGTTATAACTGACTCCATTTTAGACGAACGGTTTAGCGAAAGATTTACTAGTTACAGTCGACTGATTAGCTTTTCAGAAAACGTTTATTGACTTATCTGAGAGACAGACAGAGAAAGAGAGAGAGAGAGAGCGAGAGAAAAAGAGAGAGAAAGAGAGAGGGTAGAGAGATACAACTGATATTGTCTACATATATTAGATTATTTAAAAATTAATTATCCGTGCTACGACCTCTGTTAACCCATCTGCCTCGTTGTGGAAGACTTTGAATACGTGTCTTGCAACCGGAGGCTCCAGATGGACTTATTCTGTACTGCATAGACCTGTACACATTATCTGCAGTGATTTTGATGTATATGGCTAATAAAATGTAGGTTTAAGCTGCTGAACGGGTAAAGAGACGATAAGAGAGCCAGATGGTAGAAGCTAGGAAGAAGTCAGCTCAAGCACAACATCAAGAAGTCAGCTCAAGCACAACAGTTGTCATCTTTTAACAGATGTTATTGACTCCCATGCACCATTTAAATCCATTACGTTAAAGAAAAAAGGTGCCCCTTACATGACACAGGAATGGAAGAAAGCAATATACAAAAAGCGGATGCTCAGAAATTCCTACAACTATGACAGATCAAAATCAAAGTGGTCGCTTTATACAAAGCAACGCAACTTGTGTACAAATTTGCGAAAGCAAGCTATAAAAACGTATTTCCAAGATAATGTTCCTCTGAGGCAAACTCATAAAAATTCTGGAATACGGTAAAACCATTGCTGTCTCATAAATGCCAAGCAAATACTGATGAAGTAATGCTGCTAGAAAATGACAAAATAGTTAAAGATGCTACAGAGGTGTCTAATATTCTGAATGACAATAATGTAAATATCGCAAAGGATTCCGATTTTAGCTCGAATGCAAATTTTGAAAACCACCCCAGTATAAGAGCAATCAATCAAATGAATATTGGTAAGACATTTGCCTTTAGCCCTGTAAAAGCCGAAAATGTACAGAAAATCATATCTACACTTAACGTAAAGAAGGCAGTAGGTTTTGATCACATTGGTCATAAATTCATTAAACCTGCCGCGCACCTTCTAGCACCATCGTTTATAACTATAGTAAACCGTGGTGTTCAAACCTCCTCCTTTCCACAGGATATGAAATTTGCTGAAGTGAACCCTCAGTATAAAAAGGGAGACAATCTATCAAAAATAAATTTTAGGCCTGTAAATATACTCCCTTGTCTGTCAAAAGTGATGGAAAGAATTGTATGTGATCAACTTGTTCCATATTTTGATTCCATCTTCTCGAAATACCTCTCTGCCTTTAGGAAAGGATATAGCTGCCAATCTGTTTTAATACGCCTCATTGAAGACTGGCGCTCAGCCCTTGACCAGCGAAAATATGTAGGTGCTGTACTAATAGACCTTTCAAAGGCATTCGATGCCTTGCCCCATGGCCTGCTACTGGCCAAGTGCAGAGCTTATGGACTAAGTGAGCAAGCTGTTGCCTTCCTCCAGAGTTATCTCTCTAACCGGAAACAGTGAGTAAAGATTGGCTCAGTCCGAAGTAACTGGATGTCTGTTATAAGAGGAGTACCACAAGGATCAATACTCGGGCCCCTATTATTTAATGCGTTCCTAAACGATTTATTCCATATTGTGAAGGATTGCAAATTATATAATTTTGCAGATGATAATACTATAAGCGATGTAGCCAGCGACAAAGAAACTTTATCTGCAAACTGAGAAACGGCTCAATATTATCAATGAACTGGTTTAGCTCAAACAAAATGACAGCCAATTCAGAAAAGTTTAAAGGAATTATCATCTCCCCGACTTTAGAAGACTGTTCCAACACTTATTTAGAATTACTTGGTGTGCAAATAAAATGCGACCAAAATGTGAAATTACTTGGTGTGCTTTTAGATGACAATCTTTCTTTTAGCTCCAATATATCCAACGTGTGTGAGAAGGCTGCAAGACAAATAAATGCATATAGCAGAATATCACACCTTTTAGACTTTCAAACCAGGAAACAGGTTTTTTACGCTTTTATCAAATCAAATTTTACATGCTGTCCACTAGTATGGTGCTTGTGCTCAGAGACAGACTACAAGAGGCTTGAAAAACTTCAACTGAGAGCACTGAGATATTTGTATAGAGACTTCAAGTCTCCATACGAGGATCTATTGAAGAGAGATGGTATCCCATCTCTCAGTCTGTGCCATCTCCGCGCATTGGCTATTGAGGTTTTTAAGGTCATCCATAACATGGCACCAGAGTATCTTACTGACCTGTTCAATATAAAAAGCTCAGTAGCCCATTTGAGAGGCGGTGTGACTCTCTCCCTTCCAACTTTTAATCGAATTCGTTTTGGAAAGAGATCACTTCGTTACAAAGGTGCTTATGTATGGAACCATTTGCCACACGGAATTAGAAACACCGTGTCTCTAAATGAATTCAAGTCACTACTCAAGATGTGGAATGGAATAGATTGTAGGTGCGTAATGTGTCGAAGTTAAATTCAGACCTATTGTTACTGTAGACCCGGGGCTGCGTCAAGCCACCCTTGGCTACAGGCTCTGGTATCTTTTACTGAGGGTAAAAATATTTCTGTAATAATTTAATCAATACTATTTTTGGTGCTTCATAAGGATATAATCTCAACCTCCAGGTTATATTCATTATTTTAGCTATCTCGATGTTACATGACTGTGTAGTTATATTTATATATATGACGGCAAGGAGCCATGGCTCATGTTTTATGCTTGTTGTAAACCCGTCTTGAAATAAACTTACTTACTTACTTTACTTACCTACTGGTTTAAAAGAACAACAAGCTTCAGGTGTTTCGAGTACTACATTTTTTTCGATGTGTGACATTATTGTATCATGGACAACATTGTGCTAGAAATTTTCAATTTTCTATTGCGATCTCAAGCACTTCAACAGCATAAACAACCATTTAGCCATTGATTCGAGTGAAATACTCACTAGAATGCTGTTTGATGGAGGGAAAAGATAAACCTACCAGCCATTTTGAAAGATCATCCGACTGTAATCATTTTTACATGTTTTCATTGGAATTGACGATAAATGTGTAAATGTCAGAATAATGACCTGTCGAATTATCTTGTAAAGATTGTAATTCAAAATCAGTTTTTTTTTTAATAATATAACTGATACATACTGTTTGGAGCAGGTCAAAGTAGGACGAGCAAGCATTCAACACACTGGAATAAGGTTAAACGTTAAACCATAGATACTTTTCCTACCTTCTCCTCCTCCCAACCCCCACAAAAAGTAGCCTTTCGTGTGTTTGCGAGCATACATACCTGTAAAGCCAACGTTATTCTATAAAATTGAGATTGGTTTTCTTTTATATTGCTGTTTACTCGTTTTTTATCCTCATGTACATGCATCTTTTGATGCCAACTGACATGGGCATACTGGTACGTGCACACACAAAAACCTATAAATGGATAAGACAGGTGGAGTAAAGGTTAATCTACTGGCCGTGTCTTTCC